>JAZEWU010000002.1:3893003-3926570 GCA_036362915.1 Geotria australis
CCGACTTGCATTTGCAGAAAATATAAGGCACAGTACCGCCAAGAGAAAAGTACATTACACAGATTACATCAACTGCATTCTTATTATCGTTATAATTCGTGCTTGGTGGAGTTGAGGGTTGACTTTGCAACACAGCCCATGTTTCCTAAGCAAGACATAAGCCATTTTCATTTACAGGCTACAAACACAGCAAATGTCTTGTTCAATTCCTTCCTTGTTTCTCATGAGTGTTGTATAGTATGCCGTGACCTCACATTTTAAACCAGCAAGCATCTTGTTAAAAAACAAAACAGTGTATAACAAATGTTTACTGTGTATTGATAAACGTTAATGATGTGTGCCAATTAAGTCTGGCAATGGTGGATCCCTCCAGAGTTCAGAGGCTTAAAGTTTATCAAGCGCAGTGTTCACAGCCAATGACTGTCACATACAATGAAAATCTAAAGTTCTCCTCAGCCACTCTGAGACAATGATGAGAAAATTGAGAAACAGACATTTATGAGGCACGCAAAAACCAAGATAGAATTGAGCCAGAATTTCAATATTCACCACTGAGTAATAATACATTTTCAATACATTATGCCTAATAAATCAGCGTATAACAAATTAGTCTGTGATAAGAATTTGGAGGGCATGGTTTCTGGAATGTTTGTGGACTCCCTGTACATACAGCTTATCCTTATAGCATCCATGCGTGAATGCAAACTTGCATACATCCTTATCGCTCAATTTGTGTTTTTTATTTGTCCATGCCTGCCCATCTACACCCGTTCGTGCTTCTCCGACATTACAATCATCTTTCCATGGTCCATCCATCTATCTCTCCATTGTCTCTGTTCCTTCCGTAGAACTATTAGTTGCTTCATATCTCCGTTCGTCCATTTGTCAGCCGTATTGTCCCAAGCATTCATCTTGATCTGTCAGTATGTATGTCTGCCCACACAGCGTCCTTATCAGTTCAGCTGTCAATCCGCCTGGTTTTTTTTCATCTAACACTGCATTCACCTGTATGTCTGTTCTATGTGTTATTTATTTGAAGTGTTTATTTATTCATGTAGCCATTACATGATCTCAAATAGAACCTGTTCCATTATATTGCATGGATCTTGATGACATGAAAGCTGTCTTGGGGGGAAACCTTTAGCTAAGTATGATATGCTTTGGACATGAATGAAAATACAGTACGCTAACCTTCAAGCAAAGAGCCAGATGGCCTCACGTCCTTACTATACGATGGCATGCTCTAAGGCGGAAGTGAAATCATGAATGCTTTAGATGGAGTTCTAACTGTTAAGCATCGGGGCAGAGGCATGATGGTGCTCACAATCTATACTACCGTACCACAGCTTTGATAATTGATTTTTTTAAAAGTTAACATATACAACAAATTTGTTCACGTTTCAGTGTTATTGTTTATATTAGGCCCGTTTAAAGCTTCCTTAAACATGTTTTGATGAAAGCATCTGGCTGACGATCTTAATCATGAAGGCCTAGCTAATGGAGGCTGTTTATTGTTTCAGAGAGGTTCTCTGAATGCTGACTTTTCCACCTCTAATAATTGATGTACTTTATATATCCAGGTCAGAAACCATTGTGATTTTATTTTTTTATTATTCTTTAGTAATGATCCTTTTAACGTGGGAGGTGAAATGTTGCAAGGGAGAGAGGGAGAACGCTCGACACGACTATCTCGAAAGAACAGCTTTGAAGAGCAGTCGTCATGAATAGAGCCGTGAAAAACTACATCAGTGCAACCTGTATAATGGTCACTCAAATATATATGATGTCCATAATTTTTCCCAAATTCCGTTGGGTTCATTTTAGAAATAGCATTTTGTGGGCAGTGATACCATCTAAAGCAACGAAAACAATGATGTCACAGGGTCTTAAACATCCTCAGATGTTCAGCCTCTAGCAAATGGGACACTGGCAATGCCTTATAAAAAGGAGCAGATGGCTGCAGCAAGATTACGGCTGACTTTGTGAAAATTATTTCAGCGGTGGGCATGTTCCCCAAAGCTTTTGAAATGCCCGCTTGGAATTCCCTGGGTAAACCGTGAAACGGATTCACCTGTTAATGCATTTATTCATATAATTAATTCGCAGACTCCAGTTGTGGCACATTTAGTTTCGATGAAATGAGTCAGCCTTGAAGGAATTCCCAATTGAGAACGTTGTTAGATCGCATAACTTAGAGAATTCGGAGCAATGGTCCGGTAAAAGTGCATGCAGATGTGACCATGATGCTGGCATACAAGGGCCTTTTTCAAGCAGCCTTCTGTAATTTCCCGAGGTTAGCCCAACACAAACGCACATACACATCATCACTGGTGCCCAAACGTGTGCTGAAAGCAGTGGATCTTGGACTTTGTGATGAGTGCGTGCAATTCCTCAACCGCTCTGCCACCTGCTGAGACGCAGCAGGGAGCTCATGCCTGTGTCACTGCATGTGTAAGAGTCGATGAATATATATATTTTTCGCTTGATGCCCCACACCTCGCCGCTGCTAGTATCGGGTCCTATACATGTCCTCAGTAAAGGGAAACGAGCACCAAATACCAATTTTCATACGTGAATCCCGCCAGAATATGTGTAGGAGACACTTTGTAGCATATGTGCCGTCATTGGATGCTGTGTGGCTGGCACAGCAGCACCGCTGAGAGCGCATCCTTTGGAGTGAACATCAAGTGAAAATCAATTTCGGTGTTTCATGATTTCCTATTGTGTGTGCTGTATGTATTTTTTTTCTTTACTTTCTCTCTAACTCGATCTGATGGATTCCCATTGGCTTGTGGAGTTGATGCGGTGAAACTCCTCTTATATCTGCTTAGTAGTGGTGTTGCGGTTCTGGTGACTCAATTAAATTCGCAGATAAAAGGAGTTGTCAAACATCGCACCTCCTGGCTTTGACATTGCTCGAAGACACTGGTGCAACCATCAACCCACCAGAACATCAACAGGCTGATGCACTCATCTCCTTCATAAATGGAAGTTGAAATGAGATTTGCTTTCCATAGCCGTTCTTTCGGGATAGCCGTATGGAGCGCTCCCTCTCTCTCCATCGCGACATTATGTCTCCCACAGCGTCCCGAAGGAGAGGGAGCGCTTGACATGCCTATCCCGAAAGAACAGCTATGGAAAGCAATTCTCATACATCGAGCCATGAAAACCTACATCGGAAGTTGAGCTATAAACCGCCATGCATTCGTGACCATGCAACCAGAACTATGCACAATACAGTATAGTAAACCGCTGTAATGTGCGCTTCTTTGATGGAGGAATAGCGAAACTATACAAACTCTCTACCGAAGACCTGTCATGTCTGTAAGACTTCGACATTGGCATTTAGCTCTTAAATATTTTGCCATAACTGCACAGATAGAATATCATTCTTTTACCGGTGAAAACAACTCCGTTCGTCCGCGATATTTCGGACATATTACGAAATGAAGATGCAGTGTAGAGTACAGTGCATAGCTTTAAATTCCCTGGATACCATACTTCCCCACGCTGGTTGGTAAAGGCAAACCGCGTAGAGTGACCGTGGACAATACATTGTATTTTGCTGCATCGCCCTCTGCTGACCATGCGGGCCCACAGCACATCCTGCAACACCTGCTTTAAAGCATGGTGGCTGCATATAGATCTGATGAGATCGAGCAGAATCCAGGCGATTGGTCATAGGCAGTCATCCTATTATCCACAGGAAATTTAATTGTTTTTCTCCTAATGAGATGAAAACAGGGCACTCCTAATCACCCCTATTTGTCTACAGCAGGCGGATGCATTGCAACCTCGTGTCAAGGCTGTGTCTCTCATTGATAAATCAAACCTCACCCATGGAACCCAATACAAGGATGCAGAAATAGGATAACTTTGCCACCTGCCACAATCCCTTCTGGGTCGAGAATTGCTCTCAAGAGCTGCTCTTTTGGGATAGCCGTGGTAAGTATGGCTCCTCTTTGCTATGTTTTGCCTCCCACGTTGGAGACATCATAATTAGCCTGATTAACTATTCCGAAATAGCAGCTCTTGAGTGCAATTCTCACACGTTGAGCCGTGAAGACCTACATCAATACAGTTCTGGGTAACTCCCCTTGTCCATGAACGATTGTGAATAAGAATGAAGCCACATTAAACGGGAATCTTCACAGATTAATTTTTGACTGCCGATAATACACTTTTTGGATAAGAGGCTCATGTGTAAGGAGTAGAGCTATTTGTTTAATAGATAATGCTTGTAGTCTCATTTTAGATATATTGTAATGTACGCTATATTTCCTTGTAAATGACCCCCCTTAGGCCTAATGACAGAACTGTCATACGGATGATGCTGACTAGAAATGGAATCATTATCAAGATGAAAATCTTCTATTGCTGTATGGGTGTTTGTTGATTGCTTATATTCGCCGAAATCTATTGAGTGCTGTTAACAACGCGCACTCATTGAGCAGATAACGCAGCATTGATAGCGTTAAAGATGTTTACCGTGTGCATGGCTAGTATGGCTAGCATTGCAAATGAACATAAACCTCCTGCCCCAATTGCTCATGGATACCACAGACCGCCCTGATAATGTGTTACAGTGAGCTATTGTGTCCGGGAGCCATTGCAGCCTCCCCCATTATAAAAATACATCTCTGTGCTGTGTGATGATTCTCAATGCCTATAGAATTGTAAAGCTGTAACAAATGAATCAAGGCTCACCATACCTCGTGACACTATCGTGCAACGTCTTGTTAAGGTTTTCTCCATTCATCATCTCGCTTTGCCCACATTGGTATCATTCACAAATAATACCCTGTGCTGTACCTATGCAGGGACCAGGGTGCTGTATGTGACAGTTTTGGGGGGAATTATCCTGTTACTTCACATGGAGAAATGTACTATATAACAAAGGTGGCATGTGTTTTAGAGTTACTGAAAATATGTGCCTAAACTGTATATAATTTGCTGATGACAGTGCAGTGTGCATATGCACGGCCACGGTGCGACAATGCATTACGTTATTCAAACGCTGCGATGTCCTAGCATGTTTAACAAAATGAAGACATGCTCTAGTAGTCTAGTATCAAGGACACTGAGGCAATCGGAACAAGGTACATTCTTTTGCACAGATGAATCGGTAGTAGGGGGTGGAAACATTGCACCCAATTGTGAGTTGATGAATCGTCACGATCCAGGATCACGGTTATAATAAGAAATCAATTATTTTAAGTGCCTCTAGGAACTGCTGGGGGGGTGAATGAATCACAGTTAAGCAAAAATCTAATCGCGCTCAAATAATCCACAAATCCCCGAAAGCAGTGGATTACCCACCCACCCAACTGCAGGACAACTGATCCTGAAATGGCAGATTTCTGGATCACTTCCGGCAGTAGCTAATTCCTCTGGTAAGCCACGGCATATCGCATCGGCAGCATCGACAGATTATTACAATTTTATTATAATTTTTCTTAAAGCTCTGAATATTGCAAAGAGACTGCTGGCCATTGGTTAGTGCCAGTGCGCTTGACCTCGGCGACCTGTGCTTGATTACTGGCCGGGGCAATATCAGTGGTAAACATCTGAACTGATCCTGGGCCTCTTTTAGATCGACCCAGTCCAAAATGTGTACCTAATGCAGTGTGTAAAAATCAGTATGTGGCTGTGTAAGAAAATGGGAAACTGTAATTTAACATCGCGCTTCGAAGAATCGCAAAGAAGAAGAAGTATGTGGGAGACAAAGACTGCCTTGCATGGTGCTGATCACACCTTCCCGCCATGCACCATTCCGGTCTTAATATGCATTCACTAACGGGGGATCGTTGTCTTTGCTGCTGTGCTCGTGTTGTGCGCCAGGATCTGCCACTGTGAGGGGGAAGAGGATAACGCGCTCATCACGCCGTGCCACTGCACGGGTTCACTGCGCTTCGTGCACCAGAGCTGCCTCCAGCAGTGGATCAAGAGCTCGGACACTCGCTGTTGCGAGCTGTGCAAGTATGACTTCATCATGGAGAGCAAACTCAAGCCCCTGCGCAAGGTGCGTGAGTGTAGCTTGAATTTTGCTCCCTCTCAAAGCGGGCCCTCTGCCTTCATCGTTAACTCATCCGGAGCCAGGGCGGGGGTTGAGCGGTGGTGCAGCGGTTGGCGTGATGCACTATGTGCCAGGCGGGTTTCGGCCACGACAATCGTGGGTGGGAAGTGATGTCTGAACTGGACCTGGCCGCCTCCCCATCACCAACTCGCACTGACCAGTGTGGTGAAGTATGGCCAAACAAGCCCCATGAGTGATAAGGTGTGGGAAGGCCTTCACCATTAGGGGATTGACGCGGCGCTGTAGTTTTCCGGAAGGACCAGGGTGGTGAACGTTAAGATAAAAGCTGCTGTGTTGATTTTCGAAACATAAGAATACAGTGTTGTATATGTAATAATACTGTTATATTATTTATAAATATGATATGCTACTCTGACATGCCATAGGGATTTCTAGGCCATGGAATGACATACACATTAATTCCGAAAACATGTCAATTATACCATTGTATAACAGTAATCGTGCATTCAACAAAAACCTCAAGGTTCTTGCCAAACAACAATCAATGTCTAATTGATTGTGCCTGCTTACAGTGCAGGTATCACATTCTGTTGACACGGATGCAAGATAGTCCCAACTAGGGGTGGTACACGGTGTTGCTGGTTAGTTACCCGAAGCGGTATGGTATATCAAACAGGTCTGTCTCAGAAGCACAAATACACAAAGGCTAAGATACCCTGTATAGCCATACAGATCGATTGGACAAGTGCAACTAGAGAGTACTTATGAAGGCCAATACGCTGCAATGTGAGGGGTGGTGTGGCCAACACCACAGGCGGTCCCCTTTTTCTCCACATTGCTGATATTTATACACTGCACCACGTGTGCATTAAAGACTGAGTTGACCTAGGGGAGGACAAGGACCACTTGAGATATTTGTCACCGATGTTGGCCGTAAGCATAAATCGAACTCAGGTCGCCAGGTTTGTAGCACGATCCCCAAACCGCTACACTACTGTTTCCTATGCACGCAGACACAAGCACACAATCATGGCTCAGTGGACATTATTGAACATGATAAATGTTCCGTTTACCTTTATATTCAGCAGAGAGTCCACCTAAAACCACTTCGCAATTGATCTTTATCCGAGTCATTACTTGGCATTCACCTCTGTCAAGGCACGGTGGTTTTGGCCATTGCATTTGGCATGAACTTAATTCGTTTTTTCTTTTCTTCTCCCCTCAAGTTCAACCAAATCTGAAGCGCCAGTGTAATGACTTTTGACGGTAGCTTAATATACATTGTACAGTAATTTAGCTTTCCAGCCTGGTGAAAAATTAAATATGTGTAAGTGGCCAACTAAATTTGTTTCAAGATGTGCCATTAACCGCAGGGGTTGGTATCTCTGAGAGTGTAAGAAAACTGGGACATAGCAATGGAAGAATAATATTTCACAATCCATCTAGGGGATAACTACTTGTAAACGCATTGTTTTGAATTATGTGTTATTGATAAAATTGCAAAAACCAGACATGTAACATCCTGAGAGCAACTACCTCAAAAATAGGACTTCCTGGGAAACCTGGGACAGGTGGCAACCCTAGCTAACAGTTTTGATATTGAATAATAAATACATCCATAATGCACATTTGCAGTGTATTCAATACAAGATCGTCAAGATGTTTACACGTCCAGTCTAGCCACATAATACTCAGAATGGGTATAGTCTGATTAGTCATCGTTTTCTGTTTGTTTATACTGTACTTTTCATTAGTGTATCTGTAATAGCAGTCAGTAATACAATGTATTTTTCATCGCACAAAACTCACTGCCTGTTGGAGAAAAGGTTTGTGCATTTTGGAGTCAATAGAAGGTTAGAAGAGACACGAAGGGCAGTTTTATTTCTAATGAGACCAAGACCTTTTGAAAAAGCTGTATCGCTCATCAAAATTCGTGCTGTAGTTTATGAGTAGGATTATACAAAGGTTAAATCGTATCCTGATAATATAAGTACTTAGGATTGTATGAGAGGAGTAAATATCACATTGGCATAATCTTTAGACCTTTGCCGTTATTAACGCATCTTCATATAAAACTATGCAACGCCTTCTGCACTATACTATACATTTATGTAATTTTAGTATTTTGGTTGGAGAGTACATTGGCATTAATGATAATAAATAGAAGGGTATAAAACACAAGAAGAGGTAGGTTAAAGACATTGCAATCCTACAATACTGCTTTAGTCTACTTATACCGTGCATAGCAGTATCTTTTTGAGTAAACATCACAAGTACCCTGTGCGTAAGATAATGTGGCAGCACTGAGCTTTACGCTGATCACCGGTTGTAAGTAAACAGCTTCAGCTGTTTTTTTTAGACTGCCAAATAACGTCACCGTGACAGCCATCAAAATAACGTTCATTACAGAAAATTGTCAGCGTTTTAAAAGATAACCATGACCGCCTTTGCACTGTGAATGTCAGAAAGTTAAAGGTGTAGCCCTGAAATTGCTTGCTCATGCCACTGCTGGCGGAAGAGCCACCGCGAGGGAACTCTAGAGAAGGAGGTACAGAGAGCCTCTCAATTGGGTATTGGCCCACTCTGCCACAATGACCAGACTTTTTGGAAGAGGTTGCACTACCCACACCACACACGACCTGCAGATTCACTGTGGTGCGCCCATTTATACTGCTAGTTGGACACAGGCAGTGGGAGGGGGAATTCAAGAAGCCAGTCCATTTTTTTCAACTGCCACCTGGGGGGATTAAACCAGCGGCCTCTGGCTTGTCCAGTTCACTATTATACCATGGTAGCATGCTTATTTGAGTAAATGGAGTATAAATACAAAAATTGTTTCAAAACTTTGTTCTCGTGACTTTTTACTGGCATTATTTGGCTACTTAATATTTCAAGGAAAAATCACAGTAACCCTATTGCTGCTCGACTTTCTGATAAAACATGACTTATATTATTACTGCATTCCTACAAACGCTTACAAACCAGCTCAGTCCAGTTGGTGAACAAGGCTAATGGGCATGGTCCAGATTCCCACAGCAGCCTGACTTTCCGAGTGAGTAGGGTTGCCACCAGTCGAGTCTTGTTGAGGTAGACATCCTGGGAATTGTGAGTCTTCTGGGGACAATAAAAGTCCCGGCGACTGTCAGTTGCATAATAATCCACCTTTCAAAGCAGTGAATATCCATGTAGTTATGTAGTTCTCCTCTATTTTGTCATTGTCAGATATTCTTCTTCCCATGATATGTCCTGTTTTTTGTTTACAGAGGTGCCAACCGTTCAAGGGAGCTGTAACTCAGCGGTGTAACCCGCTTTGCAAAGGGGTAGCTAACCACTTCCATCCAGGCCATCCTGGAAAACAACTGCGATGTCATAGGGTCAACTCAGAAGAGAAATTATCTTTTCATGACATTTTTCGTGGAGATTAATTTCAACGCATTATATTACATATTCAACTAACACTACCACCCAAGCATGTATTAAACCTTTATCAAGAATGTAAAGCATAACATATGTATTCTGCTCCCACTGTCCTATGTATATCAAGAAAGGCTGCAAAGCCCGTTGACGTTTTGTTCTAAATTTTGTACCAACATTTTTGACCTGACGATACCTTTTTTAAAAGGGGGACTGAGCCTTCATCAGGGGGTCTCAGCCCCCTTCAGCCCCCTCCCCATGATATGGACTGTATACCAGGGCATTTGGACAACCTGCTCATGGATCGTGTGCTTCCTCCTGCAGTGGGAGAAACTGCAGATGACCACGAGTGAGCGGCGAAAAATCATCTGCTCCGTCACATTCCACATTATTGCCATCACCTGTGTGGTGTGGTCACTGTATGTGCTCATCGATCGGACGGCGGATGAGATACGGCATGGGCAGGACAACGGTGAGAGTTGTGGTCATAGACACTTCAACTAGTTTTGCAGACACCGAGTTGTGGAAGAAATGGCTGACTACTCGCTTATACACGTATATTCCATTTATACTGAATAATAGCCTCTTTAACAAGTCTTGCTTTAGACTACTTCCGCAGATAAAATGTGAAAAGCAGTAACTAACTGTTGGTGATGGCGTTACTTGTTTTATTTTAAGCTTTGTTATCTTTCCTTAGAGCTTCAGCATTCAAACTTCGGAATGACAAATAATTAAATTGGTCTATTGTTTCATTCCTACTTCATGTTGTATCATACTCTGATGAGAGCCAGCGTTGCTAGAATTAACTTAATCTATACTCACATAGTAATAATAATATACTATCCATATGCAGGGAGGATTCTGCTGATAAAGATTTAACAATATAATTTTTGCCAGATAATTTGGCCAGCGGTTATTCCGTCTGGCCAGGTTCCATTGCGTAAACAGCAGACCAGTGCCATCTATAGGGAGTTAATATCAAGTTATTCTCGCCTTAAAAGTGGACACAGTAAACAATGTAATGTCATTTCGACAAGAACGTGATTGTAATTCAGTGTTTCATGTGAAATACAGATATAACACCGACATAAGTTACTCCAGTAAATAATTTTTAAAACTGATTATCGTAATTGTGAAACTCATTGGCTTCAAGCATTTTCAAAGTTTATTGCAATTATTTAATGATTTGTTTTATTCCACTATGCTAATTTTAACCGAGTCTTTCATCATTGTTCACTGGACAGCATTGACAATGTGAATATCACTTGGCTTGTCCTTTTATTGTATGTCATACAATAGAGCAGTCATCCACTGCCATCAAGCGATACGGTAATGTAAATGTTCCGTTCATGTGAATCAGATTAATTGTTATCACTTAAACGATCAAGACTAAAGAGCTAATCTGTGACATTAGTCGAGCTGTGCATGTGTATGCTATTATCATTGCAGGAATTTTGGAATGGCCATTCTGGACCAAGCTGATTGTGGTGGCCATTGGGTTCACGGGAGGCCTCGTCTTCATGTACGTCCAGTGCAAAGTGTACGTGCAGCTGTGGCGCCGCCTCAAAGCCTACAACAGGGTGATCTTTGTGCAGAACTGCCCCGACACAGCTCGCAAGAAGAGTCCCGACGACCGCACCATCGCCCTCTTTGAACGTGCCGGCTCGGAGCTCAAGGAGCCCGCCACTGTCGTCTACCAATCAGAGACAAGCTTGCAAGGCCCCCGGGCGGAGGGCCTTCCCATGTGAGGCGTCCACTTTCCGTTGCCTGCTCTATTATGGTGATGACTTTTGTGGGGGGGGGAGGGGGGTTTGGCGAAAATGTGTTTTCACATCGAGCTCGGAACGAGAGCGAAGTTTATTAAGTAGACGTGCGTCCGATTTTTGAATGAATGTGAGCGACTCTTTTACGGATATTTTTTATTTAAGAAGATTATCGAGAAGAAGCTACGATGGAAGACACATCACAATGTCAGTACAGCGATTTTATAGGTCTGTCGAAGGAAACTGAGTGAGTTATTAAGGCTGCATTGAAGTATAGAGAGCTCTAAAGTGAAACGTTCATTTAGCTGCTGTACATTTATAAATGCTGATCAGGAAATGTAGTGTTGGGCAAACCATACGTGGCTGTTCTCCCAGGACTTTGTCCTTTTTGAGGCCCAACAAGAATATGGAGGGCCTGAGTTTACAAAAAGATTGTGAGTGGGTGCAGCGAATGTAGTGGAAAGTGATAAGGGACCTGCAAAGTGCATCGGTCCATTTTGTCCTCCTGTACACAGTGAATTTAAGGCCCTTTTCAAATCCACAACTGATCACATAGTGAGCAATGGACACATCCTGGCATCACGAAAGAGCAAGACAAGGGAGCAAATATTTCCTTAGATGTTATGTTAAAGGCATGACTTGGGGAATCAACACACGCTTACATTTGCTTAGTTATTTGGGATTATTTGGGATTGAGTCTAAAGCTTGTACAGTTAACTTCATTCGAAGCATTTGATGCTTTAAACATTGTTTCAAAGTCTAGTGGCTTTTCCTGGTTTTGTGCTGCTTATAACAGTAGTCAATCTGTCATCAACGTGATGAAATTTACATGATTTTATAAGGCTCAAGTAGTTTCGTTGTAATTTGTTTAACATACAACAAAACAGTCCAAAAAGAGCTTGTTTTTCATCTTTGTTAAATTTATGCACTTTTTCTCATCACAGGATTACACAGATTTATTTTAGTGGCTTAATGTGTACATTTGCATTTATGTTGAATATTACTGCAGTGTTTTATATTTTACGATACAGAAGCTGTTATTAGTAAAGATATGGATGGAGTATCCCTTATGTTAGGTTGTCTGCCGGTCTAAATAACAGTTCAATATCCGTAGCACTACACAAAATGTCATCCTTTGCAAACAGTAATTATGTAAAATGTGTACATTTGCAAAAATAAATTTAGCCAAATATTTTATTTATTTCTTAGAAACAACCGTCGTATAATTTACGTTGTTGAAAATGATAAACGACTGCGACCCTCACCAAGACAAGCGGTTTAGAAGATGGATGGAAAATTATAAACGTCTTAGGTTTAATCTGCCCAATCAATTGTTTGAAACCAAGTTATGCACACACCCAGGTATTCATTCAGTTGGGCTTATTTTGACTGTATGTGTTACTTTTGAGGGAATGAATTTAAAATAAATTTCCAGTTTTATGCGTGTTTTTATTTCCTTTTAACGGGTGTTTTTCCTACCAGAGTGCGCCGTTCCGGTATTTGTTGAGAAGACAGCTGTCAATACAGACACCAATGGCAGCACTTCCAACAGTGCTTGACCTAAAAGATCCGACAAAACTCACGGGGACCGAGGTGTCATTAAATGTCAGACACTGAACAATGGATTGGGACGATAGCTTGAGCGTTTCCATTTCACTCCTCGGTACCCGAGCCCCACCCAACCGCGGGGAAGCGAGTGACCCAGCTAAGGGTAACAGAATTGTGTGAGCTCCCAATTCAACTAATCTCGGTCCCAATCGTACGAGGATAAATAAATAATAAGCCACCATATTAAGGTTGCACGTGATTTTTTCTTTTCATCAAATGCCGCAGCAAAATTCCATATTGGGCCGTGAAAGGGATGTGCTGACTCCATTGTAGTGGCTGAGGTAAAATAGAATCCACTTATTTTATGAATCCTCATACTTTTAAAAATTATTGTTCTGCCCGTTCGCCAACACACCTCCACGTGAGACATTTTAAAAGGGTTTTACGTTTTACGTGACCGCAATTGTACCGTAATACTGTACCTACACATTGTGGTATTGAATAGTTTTAATACAATGGAATGTTTACTGTATAACCGTGCAGTATGTATGCATACATATCAAAATATTTGAGATTAGAATAGCACTTGGCTGATGAGTGAGATCGTAGAGATATCAAACAATTACATTTCAGGTTAAGCTGGCAGCTCATCAGCCCTATGTTGATGGTACAATGAGTGGCATCTGGTGGGCAGAACCAGTATGAACAGATTGGTCAAATTGTGGCATTAAGCTCTCAGATGTGTGTTCGGGTTTTACCACATGCTTGGCATGATGTTCCACGTGCTGGGATCTTCAGGAAATCAAATGCTGGTGTATGAAATACTGGTGTGTAACGGGCGGCGCGGTGGTGCAGTTAGTAGCGCTGCCGCCTCACAGCAAGAAGGTGCCGGTTTCGATTCCCGGCTTGGGTGCCTTTCTACGTGGAGTTTGCATGTTCTCCCCTTGTACGTGTGGGTTTTCGCGGGGTACTCCGGTATCCTCCCACAGTCTAAAGACATGCTGCCTAGGTTAATTGTCCTGACTAAATTGCCCCCGGTGCTATGAAATGCTGTAAATCGCTTACCACTCCTCGCTGGACAACTGCTAAAATTAGCTACATAGCTCAACGCTTTCTTCCAGCTTAAATAAAAACTGACTGACTGAATTCGTAAACAAGGTGCCAGCACTTGGAGTGAAACATCGGGCAAACATTCCCAACAAAAAGGCTGCACAACCTGAAAACATATCAGGGAGTTATACGAAACAACCACGAAACATTATGTTGTAAATTGGTGTCTGCGGTAGCAAAACACGACATTTCCACTACTGGCAGCAAACCTGGCCACGAAAGTTCGATTCCCGCTCACGGTCAACATCAGTGACAATTTTATAAACCGGCCTCTGCTGAGGCAAAATGGGGGATCTTTTTGCGCTTGAATACCATGGTAAACTTGAGGGTTTTTTGTGTCATATACAGTTTAGCGTATGCATACACTATAAATGTACATGTGTGGTTAACATGTTTATACAGGTACAGTATTTTTGAATGTGTATATATGCATACACCTAGAGAGCACGTATTGTACAGGAAATTTTACAGTGTGATTACATAAAGCACAATGTGTTTATACCTGTATCACTAAAATGTATAAACATACCGTACAGTAACTATACAATTATACAAAACAAAATTGCCCCATTTTTTTTACAACAGTGGTGAGGACTGTCATTCACAGGGACCTCATGTCACAGATATTCATCATGGGCAAGTTAAACCTCGGGAAGTTTGGACTACGTTAGGTCTATGTTGCTGACTTAGCGATTTTGCCACTAAAAGTAACGAATTGAGTTTGTCTAGCGTGAAAAATAAGTGCACTAGTGACAAATATGACGACCTTTATTGCAGGCAACAGGGATAATGTGGACGCCGAGTTGTATAGTTCACGATGATTGATTAGAGGGCGCACAGGAGGTGCTCAGGCAGGCCACTTTCCTGCAGTTACAATGTTTACATTTAATAATAATGAATACATGTTTTTTATTCATTCATTATCAGAAAGTGCTTTATCCTCTACAGGGTGAGCCGGACCCTATCCCGGCAGACACAAGGCGCAAGGCAGGGTTATACCAATGATTGGACACCAGTCCGTCACAGGGCACCTGGGTTGCAATTTAGTGAGCAGGCCAATTAACCTACGCAGCAACATGTCTTTGGACTGTGGGAGGAAACCGGAGTGCCTGGCGAAAACCCACGTGGACACAACGAGAACATGCAAACCACATACAATGTATAATAATGAATTCAATTTATAACGCGCATATATTCATTCAATGTCTAAGGCATTGATTCTAAGATGGAACGGCTCAGAGGTGAGAGACGGAGAGGGGGAGGCAGACACGCGGTTAGCTGGTGCCAACATTTGCCAGACACTGCGTCCTATATATTATGATGTTATTGGCCATTTAATTAATGTGTGTTTTTTTGTTGTTGTTGTGGGAGGAAACTGCAGAACCCGGAGGAAACCCACGCATAACAGCGGGAGAACACAAATAATTCTGCAGAGAAAGTCGCCGGAAGCGGGAATCGAACCGCCTCGGACAAGACCATTCTTTCTGTGAGGCGCAGCTGTTACCACTGCACCACTCTGCCAACAGTCAATTGTGGTTCCAGTCATCTCTGAGGGCAAGAATGCCCACGTTCTGGTCGATGAGCTGGTGAGTATAATCATCTCCAATTCTCAACGTGGTGGCTCTCAAACGGCTCATCTTTGTCCACGAGTCACCCAGCCACTTGTGATTTAACGAAGACCTGAGGGGGAATGAGAAAAACAGTTTTAAAGAGAATAGCATCGCTGGAGGAAACCTAAGGTAGTTAAGTATCACGTAACCCTGGTGTTTCATCAGAAGGTGTATGAAATCATAAATTCTGAGCAAAGAAGAATGTCTTTGTTGATTATGTTGTTTTCTGAGAATTCAGTTGGAGAAATACTGGCATAAACATATGTGGAGAATATATGCTAGATTTTCTGATGACATTCATTTTAGTAATTTTAACAATGGAACTGAACCGTGGGTGATGGTTGAAGAACTAACCACAGGTTGCTCAACACACTGAAGGTATCTGTCGGTGGCACACAAACGTAAAACGTCCAGAATGCAGAGCAGGAATTGAAGGCTTAACTGGGAAATTGTTGATAAAACAGTGAAAAGCAGATTGGAGCACTTTCTTGTGCTGTGAAAAATTGGTCCAAAGCAAGCAACCAAATTTACACTACAAATAGTCAGAAACTGCAGTAAAACGACGTACAAGCCTTATAATTCTGATTGCTTGTTTTTATATGCCTTTACATGCCGAGTGAAGGTGTTAAATAATTCGACTGTGAAACGTACATCAGCATTTGCTCCAATGCCCCTCGAGGCCATGCCCTAATTTTCCACTTCCATCTGAACTCTTTTTCACGTTAGGACATGCACATTCTGAAAATCACATGTTTATATTATTACTGCAGTAAGTTTCCATTTTGTCATTGAAAAAACATGACCCATTTGCTGAATATTCATTGTATTACTACACACCGATTCAGCGGTATGTTAATGCGTTAACATTTCAGCTTCAATGTGATTAGAGGACACTGGAAAATGATATGCAACATGAACCAGCCATGGCAATGGATATCATAAAAGGCATCTACTTGATAATTAATTTACCAGCTAAAATCTTAATACAAGTCACCAGCTGTGAAATCATGTAGGTTTATAATGGCCTCGTAAACACAAATTATATGGCAATCAGCAACTCAGTGTTGCAGCTAGTTTATGCGCAGCTCTCTACAGTTTGGTAATACATCACTTTTCTGATCTGTTCCACGTCGGGGTGACTGTGTATGCTACCTCATAAGGAATTATAATAATGTACCGTACATCATATACACAAGTAAAAGCTGTAAGTACTGTATGCATCTGGGGTGTGCATAGTGGTTTAGGCAAGGATGAAAACAAAAAGTAGGCATGGACATAATTTTGTCAAGCACATTTTACTGATTTTATGCCATCATTACATTTAATCACGTGTAATGATCTATATAATAAGCAGCGTGGCCAGAGGGTTTAAACCACAACTCAACACGAGATCAACTAGGCCTGGAAAACATCCAAAAAGAGGCAATTTAGTAATTGTGGGTAATTCTCTATGTGGCAATGATGCCAACACATTGTATCAAGTCATGCCGTGGAAGCACTTATACCATTGAAACAAATTTTCAGAGTAAATTTTACGTCTGCACATCTTAATGTACCTTCATGTGAGGAAATACAAAATTTGAAATACGAATGCATAAATTTAAATAACTAAAAGAGACAGCAGTCCTGTTAACAATAAACAGAACTCTACTTGTAAAGGACCGTTTTGCCCTCTTGTCAGGATGGGCCGTCGGGTCCTTTACCACGTTCTAGGACGTAAGACGAAACGCCTCGGACACCAGAGCACACGGTGGTCGGTGCGGCCCAGGGCCACCCTCTCGCAGAACAGATGAAGGGCGAGGCGCCGCAGTTGCAAGAGGTTGAGCCAAGTCGTTTATTTCACCAAAGCAGAGTCGTCCAATTTTCACCAAACACGGAGTGACGTTCCGTTCACCAACGCAAGACTTCCCGCAACGCACAGCAGTCCATCAGTATGACCGCTCATTTGCTCAGCTTGATCATTCATCGAGCTCCTCAGCTCACAGGCACGACTTTTGGTTACTATCTAGCAGTGGAGCGCCGCAGCGCGCACGCCACGCTAACTTCTCAGCTCACAGAACACGCGGGCCGGGCCGTGCGCAAAGCACGGCCCGGCCTAAGCGGACCTCCAAATCAAAGCTCCACCCAGGAAAGCACCCCCTCTCAAACCTCGAGGTCCTCCCCTTTTTATCAGGATAAACCTCCCCCGCAAACTGATCTCTCCCTCCCCCCAAGGCAGCGTGACCTCCAAATCAATCTCAACTAATCCCTACACAATGGGGTTTTTCCACAGGGGATCTCCTGAGTCAATAGCACACGGAGGCAAGTTTCAACTCGCCTGTTGATCATTAGCTTTCCCCGACTTTCCGGCGCCTCAGGTATTAGTTTCCCGCCCCCACCATGCACCCCTCCCGGTGGACACCTCGTGTGGTGGACACTCAAAGTCGGCCCCCCCGAACTACTGGTCAATTCGAGGACATTACATACTGTACAGTTTAGCCATTTTTTAATCCACTGTTGGATGAAGCCCACTTCCAAACCATATCGGTCATGGGAGTCGTTTGACTATACTTCACCAAGCTGATCAGTGCAGGTTCGTAAAGGAGGTTCGCACGACTGGTGCTGATACAAATCACCACCGGATGAGAATTGAACTCTGATTGCCGAGTTCAATGGTAACTGTTGTGCCACTCCTCTGTAAAACATTATTACAGTGCTGTAATATTATTACTGCAGTACTGCACTTGCTTTAAGAATTATGCTTATGTCAATGTGTGGTCACGATATGGGTCATTATAAGTCGTGTTGTGAGCTTAATTCAACACTGTAGTCTTAAAACAAACCTCGTGATTGTGCAGTAAGAATAGCTGTAGAGCACTTTGGAATTCAAACATGAGCACAGGTGCACAGGGCTCTTTGCGCCGACCCCGTTCACCTCTTCATTACACTGAGCCAATATTTGTTTTACAACCCATGCTTTGATGTTGGAGCATAAAGGAAAAAACACATGGCAAATACAGTATACTGTACCAAGCTCATCCTCAGCTTAGACCACAGATTGGGAGAATATAGCACGTAGGTTATGACCTGTTTTGTCCTTCGTGATTATATTCCCCCTTCTATTGTTTCCCTAATTAATGCTACCGCATTTTAGTAAAGACGATGGATGGTGATGTGGCATGTGTGAACCAATCCCGCCTGTTGCCACGACAACCGCCCTCACTGTTTCTCGCCCTGGGATCCCAAGAGGTAGCCAAACATCCCTAAATAAATGGAATCAACCCATTTCAACTTGTGACATTTGGGCCTCCCACCGCAATGCAACACTACAGAACCAAATGTCAGTCCCGACCCCACCTTCGTATTATGGAAACTGAAAAAAATTGTAGGGTCACATTTCGTTAAATGGATACCTTGCCTGTCAGAGAATGAGCTGCAGTGCGCCCTAGATTGCTGCTGGAAACAATGTAAGACAGAACACTTCACACGTAATGAAAATTCATCACTGAAAGGGTGCTTGCGGTCTTTCACAGGGTCATTTATGAAGCATGTTTGACAAGGTATTTCACTTATGAAAAGGATTTAATGGGTGATATTGTGTCTGTGAAGTCAGTATTGCCTGTATTGATTTGTGCCATCAACCTTGGCATTTAAAAGCTCCCATTGTAAAAATCCTGCACTTTCCTAATGCATTTATGGTCAAGGCTATTTCTATGAGCAATGCACGTACAACATGATGTGTGTTAGGGATTTAAACACGTAACAATGCAATAATAATGATTTGTCGTTACCGTCATTTAGACGTATACAATGCAAATGCACCATATTTTGGTCTCTTTACTGCAGCATTAATGTTATCATTGGTATTCAGGAAAGCATTGCATAATCATGTGAACAAAAACAGGCAGCACTTTTGCATGCGTACAGCTCTAATGGCCTCATTTAAGCTCGGCAATGTTGAAGCGCATTTGAGAAAACGCATATACCGTCACGCAAAGCTTTGTCTCTGCAGTGGTGCGTGTGTGCATCGGTGTTTTGTGAGAAAGGCATTGTCAGGTCGTCCGGTTCCTGATTGTATCACTACGCAGAACGTATTCCCATGAGAGGCAAGGCAGATTGCCCAGTGCATATGCCCACTGCCTGGCCAGTGACGTTTTTCTTTGTGATGTTCTAACATTAGTGGGGGCATTACGCATATACCAACATCCATCCAGTTCGGTATTGTGATTCTCTGCCTCAACGGTATTTAACGTTGTTTAATACCATTTCCATGATCAAATATGAGAACATAGAAACATAAATATGTTTAGTTGTGGTAAATTCATATTTTTGGCAAATAGAATGTGTGCAAAATAGGAGTGCAAATTATGTGATGCAGCTTATGAGTTAACAATGCGAGATTGCCTTCAGCCCCAACACCGCGCTATCTCCCCACCGCTCGAATTTACGTATATTTTACTTTCTCCGCAATCCTTTTGCGTTCTCTTCACCGCTTAGCCGAACTGCCTTGTTACCTCGTAACCATATTTTGACCTGCCCTGCACATCACTACTCCTCGTCGAAGGACCATTGCTCCAGAGTTTTAAATGTTCCTCTGCTCCTACGTATCCGCACATTTACAGGGCCGAATAAAGCCAAGAACAAAGACAATGCAGCGAGCAAGTCATGTGTAATTAAGACTAAATACTGTACATATGCATTACAGGTGACCCTCCCACATCGCAGGTGGGCTCAGCCCAGTGCAGTGCATTTTCTGAATTTTATTCTTATTTCCTCATGTCGCCTGTAATTTAACACACACACAGCAGGGTGTTCCTGTGTAATCGTTCCGAAGGTATTCCTTCAGTGGTAATACTCATACATGTAGTCCATTCAACGCTCTGTTTAAGGCTATGTCAGTCGACGTTCAAAAGCCACGTGGATTAAAAGCACCGTGGGTCACGTGCTTGCCGCGAACCCCGATTTAAAATGCTCCCGCCAACCGCAAGTTGCCCCTCCGTAGATGGATGGATAAGGGTTATTTAAAACAAAATATATTGAGCAAAATATAATTTATAACAATGACACCTGAAATACAGTACAGTACTCGCGTTATATTATATTTCGCAGTGGAAAGCGCGTAATCTGTGACAACACTGCGGTTATTTGGAGGAAAAACAACTTTAAATATAGTTCAAATGAACAGCCTTGCTTTTACATTTGCACAGTTAAATTTAATAAACCAGTACTGTATACTAAGCAAAACCTCAATTAACGTGACAAAATTAATACATACTAAAAGTAGCCACTCAAAGTTATAACCACAGCAACCGCGCCACCATGCTGCTAAGGGAACACACTCAATGTAATGGGAACGCGTCTCGCAAAAACTCCTTGCTAAAGATGGCCGTTTGGAGAAGCTTACAACACTCCCACAGTTAACTCCTCCGTCATAATTGTATGGGAATATACCATTACATTCAAATGGACAGTCGCCCGTGACGACACTGCAAAGTCCCAGCTCCGTAGTGTATCTCTTTTTCATGTGTTAGTTTACGTGACCAAACCCATAAAACGATTGTTTTACTACGGATAACATTAGTCACGAAAGCCTTCGAGTTAAATTTCTCAGCTCCGTAGTGACACTTTCAGTGTCTTCCCTTAGTAAGATGGCTGCCGGGCAAACTCACTCGCCAAATTAGCAGCCGCTGGGCGTCGTGCTGTACGCCAGCCCCAGCTCAATGTTTAATGTGACCGGGCGGCGGCGGAGAGGAGGAGGAAGGCGACGGAACCAGGGAGCTGTGGGGCCGGCGCACGGTCGTGTCCGTCCGTCCGTCAGTCTCCTCTCCCCCAGGTGAGATATCGACTCAGTGGCGCAGCCGACGGGAGGCGGGCAACTCGGCTACGGTTCGCGAGCTGATCGCCACGGGGTCGGGCTTGGTGGGCCCTGCCCTGCCTCTCTAAGCCAGCGGGAGATAGAGAATGCTGCTGCCATTCGCCATTGGAAAAGTGACAGAAACGGGTACCGTAAATAGAGACACGCGTGATCGGGCCTAGCCTGTCTGTCCAGCCAGCAGGGGATAGAGATTGTGTGTTGTCACTTCACAAGTAGACAAGTGACAGAAGTGGGTAGAGCAACGCGTGGCAGGGCTTGCCACCCTGACCAGCTAGTAGTGGATAGAGAGTGACCGTGTAACCCGGCAGTAAAGAATGCTACATAAACAGGGGTGGGCAGTGTTAAACATCACGTTATACAGTGCTGTGTAAGTTGGTGAAAAGTGCTTATTCAGCAGTGTATGAGAATGGTTCTAATCTAAACTCAAGTGGGTATTTTAGTGGCTTCATCCAACAGTGGATACAGATTAGTGCCTGTCATGAATTGTTAGGCAATCATACAGAACCTATACAGCAATGGTAGTGAATTGTATTCGTATATTTAATACAGTATTGTTGATATTTTAATGTCCATTATTATGATATATAAACTAATTCCGGGTCCTCAGTTCAATAACCGGCAGGTTCAGCAGTGGATTGACAAAGGGATAAAGACTAGAACACGTCCAGCATTGGATAGGGCCTCATGAAAGGAAAATTTGTTCACATAACAGTGTCAAAACAATGGTATTCTACACCGGTGGACCAAATAATAACCATTAAGCAGTGGGCAGTGAGTGATCGCATTCGACAGCAGATAGACTTCGATATGGACAGAATGTCGGTGGTGGTGCCCCTGACGGTGATGAGGGACCAAAGTTCAGTGAGAGAAATTAGGCTGTTTATGGGCGTAATCGTGAACGTGTTTGTGCGCCTATTAAAGTAACAAGTTAGTTCAAATGTCATTTTTCAGTCAACTGCAGTCGTTAACTACTGTAAATCACTTCACATGCATCAAGCAGAACGTTTATTGTGCTGTTATATTTCGTTCTGAGGCAAAGTGATCGGTGAAAATATATTTGCCTTTGCGCGGTATGTTGTCTAAGGGTAACTTAAGTGCAGGTTATATTGTTAAACAACCGTTTGGTAAACATGGTAAATGACTCCATTATATGAGTATGAAAGTGAATGAAAATAGCCTTGTTATTGTGACGCTTAGACGTGGCAAAACCTGATAATAAGTGAATGAAATAGCCTTGTTATTGTGACGCTTAGACGTGGCAAAACCTGATAATAACTCTGCTGATGCAGCAGAGTCATTACCCTGACTTTCCAGCACAAATGTCAACAGAGCTAATGTGACACTGTATTAAATACCTCGGCAAGAAAAAAACGCACACCACACTCCATTTACAGGTCCCTCCTGAGGCAATGTCAATAGCATTATTTTGTACTCGACTAAAAGTGCAGTGCGAATATATATGGGTTTTTAGAGAGCTTGAGACAATGTAAGAGTAAGTCAATCTTTACTAGCTCTATGGTCAACTTCGCAGCATTACACATGGGGCAATGTTGCGGATATATATTTTTTCACAAAACATTTTTTGTATGGTGCTTAGCAGTGGTCCACGGGCTCAGAAAGGTTGGGAAACTCTAAATTAGACGATAATTACTGTTAATATTCTTTACACTTTAGTACACAACTATTCCTGATATTCTATTAATTTTGGTTGAGGCTAGTAGCCAAATACATGCCACAGAGCCAGTTTTCAATACATTAGATGTTTGATTTCCCAACCACTCGGTGATGCTCCAGAGCTTTACCAAAGCAGATTATGGTCTATAAACGTATGTGTCCAGTAGAGATTACACTGATATGTCTCATGTCAAAAATATTTAAAGCCAAGCACCATAGCATTAATGTTAATGTTTCCCACAATGACACTTAATAGTTATGTTGTGTTTTGTATGATACAGGGTTGTCTGTAAACAGAGAGCAGTTTACCAGCATTGGGTTAAGTCTGACTTTTCATGAGATACTGGGCCGTTGAAACTAGTCCGAAGTGTGCTTGTATTGAACCAATGATGCTGATCAAATGCACTACCAGAACGCTTTGCAGGCAATTGGGTGTGTAAAAAATAGTAATTTCTTGAGCGCCAAGTATGGGAAAGTGGAATTATTTATTGTGTGAGTACAGTAACATATCAAACTTTTTAGCAACAAATGCTGAGATGTCAGACTCAAAAAAGTGCATTAAAAAATCCATCTCATTACACCAGTATTCACTTCATTTGTACAGACCATAGAATATGTATTTGTCTTGCAGGCTCATGGAGGAGCTGTGCAGGGCTACAGACCAGGTCATGTCAATGCCTGATACGGAATAAACATATGACAGCGGTGAAAAGGACTCCAAACGGAGACTTAATTTTGTTTATAACTGCTCTAAATCATGAAATTTGGGTTTCATTAACATTCTAAGAACACTTTGCAGAATGTATACAAGTTGGAGACCCGGACATGGGTAAAGAGGGTTGTTGAATTGGCTTGACATGTAGCTCTATGATTTAATCTTCAAGGGCTGCTCTATGATACTGTGAGGTCTGAATGTTAATTTATTTGTCTTATGGTATGATGCCAATATTACAAATCAATTGTGAAAAAAATACACATTGATGTATATGCTAAATGTTTAAAAAAAAGTATTAAGTATTGAATCCAATTTTGCCAGTCTAAACCGGATAATTTGTCCGATGTACATCTTGTTGGGCATTTCATTTGTGAAGAAAGCTATTGATTTCGAAATGTGTGCCCCTTTTTGGAAATACTACTGAGGAAGTGTTGGTCTGATTTAGTCGTAATGTTTGGCTTGTGTTGTATTCCATTTTTTTTAGGATATGACTGAACTCCTCAAAGTAGGACGAGAGGTGAAGAATTGTCCTGCCACTTGGGGTTAATTGCAAAACAAATCGCATGTACAGCAAATAGTAGGCAAGAGTCGAGTAGTTCTGCAAGAAACGTATTTGTGTTTCATCGCATGCACTATGTGTTAAGCTGCATGAATTTCACTTCAATAAAATACCAGTGTTTATTTCTAATTATTCCATTATAATAGCGTCAGAAGAAAAGCTGAACAAAATATCTACTTCACTAGCTTCAAAGCGTGACAAAATACATCATTAAATGGCTGTGCCATAAAAAGAAGTGAAATAAATTAGGTATTCCTTAATATTTTTTTGTATTCGTGATTACCCAAACTAAGCTGTGTTTATCCACAACCTCTTAAGATAATCCATGTGGGGAAAATAGTGTTGGCTCTGAGCTGCACGGTGCTACGACGCATGCGCTGAGCAATCCTCTTAGAGCCTCATGGATGCAGAGGTCCCCATGGCCCGTGGGCCGGGCATCATGTCCATGGATCGCGGCTCGCTGGGGGAGACGGAGGACGACATGACGGAGCACGAGCGCAACAGCACGGGCATGAATCCGTGCTGGCCCATGTACCAGAGCAACTCACACATGAGGAAGGCCTTCAAGATCATGAACAGCTTGAGGAGGCAAGAGATGCTATTTGGATAGATTTGTTAGTGCCAAGACCACATACTTTGTTAATGTGACTGAGGTTTTACCTTACTTTTATCGGTGAAACTCCTCTTATTTCTGCACCTATTTTCTGATCTAACATGTGTTCGTGCCCCCGAATTGATCCGCACAAAATCCCATTTTTCTCGTGTTCATTTCTCTTATCTATACCTTTGCACGGATAAGACACATGATGCAAAAGTGGTGGAAATTCCTTCAAATAAACTATAGTTTTACGCGCTTTACATTAGTATAGACACTTCACTGGAATGCCTGTGCATTGCATATCCTGCCCTTCTGTATGTTTGAGCTTGCTGTTTGTTACACAGGCAAGGTGTGCTATGCGATGTCGTCCTCGTGGCTGATGGGACAGAAGTGGCCGCTCACAAGCTGGCACTGGCCTCATGCAGCCCTTACTTCCATGCCATGTTCACAAGTAAGAGGAGGGAATTCACCTTCACCATTTAGATGGCTCTTTTGGCAAACCTGCAGACTGAACTGCATCGATGGTCAGTTGATATACCATATTCCTTACATTACATTTGCTACTTTAAACACAGTTGTCCCATATTGGTCATTTTGGCCATGGTTGTGATCTTTGCAGTCGTAAACCCACGAGCATTTTATTACTGAGTGAAAACCCTTTTAGTTTTTATGAAATTTGCAAATAATTTTTACTTAACTATTCCATGCACACAGCTGCGATACAATTACATAATTTAAACTGCGTTGGATAACAGTTACCATCAATATATAAAATGTTACCTATCAGAAGTATGCAGGTCTTGCATCAAGCTGAAGAAACTAGATAAAGCTGTATTGTACTAAGCAAACATAATTTCATATAATAAGTAGATATTTCATGTAATATAATAAATATTTCAATCCAATGTATGGCGGTTGCTATTGAACTAGTCTGGTTTAGGCAGTATCCACATCGTTGCTATTGGGATTGTTTTAAATCTATATCTGAAGATATTTAATAGCTCAGGCACGCCATTTGCATTTGGCCTATGCTGGGCATATTTGGACACACCACATGTGGCTTTAAACCACAAATGATCAGTATTATAAATATTTGCAGATCCGTTATTCTGTTTTTTGGGTTATAACTCATGTGCATTACAATGGTAGCCTGTTTTAATGTAGCCCATTAATTGGCAGACACAGAATATCTAGATCACGCCACCATTACCACATCTCAGGACAGCAGTGCGGCATGTTGTTGAAGCAATTATTAGTGCTGCTGAGGAGCTGTAACAAGGGATGCTTGATGTTCAGGTGAGATGGCGGAGAGCAAGGCACAGAAAGTGGAGATCAAAGAAGTGGATGGCCGAGCACTCGCCCTTCTCATTGACTACGTGTACACAGCGGAGATCCAGGTGACTGAAGACAATGTGCAGGTGAGGATGGACCACCTGGCCTGTAGCCACTGAGTCACCAAAGCTGTGGCTGGTGGCTTTTATTCAGAAATAGCATTGCAAAGGAGAAAGGAAAAAATGCCATGGATATCCTAAAAGAACAGCTCTTATGAGCAATTCTAATAAGGGCCTTTATCAAAAACCTTTTTATCCAAAGATGATTTGAGCTTTTTAAATGTTTATTTAAGTCCTAAGTATCATATTTAAACATGCAAAATAACTCTCCATCTGATTGAAGATCAGTGTATAATATGTGGTTACTTGTAAGCAAACAAGCTCAACTGGTCTAATAAAAAAATGTGAATATGCCATAAAAATGTAATTCTTTACTTCCACATATTGCCATCTCAGCTAGGATGTCTAGTAACCAGCACCCTTGCACCTGTTCATAATCCTTAGTTTCACAAACATTGTTTCGGTAGTTCCAGTTTGTGCCCCATGAAACATTCCAAATGTGTTCCATTTACCCATTTCTTTGTGTAATTACACTATTCAATAGAGTAGTTGTACTATTGTGTTATGTTGCTGTGAGCAAATGTGTATATCTCCTTGCATGTACTTAAATAATAGCTTCATTTGATCGCTTGCTGGGGCCAGATGCTTTTGTGCCAAGCAGAATGGTTGGGTCTCTCAACAGAGCATCGGGACTTAAACCTGTGAAAGGGCATTGCTCAATATTTATTTCACAATAAGGGTGATTATAATTTTTTCAGAAAATACTGTCATTTTGCCACCTTCAGATTCTGCTGCCTGCAGCAAGCTTACTCCAGTTGCCGGAGGTCCGAGATGCCTGTTGTGAATTCCTGCAGTCACAGCTGCACCCATCCAACTGCCTGGGCATTCGGACATTTGCCGACATACACGCCTGCTCCGACCTCCTCCTACATGCCAACACCTATGCCGGTCCGTTGCTTTTTAACTTTAACCATCAGTTTCATTAAGTGAAAGTGTGCACCTACATTGGCTGTGTGTACATGGGTTCTTGTGCTGATTATTCATCCCCACCAGGACCAGTGAAACGGGCACCACCTGGTGCAGAGCATTTGGTAGTGAGCCAACAGGTCGGTTCATTAAGGAGAGGCTGATTCCATGAAAGGAACGTGTAGTTTTAGCCTTTTGTTCATTTTCAACAGAGATCAGCACTCCCTATCGTTTTAAGTAATGTTTCTTTTTTTTTTTACTCGAAAACTTTGTAAAAAAAAATACGTTAAAAATAGTAACCTAAAATGATTGCTGTGATTTTACACTGCTCCATGCCAAGGGTATGGGAGTTATTCTCTAAAGGAAGAGCCAATTTCTCACACCCTTGGATCCCGTGCACCATCTGTGTTTCATCATTGCCCTATGCACAGTCCCAAGCCATTGCAAAAAATATAGCCGAGTATTTTTAAAAATCTGGTATCACAGTTGCAGTGGTATTTCTAGATCATAAAGGTGCACATTCAAATGCGTTTTTTGCTGTTTTTCATTAGCAGGGGTATTAACACTTAAATTAATCGTGTTTTGCTAATGGTCATGTTGCATTGGTGTGTGTGTGGGTGCAGTTATTTCAGAATATATTCTTGTAGGTCATATTATACATTCTCTATTGAGCAAAATGTCTAGGCTTCATGTAAATACATTATTAAAAAACTGCATCGAAAATAGAGGTGGGTGTAGAGAATTTATAAAAGCCTTCACCAAGTGACATGTGCTCATGTGTGCTGTTTTAATAGCTTTGTTGAGAAGACTTAGTTTCTTTGCAGTCACTGCACATCACAATAAAATAACCTGTTAAGGACATTGCTTTAAAGACGTGATTACGTCTACGGTTATTATTCTTTGTCATAAGCAGCATCAAGTGTAACAGTGGTGTGTGTTGGTTCAATCATTATGCCGTCACATACTCTCTCCCTCCCTTTTAAGATTCAGTATTAGCCACAGGCAAGCAAAACTGTGCTCTACTCTCCACTTCTTCTTCTTTGCGATTCTTCGAAGCACGATGGTTAAATTACAGTTTCCCATTTTCTTACACAGCCACTAGAAACTGGAGTCTGGGTTTTTAGGGAGGGTCTTAAACCTCTGAGCATAAAAGTATTCATTACGTTTACTCTTTGAAAAGGTGGATTTTTGAAAGACTTGAATAAGTTGATGGCTTTGACATTTTAAAATAGCCAAGCCTATCAGTGACATACCTATGTGTGTCAAATGCCAGTGGGCTTGCTGCGTGTCTGCATTGGCCTACCACCTGTTGTGTGCTGTGCACATTAAAGCCTAAGAACACTAGGCTACACACTCGTGCAGATGCATGTTCCCCAGCTGTACAGCAGCACAGCAGCACAGAAACATCCTTGATGTGCCGAATGTACAGCTGCCGTAGAGCAGGTGGGAGGCTTTGAACATAGCAGGGATCTTCACTCTGAGAGAGCTTATATAAATCTGGTCAGCAACACTAAAACATTCCGAATGTGTAAGGAATATGATTATTATAGGCTTGTACTTTGTCAAAAGCATATCCTTATTTCCGGATCCTACCATTACAAAAAAGTTTAGCTCTTCCGCAATTAAATTAACGTGTTGGAATATCCAAAATCACCAGGGTGCGTCATTTAAAAACATAAATGCAGCTCATTGTCTTGAGGTTCTTGATGTCACAGACATGTGTTTGCAGCAGGGGGTTTTCATCAGGCAGCAGATATTTATATGTTTGGGCCATGACGCCAGTACACACTGTTACATTATTTTTAAATGCCATCATAGGATCTTTTAAGGCCACTGTGAAGCAGACAGCATCTATTTTATAGTTAATACACCTGTCGTTTTAACCTGGGCAGCCTGCCGGATTCGAATTGCGAACCTCTCCAGCAAGACGTGAACACATTACTTTTGGGCCATGCCCTGACCTCTGTAAACATCTTCATACACTACTAACACACACTGCCAGTATATTCAGCCACTGCCATTGTGTATGCTGGGTATGTGAGCTAATGGTCTGCCCACTTTTTGTGTCTACAGAACAGCACTTCTCTGATGTGGTGCAGGCAGAGGAGTTCCTCTCACTGTCGGTGGAACAGGTCTGTGACCTTATTGCCAGCGACAGACTGATGGTCCCTTCAGAGGAAAAGGTACGACTGTTTCTGTTATATATATTTAAAACATTGTATTTGGGTTTTTTTTGGTGGTACTTGGTATTGTTTTTAATGTTGCTGGTACCTTTTGTCGATTGCCATCATTGACCCATTGTTTATGGCAAGGGTTGGTAGATCACATGGATTTGTAACGCTTTCCTGCATGCTCGGATGCAAGTTAGTAATGAGATACTAATACAGCAGATGGGTTTGTAATTCTGCTTGTGGCAAACCTTTGAGTTTTATTGCATGAAATACATGGTATTTCTACAAATGTTCCAGTCTCCTTCCACCGAGCTATATAGTAGTTCTTTAATCGTTCCAGTACAGGACCCTCCTGAAGAAAGAGTAATTTTTGTATTGAAATAAATTAAATTATCATATTCATGACTGAGCTAGAGATTGTGTAGGTGAGATTTGGTTTGAGTGATAGAAGTGGTTATTGCGTCGGTGCTTTATGGAGATGCTGGTATTGGTAATGGTGTGAAGTGATGTTGGTGGGTGATGTGACTGCTGCAGGTGTTTGAAGCAGTGCTGGCGTGGGTGAACCATGAACGTGAGAAGCGACAGGATCTGATGGCTAGCCTCCTAGAGAACGTGCGTCTGCCCCTGCTGTCTCGCGAATACCTGGTGGAGGTGAGATCTGTTGTTCCTGTGCCTTGTCGTTACATTGGAGCCATAAAAACTGGGTTTGTGTTCCTGCAGAGTAACAAAAGTGCCGTTGCTTCCTCGCACTTAAAATACGATAGTCAACATCCTTATAACTCCATAGGTACATAAATGAATGTTGCGAGAAACTCCCACTTAATTTGCATGTATCTGTGTCAGCCCAGTGGCTAAGCATGTTTGCAGCACTCATTTGCTTGGCTTTTTCAAGGAACAATTTTTATATTTATGATTGTCAGCTTGGTATGAAAGCAGCTTGGTATGAAAGCAAAGTCGTATTCATACCTCTCCAAAGGCAATATGCCTCACGATGTTTAATTGATTGGCAATGCCAGAGAGGCTAAACAAGTGATGTTGTTCTATATTATAAATAGGTCATTGGCTCCTGTGCTCATTTTTCTCATGTGAGCCTTGCTTTTTTCACTTTAATACTGCATAGTTATTGGCTATGTTAAAAACACTAATCTTGGAGTGCAATAAATTATTCAGCTACCTATCTAATGGTAAACAAACGAAATTACAGGAACATCATTTGTAGATACTGACAAACATCAATATCACAAACCTCCCATGATCATGCAAAGATATATATCCTGGAATATAAATATGTACTTTGCCAAAAATATTTATTTTTCATCAATGCATTACAATAACTTGGCTAGGTCATATTTTCTGCTTAGAATATCTTCATATACAATTATTAAGTTTAATTACCACTGCGTGCTAGCTGTTTTAAATGTTGTTGATTTTTATCTCGAAAGCTTGTGTTGTAAAGTTCTCTGTTTATCACTTTTCATTCCCCTATACTTCTAACGCAACGTTGCATGGGTTTACTTTTCCTTCTCAAGACAGCTCATTAGTCTTTGCATAGCAGGGGCTTTTAAAATACATTCCTTGCATCCACACTTGGTTCACCTTTCCACATTTATGATTCCGATCCCTATTACATCATTAGACATTGCACTCATGATGATTGCGCCACCTTAGTGGGTGCATAGAATGGAATTTTTGACACTACATTCTAAGCTAATTTGGGCAAAAGTTATCAAACTGAAAATATAAGTGATGAGAAAGGTAGGAGGGAAAATAGATAGATATGTAAGTGTGCTTCATTTAAAGCAGGTGACATCTGAGTTTGTGTCATCGTTGCAAGAGATAAGTGGAGGAAATTCATGAAAAATTACGAATCAAACTAGTGGATTGAAAATCCAGTAGTAGCAAAGCAAATGCAGGTCTCATATTTATTTTTGTCACATTGATTATACTGGTCCTGTTTAGGAGTAGATGTGATGAACCCAAGGGCATCTAGATTTGAAAGCGTTGAAATGAGAACTACTGCATGTGGATTCAGTGACAATTTAAAACCAATTTAAATCCATGATGCTGCCAAAGGAATTCAAGAGGGAATGGTTGCAAACAGCTTTTGTAAATGAACACGGGCTGCTGGCCCAAATTTCAATTTGACTTTTTTTTTTAAGGAAATGGTTTGGTCCAGTCTACTAGCACGGCACTTCTTTTGGCAGATGAGCAATGTTCCCTGGTTCAGTATTTACTGAACTGGTAGATTACCATCCAGACACATTTGACTACATCATCCAGAGAGCCTTGCATTTCAATTACTATACAAATGCAACGTTACATTCCTGCAGTTAGCTAGATGCACCACTACCTGCCATAGCAAATCTGATTAGGTAATATTGCGTGATGCACTATGTTCCCCATTGACTTTCTTGTTGTCCTTTTTAATATTCAAACATCAAAGATCATTGTATTTTTGTTGCGCTGCTCATCCATAATGCGAACACATAATATACACGTTTAAGTGCAACTAACCTAACAGGTTCACTCCATTTTAAGCATGTGTCTAAACATCATTAGAGCACATGTCATCATAATATAATATCATGGACAGGGTTTACCCAATAGCAGAGGAAGCATCTTATGGAAATATATCGATTTGTGTGCACACAATGCTCACGCAAAGGGTCTCGTATATTTGAGGAACATTTGACCTATAATTTATGAATTGACCAACTGAGTTTGAGGTGGGCGCAACTACCCACTATCTAACCACACGTTACAACTTTTCTAATATGTGTAGCGGCTAGTAATGCACAACTTAAATAACCTAAAGGGAAATTTAATTGGATACAATTGTAAAAAGAGGCCAGCATGTTTCCTTTTTTGCCATTGCAGTCTCCATTATCATATTGTACATGCATAGCCCTTTTTGAAATAACCCACATGCCCCACATGTGGGTTGTTTCACTATACGTGTGCGGATTTCTGAATGTGTGGAGCATTTTTATTTAATTACATGTATTAAAAATGAAACATAGCAGCAAATAAATATCGTGCTATAGCTCACAGTCTGTGCAAGTACAACCAATTTTTTAATCCACTGCTGGACAAGGGCCTCCTCCACCACAGCTGCAGGTGGTGAGGGCCTCAGTTGACCATACTTCACCCTGCTGGTCAGTTTGGCAAAGGTGTGGGGAGTTGAGAAAATAAATAGATTTTGCTGCACTGCCCTTTACTGCCCACATTGCGTGCTGCACCTATTTTTGTGCTGAGTACAGTAAACCCTTAACTTTCGTTTGGGATACATTCCAGAAGCAGGCACGAATCCCGGAAATCGCGAATACCATTTTTACTTTTCACTAGATTCACTAGCACTTACTTTTCTTCTAGGGGCCATTTTAGGGGCTACACAATAACCGTATGTGTGATCGAGAAAGTGATGTGAACAAAAACAAAAGCTGGACAAAGGCTATGGCATGCGAGTGGTAATAGATGCAGGATCTGCAGTGATATTGGATGCTGCTCAAACTTGTTCCGTCGTGCTGCGGACACGCACCAGCCTCACCAGAAATACAGTACTGCAACTGCGAATTCGCGATACCGCGAAAGTTACATAAGCAAAAGTTAAGGGTTTATTGTCATCACAAATCGTATTTTCTACTTTATTACTACTGCTTTGCTTCCAAAGTCTTAAGGGATTGAGCTCATTCCAGATGATTTGGTCATGAATGCACATTCTTTACTGAAATCAAAATATCAGCATTTTTTTTCCATAATATTTAACCACATTGTCTTAGTATTGGAGAAGGCTTTGTTGAGATTTGTTGAGTTTATTTAATTTTGGCAGTAAACGCAAACGGTGTTTTTATTTTGCGAATATGCCATTGGAATTTGCCGACACTGATCAATAGGACTCACGTGAGTGCAGACACCAACTTTACAGAAGCGCTTTTATGTAGCTACAAAGGGTTTTTTTTTTTATAAAGATTGAAACGTTCCCATCCCAAAACAAGCCCACCCAGCATACTACCTCATATCATGTTTACATTACACATTTCAACATTTCCTGAAGCCGAAAGCATAGTGGGTAGCGCTTCCGCCTCACAGCAAGAAGGTCCCGGGTTCGAATCTCGGCTCGGGGTGCCTTTCTGTGTGGAGTTTGCATGTTCTCCCCG
>JAZEWU010000002.1:3926575-3938349 GCA_036362915.1 Geotria australis
ATGAATGAATGAATGAATATAAAAATGCATTTGTATAGCCTGTGAAATAATACATGGCAGTATAACTGAGGATTTAGTGTTGATTATTTTTTAACGAAAATAAATAAATATTACACTTGACTGATACTATAAGTGGACAAAATAAATCCGTAAGCACACTAAATCGTTATGTTAGCAACACATCATCTGACTCCTAATTTACAGCTCAGTCTCACCAGATATTGAATGTTAGCATGCTTCCCCTGAGCTAAAGAGTCAATCACTATCCTTATAACCAGGTGACGGCCTGTTTGGTGCCAGACAAGGAAGCCCTGAAATAACATGCAATAAAATAACGGCACAAGGTATTGCTGTGTTGGTGGGGTGTCAGTGTTGTGGCAGTGCGTCTGTTTATGCTGCTGCTGCTGTTGCGGTTTTTCCGTGCGTTGTGCTGCACCGGTCCTGCAGCGTGTGGAGGAAGAAAGTCTGGTGAAGAACAACAGCACCTGCAAAGACTTCCTCATCGAGGCCATGAAATACCACCTGCTGTCGAGCGAGCAGCGAGCGCTGATGAAGTCGGACCGCACGCGGCCACGCACACCTGTCGGCCTCCCCAAGGTGAGCTGCGGTATAATGAGGTATCAACACACTGACAAAGAAAATACGATATAGGTGCAATCCCGCAATTGCTTTCTCACACCACAGCTGGCAGAAAGGTCTCCACTAGTGAGAGCCGTAGAGAGCTTGCCCCTTCAGAGGGTATTTGGCCTACTCTTCCATGCTGGCCAGTCATCTTGGATTAGGTGGGAGTACCCACAAATTACCCCGCCACACACGACTTGCGGAACGACTGGTGTATTAAGTTATACTGCTGGATGGACAGGTATGGGTGAATTTTAACCATCATAAACTAATATATATTATTAATGCTCACAATTACATGCATCGAATCGCATGTCTAGGATTCGCTATGTTATTATTGTTGAAATTCGTATGTTACATTTAGACTCATGGAGCAGACATTCTCTATGCACAGTATTATAATCGTAATACATTAACGGTATCTTAGTTATAAGGTTTTGAGATTAATACACTTGACTAAGTAGACTTTTTCAACAAAGAACAACACCTTAATGGCAATGTGTTCATACGCATTTTTAAAAGCATCCATGTCATATGAACAAATATGTGGCGGATGGCGTTGTAGACAGTACAGCCTGTACCTTTAAGACGTAAAAGTAAAATATGAGCGAATTGTAGAACGGTTGGCAATTAATTCCCCAAGTTCCCTTGATGTCCCATTAATTATTTCCTATTATTTCTTTAGTTTTTTGTTCCTTTAAGAGCACGAAAAGGAATACGAATACTGCTTTTATTTTTTCCTCTTTCTTTACAAAGTGCTTGCCTCCTTCTGCATCCCTCCCTGTCTGTTTAGATGATGATTGTGGTGGGTGGCCAAGCCCCCAAGGCAATCCGCAGTGTGGAGTGCTACGACCTTAAGGAGGAGAAGTGGTTCCAAGTGGGCGAGCTCCCGTCTAGGCGCTGCAGGGCTGGTCAGCAAAACATACACACATACTTGCTCACTGACTCATTTACCCACTCACTTGTATGTGTGGTAATCCACCGAATCACTCTCACACTTGCGCAAATGCTTCTGCATTCACTCCCTTGTCATTGCTAACGCATCCTGTGGCACAGACGTTATGTGGGCTTATAATAACTGTTCACTGTGGGTGCATGATTTGTGCGTTATTGCATCCAATTTCAATCTGAAATCCGTTCGTTATGGAGTTGGGTCCAATTCTGATAGGTTTCTTAGGATTTTAGTTTCCAACTGGACGATAGTGCACGAGTCAGTTTTCCATTAAATGAGATCAGAAGAGTTCAGATATTTTAGTATTTAATTCATAAAAACATTCTTGAACTGAGAAGCAATTTTGCAAATCGAGGTTAAGACTATACAATGACAACCAGTGCCACTGTAGTGTAGGACGCGAGGTGCCTTGTATTGGAGTTTTTGGGTTAATCTAGAATTACAGGTGCAAATAAATTATTTCAATCAATCTTAACAGGTTTTGTATTGCCAAAATAATTACTTTAAAATAAATAAGTAAATTAAAACACTGTGAATCAAACCCAAGCCACTGCACAACACTACAGCAATATTGGACATTAGGGGCAATTTTAACGCACTTAATGGTCTTTATCCCATTTTTTTAATTGCACTATGGATTTAATGTTTAACATCCTTCTGTAGGATTAACTGATCATGCAATGTCCAATCAACCAATCAGGATGTGACCGAAATTTGTATCGGGTCACAGTCTGATCCATGCACGGTCTGTCCAATTCTGAAGTGATTTGTGCACTTTCTGCTATTCACAAAGGTGCAGTCCTTGCCATTTTCCATACACCACTTAAAAAATATATTTTACGTTTACGTTTGACCAATTTTACCTAGATATAATATTTCCAGAATATGTTTAAGTGCATCACAAATTGGCAGCATGTTCTTATCACAACAAATCAACGTCAGTGAATGCTTACATTACATATGCATTAGCTGAAAATTTTGAAATCATGAAACCTGGCACCTGGGTCACTTTCTGATTTACATGCTGTACAACTTGGATATTACAACTTTCATATGAAAGGTAATGTAAAACAGATTATTTCATGATGTACTCGCACTGCAAGTATCTGAGCACCAGACACTCCTCTGCCTTTACGCCAGCTGAGACCAGGTGGTGTAGAGCATTCTCACACCAATGTATGCCATCAGTTAAACAATCTCAGACAGTTGTTCCCTGGAGGAAAGTGCAAAAGCATTGCCTTTTCACCTCAGTCTGACAGACCTTTTGAAATAACAGCACAGAGTGTGTGCTGTCATGTCCAACAGCAGACTCTAAACTGACGATGTTGCTTAAAGCCTTAATTTTCAGAGAGGATATTTTTACAATGCTGTGCTTTTGTTATTTGCACATTATCAGCCAGGTGACAACCTAACCTTGGTCAGCTAAGAAGCTAACTATGTGATTGTCTACAAGGAAGCTAGACTAATGTTTGATGCTTTAAGTGGATATAATTGCAACACTAGGTAATCATTAAAGGGTATTGTATTCATATGGCAATATATGGCAATATGGTTTTCGCCGGGCACTCCGGTTTCCTCCCACCGTCCAAAGACACGCTGCCAGGTTAATTGGGCTCCTGAGTAAATTGCCCCAGGTGCCCTGTGGTGGACTGGCGTCCCATCCACGGTATACTCCTGCCTTGCGCCCTGTGTCTGCCGGGATAGGCTCCGGCTCACCGCGATTAAGCGGTTTCTGAAAATGGATGGATGGATGGAATATATGGCAATATGTTCAGGAGCTAAATGCCAATAGTGAAGTCGACTAGCCATAGGCTTTCCACAGGCGCTCGCTAATAGTCCTTGACCCTACAGTCTGCTAAGGATATACGGGGGACTATGTCTCCTTGTGCGTGCTAACAGGCGTGGTGGTGCTCAACGGGATGGTGTATGCGGTGGGTGGATTCAACGGCTCCCTGCGCGTGCGCACCGTCGACGTGTACGATGCGGCCAAGGACGTGTGGCTGGCGGCGCCCAACATGCAGGACCGGCGCAGCACGCTGGGTGCCGCCGTACTCAACGGCGTGCTCTATGCCGTGGGCGGCTTCGACGGCAGCACGGGTGAGGAAACCGCTAATGCCATGGTGGCAAGATGCAGTGGCGCCACACGGGACAGAGAGAGACTGGGGCCAGCTCTCAACGGTGCCCGTTCATTGCACTTGGTTTAGCACCGTTTTGGCATCGATGCCCTGAGTGCACACTGTTTAGTGCTAGCCATTACCTAAGTCTAATTTTGGCTTCAGTTGTTCAAATATTGAACATTGCGAGGACATTTACTTCCACTTATTGATGTCTTGTGCGCAACCAAGACCGGTTCATATATAACTCACCACTAACGTTAGCGATGGCCATGGATTGAAACTTAGGTGGGTCACTACAAGTTGCATAGGTCACGCAATAACATATTAAATGATCTTTGGCATCCAAACTGAATCGGCTAAACCAGAGAAACTCTGTGTAGATCCCAAATTTAGTGAGAGAAGTGCTCCAAGCCATCCGCAGCCATTGCCTTGTTTGTGTTACACACTTGCATGATATTTGCTGTACACCTTTTGTATTTGATTGCTCTGTTGCAAAATCGATTGGTAGTCTCCCTGGAATCTCATGTTGTTTAAATAAATATTCCCTCTGCATGAGAAATGCTTTTCATCACTGTACTTGTGGGATAGCCGCTTCGAGTGTTCCTTGTCTCTCCTTTCTGACGTTTCGCCTCCTTCGCTCGAGGCATCATAAGGCGAGAGAAGGAGCGCTTGACAATCCCAGCTATGGAAAGCAATTTTCATATATCGAGCCGTGAAAACATACAGCACATTCCCTCTGCATGTCATACTCATGCAAACTGTATGTTTATAGCCAATGTGGGAAGATTAACATTGTTCAAGTTAGTGATTCGAAAGCTTGGGTTTCATCAGAATATCCCCAACGCTTGCGGTTAATATATTGCATGTAATTTGTAACAAGAAATATTAATCGTTACTTTACCTGTATTGGCAGAACCGTGAACTGAATATTGCCAAATCAGGGTTATACTTTAAATCATCTAATTTCGTTTAATTAACAAGAGCAAAGGTCATACCAAAATCAAATATTGGCCGAAACCTGTTTTAATTAATGGCATTTGTACTCTGGGCTAAGTATTCCTTTTTAGCAACAGGAGCGTTTGAATGTTTCCATTTAGACAGTTAATTGCTTTATGTGATATCTGTGTGAAATATCTGTCTGAATAGTCAAGTTACATTAAACTCTAAATGCATATTCTATAATCCCTTTTGAGATGTTATTGTATTGGTTAAAGCTAAGCAATCATTTCAGCTTTGTAACTATAATCACACATGCCAATTAAAATAAACATGCAAAGTGTTTTGTCGTATGTCAATATTGTTTAAATAACCACATTTTAATTGGGTACCAAAAGTTGCTAATATAATCTGTTTAAAGGCATGCTGTCTAACCAGACATTGTCGTGTGTTCATCAGTGGCATGAATTAATGAACTGCAAGGCTGTTGCTTTTTCTGCCTTTTCCCAGGACTGGCAACGGTGGAGGCGTACAACTACAAGACCAACGAGTGGGTGCACGTAGCCTCCATGAACACCCGGCGCAGCAGTGTGGGTGTTGGTGTCGTAGGAGGTAACTACTAGTGTGACCAGCGCACATGCTCGTCTATATTGTGTGAATGGATGTCAGGCATTACACTCATGGTTTTTTGTTTGTTTAGGAATTGTATCTATTATTGGGGTGTTACTTTGGTTTGGATCAACCCAATACTTGTCTGTGCTGTGTTTGGCCTTCCATAGTCACTTTTGTGGCTGTGGCTTGCAGTCACTTTCCAGTTTCCAAACTGGTAAAAAAAGTAGGCTTTCACCAGCACATGATTTAATTTTAAGGATTCTTGTAGGTGTTGTAGTTAAGTCAAATCAGAGTTCCAAATGTGCCAGGGCTGCAAGTGTTTTGTAATGTTAGCATGGCCTTGGTTGTTTCATTGACTTATGAGCACAAGTACAGTTATCCAAAGCAATTAACTGTTTATGTATATCTTGTGTGGGTGCATTTTGGAGGAGCATGGAATTTAGCACATTGTACAGGTTTATTTTCTCAGTTTTGTGTATTTGCCAACCGTGTTGGTCACATCAAATTGCCCGTGTAATTTGAATTGACTGCTTACTTTAGGCGCAGCTATGCAGGAGCATGTCGGCTCATCCATAAATAAGTGTCTGATGTTTCACTTCAACAACATCACTGGTTCAGTAGAGGTTCATGCCTTGTTTCCATTACCATTGAGAACCAGGCTGTTACAGCCTATAAATAGACCAGTAGTGGTTCGTGAACTGCGCCAGGGTCTGGATGCACACCTTGATGCTGTACGAGATATAAGGCGCTTGAGGCTTGGTCACATTCCCACCTGCTACTCTTCTTCTTTATACCCTCAGCAGCCAGGGGTGATGGTCAATGCACTAATTAATCTGAAGTTTGTTTCTGTCAAAGTTTTCTGTAGGTATATTTTAAAATAAATATTTCGTTACTATTATAGCCGGGAAGTTGAACCAAGCGATTGACATAACGTCTCACTTCGGCATTTACCCCTTGACCTAACAACTGGTTCTAGGATCATCCGAGCTCTAGGTTTGTGGCACAGGTCAATGAGCAAGCCTGGGGATCAGTGTTTCAGGCTCCCATGAGATCAGTTTGGCTTGGTCTGGCCACCGTGGGAATATGAGCTCTTGGGCCCATCGGGGTGCAAGAACTAAACCAACATAGTTCTCACTGGCTGTGGAAATGAGCGAATATAGCAGATAGGATGGGCACAATTCTGACTCCATTATCTTTATGCACTGTCATATCAAAAAATGTGCTCACTAAGTCTCTTATTCTAGCAGTTTAAGCAATATATAGGGCGAGATCAGCACTGACTATTATCTCTCTAAATGTTGAAGGGCTGTCTGCAACTATAGAAGAACTTGTTTCAATGGGAAACTGTCATATCACCATCACGCTTCGAAGAATCGAATCGAATTCGAATCACCTCCGTGTGTTTGACAATTGAATGCAGGCATTCTGTATGCTGTGGGAGGCTACGATGGAGCATCTCGCCAGTGTCTGGGCTCTGTGGAGGCGTTCAACCCCATTTCCAATGAGTGGACTTATGTGAAGGAAATGAGCACTCGCCGCAGTGGAGCCGGTATGCCAAAAAGTTATTGTTTGCATCTCGTATTGTGCATCTGTAGTGATAAATATATTCTTCTTTTATTCAGGGAAGCCTAACTGAATCTCAAGCTTATTTTTCACAGCAGTCCTACATCGAGATGTTTCGTCAGATGTTTTCATGCTTTACTATTGATAACTTAATGCACATTTACTGTCCATTTACAAAGTAGATAGGTAATGTCCTGCTTTGGAAATATGTAATTAAAAACGATCAATTATGATGAATAACCTCAATATGTACTTTAAATGGTATTGTATAGGTGATTGTAAGCAATTAGTGTCGATTGTCTCAACAAAGCATTTAAAACATCTTGCAATATGCGTTGCAACCATGCCTTCCACATTCAATCGTGAACATGTTGCATAGGTTTTATTTTTATGGATACATTGTTTGTATTATCACGTATATTTAAAATTTGAATGTGAAGTTAAAACCCAATGCAATTCAATTTCCTCCACATGCGCAGGCTTTTGGAAACCTAATGTTTACTGTCCGTGATTATGAAAGAGCAATTTATTACTGTCTTCTTAAGTTCCATGTTGTGGGCAATTACGCAAATATGTTTCTGTCCACTGCTCAGGGGAGCTTTTCTTATATTGTAGCGATCCACATTAATACTAATTTTCATAAAATAAACCCTCTAGTACATTAATCAGGGTTGTGTATTATAGTGGACTTAAAGCAATACAGTTGTCTTTGTCTTCCCCATACTGTGTATACAAAATAATGTCTGTTGTCAAGGACACTGAGTGTACATAATTTTTCACAAGATTCCTGAATATGGAGTCTTGGCATGTACTGTGTGAAGCATGTATGCAATGCGGTTATACTTAAATGCATCCTTGTGTTTCAGGAATTCCAAATGTATGTGAAGCTAATCGTTTCAATGAAATCTTTTCTTATATATTCGTTCACTAATGATCTCACAGTTATTTAGTCCAAACATTAACAAACTATTAAACCCATTTTTTATGTTATCTTCAGCATTAAACACATGTTGGTAGAAAAATAGTACTGTGCAGTTTGTGTGATGTAAATTTGTTGAATATATGTCAACAAAAACACTCCAATCCGTATAATTGTACACAGGTGTTGGCGTTTTGGACGGACTCCTATTTGCTGTGGGTGGACATGATGGGCCACTAGTCCGGAAGAGCGTAGAGGTGTTCAACCCGCCCACCAACTCCTGGCGACAGGTGGCCGACATGAACATGTGCCGGCGGAATGCGGGTGGGTATTGAGAGAATGCATCGCACTTGAGCTCGGCAATCTTGTCTGCACAGTAATGGCACTGGGAATGTACGCTGTGATAAACCCCGTGTGCCCTGATAGGCGTGTGCACAGTGAACGGGATGCTGTTTGTGGTGGGTGGAGACGACGGCTCATCCAACCTCTCGTCCGTCGAGTTCTACAATCCCAGCGCGGACACGTGGACCCTACTGCCTGTGAGCATGAGCACAGGCCGCAGTTATGCAGGTGCGTTATTCTTGGTGCTTACACGGTTCAGTTATGTAACGCACACACTCGATCATCTTGCACGAGGTTTATGGTCTTCACGCTCCCGTTTGTGCTGACAGACGCTGATTGCTAATGGTCAGAAATAAATTGTCATCTGTATTTCGAAATGGTAAATGGAAATTCGATAGGAGTAGAGGCAAGATGGGTGAGAAGAGCTCTCCCTATCTACCAACTTGCATCATTCCTTATAAAGCAACTGGAACCTTTCCACACCAGAATTCCTCTCGTAAGCAAAGCCATAGGACTTCCGACACCGTCCACGTGACCTCAGTTTTTCTTCTGCCAAATACATGTTGTGATCCTTTCTTTTAAGCAGCGCTTTCAACTATCAAGATATCACAAACACCATAGTGGAATTTCCCATTTAGGGGAGCCCTTTCATGCCCAACGGCTGTCACTTATGCCGTGGCGGTTAAAAAGACTTTCACTCGGGAGCCTTTTTGTCAACGAGCTTTTAGCACTTCACCATGGGAAGGTTCGAATTTGTTTTTTTAAGGGACTGGGTACAGTGGTGGATAGCTCTTACGTTTCATCATGCCGCTACACTCATCTCGTTAATGCGCCCCAATTGTAACAACACTTTTAAAATCCTCGAATTAGTGAACAGTGTCTGCCAGTATGTGGGTGGACTGAGGCTATAAGTATTATAGCCTCAGTTGTTTGTAAGTATTAATGTGGCATTTGTGAGCATACCAAAGGTCAGGGGCCCTTCACATGTCCAACATGTTATCCTTTAGTAGTTGCTTAGTGCATGCACATGACTATAAAGTCCATAGTTATTTTAGCACATTGGTTAGTGCTTAGGCAGCAGTTGTGCTGCTGACTGTGTGCTCTTATGCGTAAATAGGCAGAAGTTAGGTTAGGCAGTTGCCTAGCAATTATAATCAAAATGCATTTCTGCAAAGGACTATTACAACTTCAGCTTATGTCACAACTACTTTTTGGTAAGAGAAGTTTGATCGCCAATAGCATATCTTTTGCAGTTTCTTTAGAAGCTGATCACCCACGGTACTGCAAGGGGAAAAAAATAACACATTCAGTCATCATGTGCGAGACGGTATTTAACTGAACTGAAATGCACGTTATAATTAACAGAGTGCTTTCATTGCAGGTGTTGCCGTTATAGACAAGCCGTTATGAGCAACCACAGGTCCAAGGACTTTCTTAAAACAACTGAGAAGCATGGATAACCATTCCGTAAAGGAAGGGTTCTTAGAACCGCTCCGAGGCTGAGCATATCACATGGTTGCCAGCTCGTCGTGAAAACGGCGCGCCCTTTTGGCGCATACAAAGCGAGGGAGAACAAGACTGCCAAGCAGGTGCCTCCTAGGAACAAGTTGACAAGAGAGTGGTGCTTATCCTAAACACCACTGTTGGTGAAAGGTAGCATGACTTGGGACCATTTTGTGAGCACACTTTTTCAGGAATGAAAATGTTAACCGTGCAGATTTATTACTGGTCAGTGAATGCAAGTGTTCAGAGCAACTCATGATCAGGCATGGAGCTTTCGAGATTTTATCTGGTTTTGTAAATTTATACAAGCTTTCTACAAGTTTTGTATGCTAGACACACAGCAAATAAACACTGGCTTTGATGCATACAGTGACATTTTAATCATGAGTATCGTTTGCATGTTACACCTTGACTAATATCCATTTTTGGATTTTGTAATAACCAGCAAAGGGATTGCTTTTTTGTGTGTACCTAGAAATATGTTTACGTGTTATTCCTGTAGATGAGTGAATCATTATTTAGTTGGTACTTTTTGCATGACTACTTTTTTTGATACAAACCCTTTTAATTCTACTTACATTTAATTTTATGTTCGGTTTCTTTTATAGTTCCCCTATCTCTACGATGTATTCATAAATCTCACACTGACTTTAAACATGCAATTACACTATAGTGGCCGGTTGCAAACAACATCTCCGGTGACATTTTCTCAGTTTTTAATCATAACAAGTACAAACTCAGGAGAATTGTCACTGATAAGGTGTGTTATGCACTGAGCCACAAGCCTTAATTATATAAAAAAATATTTTCCTTTTAAAGGATTTTAATATGTAGATTTGCCAAAGTATACATATATACTGTATGTTTGAAAAACAAATTCTAACTTTCGTACTTTACTATTAAGTGAAATAAGAATACTGTGAGCCTGTGATATGGACTCATGTAAGCTCTATTTACATTCCTTGTTTATCATAAGATTAATATTTATTTGTAAATTATTACAATCTGTGGCAATGTATAGAATAACAAATGCTATTTTTTTCCAAACTTATTGCACAACTTTAACCCTTTCTAGTAGCATTTAAAATGTTTATTTTTTACTTTTATTTCTAAATACATGTATTGTGGCCATTTAAGGTTCTTTAGTTTATCGGGTTAAACGTGCTCCAAATTTGTACGTTTTCTAATGAAGTACGTAGTCATTTGGCCTCTGGCATGAATCTTAAAGTGCACGTGTGTTCCAGTCTCGATGATTGCTAAGTGGAGGTTAGTGCTGCACCGAATACATCGCCACTGCAGGCGGTTGCGGCAGCAAGTGAAGTGGCTTGTAAAAATGCATGCTATACTAGCACGTTGATGTATTAAATGCAGTGTGTGCAATTAATCGTGTGTGCTAGCACATTTCCCCCGTGTGACTTGCCTATTGTAAACTAAAACACTTTTCATTTGTGCTATTAGCATGTGAACACAGTTATCATTTAGCAGGTACAGTATACACATGTGCATTGTTACCAGATGCATGGTTCTTAAAAGGTAATGAATCTTTTTTTATTAAGTTAGTTTTGTACTCCGATGGATCTGTTTTCTTCCTGCATCCTAAATGAATGCCTCATAAACATCTCTCAGGATGACTTCCAACTTGGGGGAACCCCAACTTTCATTTGCATGTGCCCTTGAACAAACAGAACATTCCTTGGAACCTGCGGTGCTTCACAAACACTTGCTGTTTTGCATGCAAGTGTAAGCAATAGAGATGTAATGTACCATTGATTCAAATTGATTCTTACAATCAACACATTGTGTATCTAATATTAGATTATTTTCGACTAGTGTACGTTAACACCACGTTAGATTCTAGATTATTTATACTATATCCATCCATCCACTACTATAGATATTTGTTAATTCCACGAAGAAAAGGAATGCAAATCAGACCATGACTAAATCATGGTAGAGGTCAGTCTGTACATCTTCCATAGGCTAAAGCCGTTTTTGCATTATGGAGAATTAACCAGTTTACTGCAATCGACCAATTGAAAAAGTATGTTTTCATTTATTCATCAGTCCCCGCTTAATCATGTATAGTCATTGGGGGCTGGAACCTATCCCAGCAGACACAAGGCAGCTCGATACCCAAGATGGGATGCCAGTTCGTAACAGGAAACCGGGGGCGAATTGGTTAGGCCAGTGTTCGTGTGGGTGTTTGCTG
>JAZEWU010000002.1:3957015-3995170 GCA_036362915.1 Geotria australis
GACCTTGCGGAGTTCAATGAAAATGCAAGGGGCTGTGTAAGAAAATGGGAAACTGTAATTTAACATCGCGCTTCGAAGAATCGCAAAGAAGAAAAAGTGTGGTGAGGCCTTCATCCATTGATGAAGGGCTGTACATTTGTATTATGACAGATATATCATCTATGCATTGCTTCTCAAAAATCAGCCAACTTTTCATATTTTATGAGAGTGTATCAATTAGTTTCAATATGAAAATGTATTTTGGTGTCTTATAACTGCTGAATTATTTCTAAAACCAGACTCCCCAATGTTTACCTCCCTCTGGTAAATGGATGGCGTTACACTGGTAATGATGAGGTTTTTTTAAAATATCAAAACAGTGCAAGCACCGCGATGTTCCAAACTGGTCTATGGAACAGTGAACATATTTTCTTGCAGTGTATTTTTCTAAATCAAATCTCTCATGTAATGGGTGTACCAACGTAGTCGTTTTATTTGGCATTAGTATCATCTATTTACATTTTCCATCCACTGGACATCGGTCATTTGTTCATTCTGCAATAGAATCTGTAATGTGACGTTCATCCATCTGCATTGTTGAGAATCACCAGTGGTTCTTAAGAGAATGTTGATTAAAGCAAAACCTTTCCATATTTCATAATTAGAAACCCATCGGTTTGCGTTCAATTGCCGCGTATAACCAGACAAGTGAAAAAACTGCTTTGGAAACGCGATAGTTTCTTTCTGTTTTGAAAACACATTTATGTTACAATTCAAAATCTGACTTCAATTCACAGACTTTTGGTTAGCAGATGTATGTGTAAAATATGTACAACATGAACAACATGAAGCGGTTAGTAAACTGTTTAAATAGTGTGAGCAGTGCAAATGGCACTCTCTATTCAATGTGCAATTTAAGCAGGCTGTCGTCTTTGCTCATTCAGAATGGTCACGTGAGATACAGCCAATACATTAATGTGTATTGCACTGAGAGCCACAAATCATGCAGTTAACTGAATTTGACACGGCAGTTGTGCAGCACTGTGAGCATGAAAACGCACTCCAGTGCTCGCTGCATCACGTTGCAATGTTTAAAATGTGGCCCGCTGTATTTTTATCTCACAGTAGTCATGCCTGAATATGCTTATGTCAACTGAATAAGGCCCGACTATAATGACACCCCTGCAGAGTCCTGTTTAGAGCATGTAGTGTTTTTAATTAAATGTTTATTTCATTTTTTTGCATTCTAATCTCAGTTGAATTCCAGGAAATTGGAAAATAGAGAATCTGAATCCTCTGAATAGTAATTTTTTTATCATCAGCTAGTGCAGAATACAAATCAGCAAACCAGTTGCTCAAGGCTATGCCTTTTGAGATGTATGTTGTTTATTTAGAAGCTTTGTCATACTGAATCATGACCTAATTTTAGCTTTTATCCATGACAGATGGTTTTCATATCGATAAAATGACTTCAAACATTGTGTTTGAAAATACACAGTATGCAGTATAAGTCACCCTAACTTAACATTAGTTTTGCTTAGTCCACACCATTACAGTAACAGTATGCACGGTACTAAAAAAAAAACCCAAAAAAACTCAAAAAAAATTATTGCTGATTTTCCGTGCTCTGTCGTTGTTGACATGTCGTTCTCTCTGCAGCTTTGTGCAGCGCTTTGTGACCCTCGGGTGAAAGGCGCTATATAAATGCTATTATTATTATTATAACTACTTCCACTAGCCTGTTGCTCCCTTTGTGGGGAGAGATACTGAAACTGCTTTTATTTGGAAAATGTTGCCTATAGTCTATATATTACACTGTGTGTATCAAATATTAAAGGTTCAGAATGCATTTCCACGCCTCGGTATCCGTATTTTTTTAAACAAAAGTTTTACTCTTAATGCCTTTATTTCATAAATCCATTTTGCTGAATCACTCTTTGAGAATATATTCATTGTTGAATCTATATTGTTCAAAATTCGATTTGTCATGAAACTGAGCCAACAGCGCTTGCAAGCAGGCTTTGGATATAATGTCAACATTGGGACCCTTTTCGGCTGAGGCCAGGGTCAAGTCTAGTCATGGCCGGATCCTCTCAGCTGAGGCCACGGTAAAGTCCTGTGACCGGGCCCACCCCCCACGAGGTCAGAATCTTTCGTCGAGTTGGCCTCAAGGGCCATGACTGGTTGCGAGAACCTGAGACTGCTTACAAGTTTTGCATTTTGATAACAAAGCCGTTTTTCCCTCCAGAAGCTGACAGTTGCACATACTCACACGGCACGTCTGCGTGTGTGCGACTACAGAGCAGGTGAGTTCCCTGGACACTCAGACTATTGTGTCGGTGGCGTGTGGAGACTCGCACACGATCGCCCTCAACGACAAGGGACAGCTGTTTGCCTGGGGCCAGGCATCCGAGGGACAGCTCGGTCTTCCAGGGACGGACGAGATAGTTCGCGTGCCGAGGTGGGTGCGCGCCTCCTGCCTTGTGCGAACAAGTAAGAGCGGTCACCGATGCTCAGTCTTTCATTGGGACACTCGCTTGTGACGGCGTTGATTGAAAAAAAGGAATTGGTATATTTGGCTCATCAAATTAATGCTTCGTTCATCAACCAATTATTAAGATTACGTTTTTAATCAATCACGTTTTAACACAAGTAAAGTGCTGTGAAATGCCTAGGTGTCAAAGGTGCCTTGTGAAACATAAATTAAGTGTTATCAACAAATATTGACTTTAATTCCCTCTATTTCCGTAAAATGTGTGGTTACATATATTTTCACCTGTCAAGGTAGGTACATGCAAAGGTAGAAAGTTTACACCACGACACCAAACGCATTCTACTTGTGTGAATGATACTTTAACGGATATATCAGCGTCCGGCTGTGCTCTGGTGTTATTTTGCAATCGTGGTTTAAATAAAGGCCTTGCCGCCTGTCAGTAAAATCACTGCTGACCACTATTCAGCTATGTGTACCTTCCGCAGTGATTCTACTTGAAACACGAGAACATTGGGGTGGCAGGGTGGCGCAGTGGTAACATCTACGCCTCAGAGAAAGGATGGTCTTGCCCGAGACAGTTCGATTCCGGCCTTGTGCACCTTTCTGTGTGGAGTTTGTGTGTTCTACCCCTGTTCTGCGTGGGTTTCCTCAGGGTTCTCCGGTTTCCTCCTGCAACTTAAAAAAACACTCATTAATTAGTTGGCTGATAACATCATAATATCTAAGAAGCAGTATGTGGCAATATTTTGGCGCTGGCAAACCGCCTGGCTGCCTCCTCCGCATCTCTGCGCTTTCCTCGCGTCTCTGAGTCGTTCTCTCGTCGAATTACTACCTTCGACATTGAATGAATATGTGGGCGTTATAAATGTAAAATTATTATTATTTTACTGTGTAGTAGATGCAGTCATTATTGTTACTTGCTGTGTTGCAGGCATGTGAAGACGTTGGCGGAGGTACCTATTGTTCAGGTAGCCTGTGGGCACCATCACTCACTGGCACTCGCAAAAGGTAACTCTAAAAAGCCTCTGAATCTTTATACATCAAGATTTACTTACGCTGAGGTAAAGGTGCCAATTGACTCATTACTGAGGCATGCTGGCATTTATAAGCAGGAGCAGGCTGCTTAGGTACAGCTTCTATATACTATGACTTAAGTGCCACAGAAAGGATTTTAAGCATGTGATGGCACCACTCAAACACTTATTTCTATATTGATGTAGGCTTTCATGGCTTGATGTATGAGCATTGCCCTTAAGAGCTGCTTTTTCCAGATAGTCGTGTCGAGCGTTTATCTTCTCAACACAGTTATACCTAAACAGCTGTTCTTAAGAGGAATTCTACTAAAATGCATACTTTATCCAGCATACTGGGCTATGTGTGGAAAATATCCACATTGTTTTGGATAAATATTGAATACATAAATAATGATACAATCCTCGGTTATGAATCCAAATTACTGTCATATATATTCTTATTGGTTAAAAGCTTTCTTAGTTTAAATTGACAGTGTGGCTTGCTTAGTTTCTCCACTGGCCTTTGTGAATCAGTAAGCCCTTCAGCTTTGGTAAGTACACCCACCATGGCTAGGTAGAATGTTAAGTAAATCTGGGATGCTTTGTGCAAGCAACATGACTGCTTCCTGCACAGCATGAATTCATTTGAACCTTTGTTTCAGACATGCCCAGACATGGCAAATGTTTTCTTTGTTAATATGTATTCAGAAAAACCAAACATTAGAGGAAGGCACCTCGACTGCACTGGTGCTTCAGACGCCTGGTTTTTATGAATATGTTTACAGCATGTGAGATCTCTTCGAGCGCATTGGTTGATGCAAGAACACGGAATAGCTGTCTGAATAGAATCACATTTTAAATGCCATAATGCTGTTACGAGTGCATTGGTTGATGCAAGAACACGGAATAGCTGTCTGAATAGAATCACATTTTAAATGCCATAATGCTGTTATTTTCATATACATGCTGGACCTGTGTAGCCTTGAACTATTGTTGTACCAAAGATTCATTACAAGGTTATGTAATTTTTATCATTCTTATCCATGCACACGTGACAGCACAACATATACCATTTGACATATTAGGGCTGGGTAAGTCATTATAAAGGAAATGAGTGGCCAATAATAATAATAATAATCTACTTTTGTAACGCGCGCATTTTCTCCGGGCGCGTTGCACCCGTTGATTCGGAGGCGCGGAGCCCTGCTCAGACAGAGCTACCATATTAATGCATTCCAGCATAATGCTTGCATTCTCTCTCTATTCATTTATGGAGCATTCACTGAGCTTGATACATTTGCATACACTGCAACCTCGTGACTCACTCATACAGATAATACCATTGGCTCTTTACATTACCCCCTGCTAGTCCAAAAATTAAGACTGCATGTTCTATTCAAAATGCACTAGTACCCTCTGATAATGTCCCAGCACTGCAGGGATACACATGGGGTTGGTAAATTGGGTGCTTATTCTAGTTTAATAAGGGTTAACCTTTGACTTCAGTGAGATACAGGATGTCCCTTTGCCATGCAGCCATTTCTATTTTGCTGCTTTAAAATTACCTGGGCTTTACAGATGGAGAGAATGTTCAGTCTACTTATGTGCAATTTTGAATCACATATCTTTGGATCTTTAGTATTCTTTGACTGCTAGACTTGTGTTAGTAATCAGGATATTTTAGACCTGTTGGCCAGACTACAAATCAACATTTCTACTTATAAATTTGATTTGTTTTTGGCCTAGAAACAAACACAATGGCCTTTTCAAATAATTTGGAAGATAATTCACGTTTGACTTAATTGTGAAAAACAATAGCATTATTGTTTTGTGTAGCCATGTCTCTGCTTGGTTTCAGCTTGGGCTTCATTCTCAAATTACTGACCTCAGCTACTTATTATTATAACTGTTTGTAGCACATCGGCTTGTGTTGCCCCTAATGCGTCAAAATACACTAACAAGGGTGGCTGGCTTTCAACGTGAGTTACCTAACTTCGTTTGAGTTGAGTTTAATTGTAGACAGATGCCAACCGAAACAACACAAATTGCCTGTGCCTCGTGTGTTATTTGGGGGGTGGGGACGAAGTAAAGTTGGCTTGAAAGTAAAATATATAATTTGACAGACTTGCAGGAAAATACACCATGCTGAACCCGATTCACATCATGTTAAGGTACTTGAGAGACATTGTTAAAATGAGGCCACACGTTATAAAGAACTGATGCAACTTTATCCTTGCCTCTTAATTTGCAAGGCTTGTTATCTACATTCTGTAATTGCATTTCACCACATCCAGTATGTCACTGTTGTTTGATTTTGAGATTAATTTCCAAGAAGGTTGTAGGTCCCATTAATAACCTTCTTCATATCTCCCATAAATTGATTGTCCGGTCTGCCATTGGTATACTCAGCCTGAAATGAGCAGCCATTTCACATATTGTTTTTATAGCTAGTGAAATTCAATGCGCCTGTAAATACACTTGATATTGGTAAGCCGTTACATTTCATCACTAACTAATGAGCCGTGAGATACTTAATAACCAAAACCTGGCTTAATCTTAAACATTAAATGTGTGCAACACTTGGAGATATGTCTATACATTGATTTAATTTTGCAATAACGTGCAAGATTCCTTTTCAGATGGTTGATTGCTCAATCATCCGTCTCCTTTCATTAAGGGGTGAGGATTCTAGCAGCTAAACATATGCTAATCTCATGGGACTTAAAGCTAAGCATGCGTCTAGGCATACACTGTGCCAGGAAATTATTCGCATCTGATACTTTCTTAATCGCACTAAATCTCTTGTTTAATTAAGTCTGCTAAAGAATGTCATTGCACATGATTGTGGTTCATATTTATGTATTGGGAGACAATGACAATAAAGCTACCCACTCAGTCTTCATGGTAGACCGGTCTGTCAGAGCGGACGTGATGACAATGTGTGGTATTGCCTGGCATCATTTAAAACTGATTTCAGCAGGATAATCCTGAATAGCAGTTAGTGTGCTGCACTACGAACCGGGTGATCAGTGTTTGATTGGGGGTCAAGGTAGAAGCGTTCACGTCGCGATCCCTGTCAGGTAATACTTCGTATTGCCTGCGAATTCTACCAAACACTTCGAGGCTGAGCTGAAAGACAACGATGTCCAGAGGCTGTCCATCGTGCTTCGAAGAATCGCAAAGAAGAAGAAGTGTTTGATTGCTGCTCGCACCCAGCACCACTGACGATTTTCTGAACTGAAATGAGTAGTTAGTGCGGTGTGTAACCATTTCTACTAGGGAAACAAAGGTGGCCAGGCGTGGTGCTGGCCACCCACCCACCCGCTCGCGTGCTGTGACAGCATTTATAGGTGCCACTCGCTAACAGCATTTGTTCCACCAGTCTGCTAAGGCTATACGGGGATTTTTTGTCTTTGTGTGGGGGGACAGACGGCCGCCTCTTCACGTGGGGCAGCAACCGCTACGGGCAGCTGGGCGTGGGCAGCTTCGGGGGCAGCCAGCGGACGGCGCAGCTCGTGCACACCCTGCAGGGGGTGCCGCTGGCGCGCTTGGCCGCCGGCAAGGCCCACAGCCTGGCGCTCACCTGTTCCGGCGCCGTCTTCGCCTGGGGACGGAACAACTTCGGGCAACTGGGCCTCAGCGATGAGATCGGTGGGCGGCAGCACTGGCAGCCGGTTCTCTGCTTTGTTGGGGTTGGCTTAAAGAGCGATGGACAAATTACACCAGCTCGCGTGTAGCTGCTCGCTGGATTGTTATTACATCGCAGGGTCCTCAAGTGGTGGCGGTGGTAGCTTCGTTCAGCAGTCAGATTGTCATGGTTGATGATGATGGTGGCAGTGTTTATGTAGTTGATTCATATTGGTAGGAAACTATGTAATAATAATAATAATAGCGTTTAGAAAGCGCCTTTCACCCGAGGGTTACAAAGCGCTGCACAAGGCAGTGGAGAGAACGACATGTCAACAACGACAGAGAACGGAAAATCAGCAACAATTTTTTTTTTAAGTAAATGAACAATGTTGCTTATTTTTCAGCCAACTGGCCTTCAAAAAATGTCGAGGCGTAAGATATGACATGGAATGTAAAATATTTGCTCTCGGTGACTTAAGATTCCATTGTTATCGTTTATACAGTATGTATGCTCACTTAAGGCAACAGTACATTTCTACCTTGCTTGAATTAAAATGAAAAGAAAAGCGCAATCTAACTTGTCTAAATATGGTGTACATACACAGAAGTGCTTGCAACACAGTCCGTTTATTCTAATGAGGATTTGTCTGTCTGTGTGCACGTTACAGACAAGTTCTACCCTGCTCTACTAAAGTCCCTTCGCACACAGAAAGTTGTCTATATTTGCTGTGGAGAGGACCATACTGCTATTCTTACGAAGGTATGCTCAGCAAGTTGCGCAATCGCTTAGGTGTTGACAATCACAGGAGAGTCCCAATTGCTCCAGTGGAGACAAACTGCACTCCTCAAGGCCATTGTTGCATGTGTTGTTGACGAATGGTGTAGTGACTTCCCCTTTGTTTGATATAATCCATGCTACCTCCTAGGACAGTGCTTAAAAAAAGAGAGAAAGATCTTTCAGTAGACATATTCCAAAGATCACCATTTCCTAGCTTGTAGAAGACATTGTCTGAGGGCATTTGGGAAGGCTGGCACCAAGTGAAAGGAAACCACTTCCAAAAGATGGCAGAATCTCTTGCTTGCTCACCATCTGTGAGGGTTGGTCTCGTGATGAACCACCGACCTTCACTAATTCAACCTTGACACAAGTTGAATATATCACCAGTAGTGCACCCTTAAGAAGTATGTTACACAGATGGGTTATATTGTGATTGGGTAATCGGTCTAGATATATGTTCATAAAATATATTTGTAGAATGACTATTGTCAGCAAAACATAAAAGTCATGCCAGGAAACGTCCTTGCCAGTTGACACAAAAGATTTGTAGGCAATGTCATTTGAATAGTGCTCTCTATCTCAATCGCTACATTATTCTGCTTCATTTTGTATAAGTGAAATCTGATCCACACAATATTTCTTTTAACTCCAGAAACCAGTCCGAGTGAAATGATGTGTAAATTATTCCTTAATTGTTGTGATAGTAGGTGTTAGGACATGTGATGGTAATCTGGCTCAGACCATCCAACTAGCTCCACTGAAAAAACAGGTTTTTATCGATATACTGGAACAACCAGAAACACGTTGCAGAACCTGGTTTTAATCTCGGGTGGCTGCTCACAAATACTCACGCCCGACCTCTTGATGGTGCTGGCTAAAAAGTGACGAACATTCGCCTTGGGATCCAGACAGCCCCCCACCAAGTCACAAGTTTCGACATTTGGTACATTGTGTTGTTGGTCCCCTTGCATATCAAGTGGCTTTTTTAGAAACCTGTTAAAACCCAGGAAGTATGCTCTGCATTCTGTACAGAAGAACAGTGTTGTGTGTTTAGTAACGGTTACTTTAGTTGATAACATTTGAACTCCTGGAGTCTTTATTACCTTTGGCACATGGCCAAGGCTTTTTAGATGGAACTTTTAGTGTTTTAATGTGTGTTAGGGTGGAGTGTTTCATGAGCAGGCTTTACAATTGACTGTTTTCAAACGTGTGTGTGTGTCGGCATGAAAAAGTAATCTACCGATGTTTACTTTTTTGAGCGCGTGTCTGCCTATAAGCAGTAAAATGTCATGGAAGAGTGGCTAACAGCAGACCACTGCTTGTGAATCCGGGCCGCAGGTCTAAATAGCCATTTTTAATTTGATTAGTGAATGTTAGCGTAATATGTTAAGCAGGCAGCTACAGCATTACATAGTTGCCTGATTTGAACTGGGTAAATCTTATACCAAAACTATGAGATCTTTCCTATGTCATTGCTTTTCCTACACTAACCCTAGTGTCAAAGATATTTCTATGCATCTGCAACCATGCACTATTTGGTGTAATCTACCTTCATTGTTGTGTCCGAGTCAGTGTAATTTTAGCAGCCACAACACAGAAGCAACACATAGTGCATGATCACATGATTCACAGACAGGGTCAAAACCCAATCTCAGCGCTGGTTCAGTAAATATTATAAATCATGGAGCTGATATGCTTGAAGATACATGCCATATTTTACTAATACATAGTAAAGAGTGCAAAAATGCATATTTAAAACATATGCATCCAAGCACAAACTTAATTATAAGAAATATACGAGTGGCAGTATCCGCCATCTGTTGACAGCATGGTACTGGCAGCAGATCTTCAGTTTGCTGCCATAATTAAACTGGCAGCGGCCTCTTGTTTATTATTGATGTCTAGTGACCGTCTTTGTTGAACTACATCAATTAATAACTTTAACAAGTGCCATTAAATATGTGCTTTCCTCCATCTTGGTTCACGGGTATGGAGTCGTGTGTGTGCGATTACGCGCGCAGGTGCACTTTCCTGGCGTGCGAGCAATTGCGCGCATTCACAACATGCGCACGCACGCTCGCTCCATCGCTTGCAGGAGGGCGGGGTGTTTACGTTTGGCGCGGGCGGGTACGGGCAGCTGGGCCACAACTCCACCAACCACGAGGTCAACCCGCGCAAGGTGTTTGAGCTCATGGGCAGCATCGTCACGCAGATTGCGTGCGGAAGGTACGGCAGCCACTGTGCTCGCTCCACCGTAGTAATGCGGTGACCGCTTGGCTCCCTGCTCTCGCTGAGGGGAAGGAGGGAGGGAGCTGGTGTCAGTTATATTTCACCCTGGTTTCCATTTCTGAGAATGATGGCAAAGGGTTTTTGACATCTTCTGCACAGCAGATGGTGTCCTTTGGGGAAGTCCCACAGCCTTGCTGAACTGTTGACCCCTGGGAACATGGCCTGGCTGCATGTGCGTTGCTGAGATATCAGATGTTCAGTAAATGAGTACAGTATTACATCTTTAACCGAGAGGTGTACAGAGGGCAGTGCTGCACGGAGAATTGCAGTGTCTACCACCAACGTATGTAATGTGCGTGTGTTTGCATTGTAAATAAAGACAATCTTTACTTACTGAAATACATTTTTAACACTATCCCAGTAAACTTGAAACATTTGATCAATGTTTGTTCACTGGGGTTGTCGAAGGGCTAGAAATACAACATATCTAGCAAGCAAGCTAAAGAAGAGCTCGTGTGTGTAGCAGTCCGATTTTGCCACCAGCATAAAATATCCATTACATGGATACTGTTATTGTTTATGTTTCATGAATTTGGTAGTGGATAATGTACATTTGATTTCGAGTTACGCCACCAGCACACAGCCTATTTTTGTGTGACTGACAATATATTTCGGCTTTTAACATGCCACAGTTGTCCGCAGGAACTGCTGGACAAGCTTCACGAATCGCGCATTCAATTCCGTACATGCTACAAAGCTGCCGCATTGATTTTTGTCGTCGTTTGTTGTCCAACTTCTGGGCCCCGATTGGGCATCTCCGTTACACACACGAGAGAGGCAGCAATCGCAACACGGCAAAGTGAAGTGACGAGCTCGCAACTGTGCCGGCAGGCAGCACACGCTGGCGTTTGTGCCGTCCTCGGGGAGGATCTACTCGTTTGGTTTGGGAGGCAACGGGCAGCTGGGAACGGGCTCCACCAGCAACCGCAAGAGCCCGTTCACGGTGCAGGGTGCCTGGATGCCTCACAACGGACCGTGCCCCTCCAATGTCGGTATGTGCTCGCACAGCGTGATGCCGCATTTTACTTTTCCCAGAGGGTTCTGGTCTTGTTTGTGCTTTACAGCAAGCACTTTTTTGACCAAAGGCTACATTTGTAATTGTTTGTTTTTTTAATAAGTTTTGATCTGCCTTGCAGTCTTGTATTAGAAGCCATTGAAACAGCAGGAGTAATACAGCAATGGGTTTGTTTTCCACGTTTGATTTGTTGCTTTTCGAATTTTCGAACATGCATTTATTACACTTTGTACACCGATGTCTGCCAGCTTCTTGTCCTGTCATAAAATGGTTAATGTCCTCTTTTTGAAGATTAAAAGCTCGCGGGGAGAGCTTTTCATTTAAAAAGTCCTCTTTTTGTTCTCAGAAAAAGAAGAATGCTGCATTGTAAAGAGAATATTTGCTGGAGGAGATCAAAGTTTTGCGCATTACTTTCCTCCAGAGGTATTGAATGTTTGTTCATTTCAGTTACTGGAGGGAAAATATTAAAGGCTATGAAATAATGACTTAAGAAAATGTAAAACATGTGCTTCATCATTCAAATACTGAATCAAAACAACATTATTACCGTTATGTTATTTTTAAACTGGAAGCGTCATGGTTTCAGAGGCTTTTACAGTCCATGGAAAGGTGTTAAAAATAGAGAATGTAATGAAGGAACATGCAGGAATTATTGAAATCTAATAAATGGCACAATAACCAAACAGCATCCAACAGCATTGTTGGAATAAACAACTAATTGGAACATAATAATCCCAAGTCAATTTGTGAAAGTTCCATTAATATGAGTTTGCTTGCTTAAAGTAATGGTTGCCTTAAGAAAATAATGAGACCATTTCGTATAGTTGCTAATATCAAAGTTGACATCAGTTTCCTTCAGAATATACTTGGCACATGCTCCTATGTGTAGTAATGCTCGGCCTTATGTAACCTATAAACGAGAAGATAATTTAATATGGTATATATGGGTGTACGTTGATGTCTACCAATGTGTCCAAGTGTGTATATAAATTGGTGAGTGCGTATATGTGCCTGTGTCAGTTTTTGTCTATATTGGCGTGTATGTGTCTACTGTGATATGAAGCTTATGTATAGTCGTGTGAATCCACATAATCTTTAGTGGTGTGAATCTATGCGAGGTAGTTCAATGAATCCATAGAATCTCTTCGTGTGAATTTATAGCACTGAGAGTTCACACATTTGATTAACATTCAAACCCTGTAATTCTTTGCATTGGATTGGATTGAGGGGAATCATAGCCAGGCCCACTCAATTAACAAGGCAGATGCACGCCTTTCACGTTACAAGAAATTGCAGGTACACAAACAACATTTGCTCTCTTTAATAATAATTGCTTGGACTTTTATTTGTTTGTCCAGGAAAGAAACATGACTTTTCATGTTTTGAGGGAGATATGGTATAAGATTTTTGAACAGATTTTTAGGCAAGGCGTGTTCCACCTATTGCTGTGGTACGCCACAGTACCATTTTGCTGCATCCCTTATTTTCCAAACTGAGATATAAGACTTATTATTCCGGGAATTTGGCTAAGCATGAAAGCAAGTTGTTTGATCAGCCCCCCTGGTGGCATGCTGCTGGTGCCATGTGCAGGACTCTGTGGAGCCCGATGATTTCCGGGTAGCAGAGCCCCAGATGCAGGTGTGTGTGCTGTCTGGCCCTCTGCTGGAGAAGTGGGCCTCTCTGCCTCGTGGACGGCTACCCTCCGATGTTGTCAAGTAAGGCCCCTTCCCACAGTGTGTGTAGCCTGCTCACATTCACACAAAATGTGTACACAATTATTAGAACGTACGTTTGTGTTAGAGCATGTAGGAAGTTGTTTAATAGCAGTTTTTAATTTGTGAGCGAGATAAAGAAAAACGTCGTAATTTTTTAATGTGTTAGACTCCCTCTCCTTATGGCATAGGACAAGACTAACTGTGAAATGGAATTTATTTTTCAAACTGGTCATCTCCGTTTACACAAATGAATTGTTAGGTCATGTTTCTGAGTGATTAATTTGTGCCATTTTCAGAGCGAATGCTGTGCGGGTTTCACATTACTATGTGTAATGTGGTTTGTATTGTATGAATAAATTAGGTCACGTCTGCGACAACAACCTCAGCCTATTGCTTTTTTATGTTTTCTATCTATTACATATTGATAAAAGTGTTCAAATGGCTATAAGGATTAGAGAGTATTTAATTGTTTGTAAGTTAATAGATTTGATTACTTGGTGAGGGGAGAGCAGTTGCCCTTAGTGGAGGAGTTTAAGTATCTTGGGGTATTGTTCACGAGTGATGGTAAGCGGGAACGTGAGGTTGGCCAGCGGATTGCAGCAGCGTCGGCAGTGATGCGGGCACTGTACCGGTCCGTGGTAGTGAAGCGGGAGCTTGGTCCTAGGACAAAGCTCTCGGTTTACAGGTCAATCTACGTCCCTATTCTCACCTATGGTCATGAACTTTGGGTAATGACCGAAAGAACGAGATCGCGGATACAAGCGGCAGAAATGAGGTTTCTCCGCAGGGTTGCTGGGCTCACTCTCCGTGATAAAGTGAGGAGCACAGAAATCCGGGACAACCTCGGAGTAGAGTCGCTGCTTCTTCGGATTGAAAGGAGCCAGTTGAAGTGGTTCGGGCATCTGGTAAGGATGCCCCCCGGAAGGCTCCCTCGGGAGGTATTCCAGGCGCGGCCCACCGGGCGGAGACCTAGAGGCCGACCTAGGACACGTTGGAGGGATTATATCCTTCTGCTTGCCTGGGAACGGCTGGGAATCCCCCGGGAAGAGCTGGAGTCTGTTGCTGAGGAAAGGGATGTCTGGTCCACTCTCCTTGGACTGCTGTCACCGCGACCCTCACCAGGACAAGCGGTTTAGAAAATGGATGGATGGATGGATGGTTTAGCAATAAAGGATAATTCCTATGTGCAGCATTTAATAGCCTGTGTGCACATAAAACAGATGTATACTTATGTGTGTCTCAAGATGCCTGTTGCCTTTGATTCATTGGTTTCCAATTTCGTGGATGCAGAATAGACAGCTTTTTCCTGGCTTATGCAAGTGTGTTGAGGTAATGGATGAGTTTATTGTATGCAATGAGGAGGCGATTTTTAAATTCCATGCAGTGCTGGGTGCAGCCCTGTGGTGCGAGCTTGAGGATTGTAAAAACGTGAAGGTTGTTTCTTTATTTAGCGACTCGTTTAGCACGTTGGTGACAGTGGCACAGTCTAGTTTTGGTCTAAAAATAAAATAATGGAGCGGTTGTTAATGCGATGTGAAATGCCTGAGGATGCCTCCAACGTGGGAGGCGAAACATCGCGGAGGGGGAGCGCTCGATACAGCTATCCCAAAAGAACAGCTTTGGAAAATAATTATCTTGCATTGAGCCATGAAAACCTAAATCAGCACATATTTTGACATATTCTTACAAGGTTATTGCAGGGTCGTACACCACCACTGCTTTTGTCTCATGTTTGTGATATTACAAGAGCAATTGATGTAAAGTGGATTCAAGCAATCTCGTTTGAATATTGACATTGTAGCCACAGTGACATGTACAGTCAAGAGCATGCATTGCTTCACACAAAACACAAAGCTTTAATGTGACTATACTGTATAGATTTACAACTCCTTATGATTTGTCAGATTACGCTGCAAACGTAATCTGTTTTATGTTATTTTTGACAGTCTAAAATATGAGCTGTGTACCAAACAGCTGATGAATAGCTTATATGTATTATGTTTCTGTAACACGACTGTAACTATCACATTTGCATTCAATGTCTTGTTTTGTGTAGTGAGATAGACATGATATTCTCCTCTCCAAGCTGTATCAACGGAAGCTTCTTGGCCTATGGGTATGTACTATTTGTTCCGTAAGCGACGGTGTGCGAGTCATTGTTGATACATTGACTCACTAAAACACATTGTGTGCTAGCTTATCCAGCTTACAGACTGCTTCGTTCGTGCTTTTGGTGTCGCTCGTGAACGCTCATTGCTTAAATTTAACCAGGGCATAAAATCCAACTAAGCCCACCTTTAATCCCCATGAGTCTGAAGAGGGAACAACACATTTCTAAAGGGCACTTTTACACACACACACACACACGCGTGTGATAGGTCAATTGAATTGGATATATAAATTGCACAAAAGCTTTTAAAGCTCTTGCCTGTTTTAATACTTGTATTGAACATTGAAAGCAAGATACAGTAGTCCTATATAATACTTTTTTTTCCCCACTTGCTGTTCTCAAATATTTTGTTTTTTTTACCTTGCAATTTTACAATGTGAAAACATTAGTAATTTAACATTAGGATAATGTGTTTAACTTTACACCTTGTGCAAGTGTTATTGTGTAAATCATCATTGTGCGTTGTAAATATTTTAACATACTCTTTAATTGCTGTTATTGTTTTACTCTAACAGCATCTAATTAGTATGCTAATATTTGCATGCACTCTGTAACCATATCGTTTGTTACATCAACCTTTGGGGTTCCTAGACATCTTGAATACGGTAATGTTTTTCTAATAGCCTGTTTCCTCTTTTAAAGGATTTTGTTTGATTGATCTGTTTGTCTGTTGGATCTTGGTTCTTGTTAAGCCGAGTAGGTGGTGATGTTATTTTAAATTTGCTCTGCGTGTTTACACGTGTGTGTGCTGCAGTGGAGAGCGGTAGTGTAGCCGTTAGCGCGCTGCGCCACTAACCCAGCAACCCGCGTGTGATTCCCGCTCAATGCCAACACAGTTGACGATTTTATGAACTGGCCCTTGGGCCTCCCAGGCCACTAGGGATACAAAGGCAGCCAAGCGTGGTGCTGGCCACCCACTCTCTCGTGTGCCATGCTGGCCTTCATAGGTGTTTGCTAACAGCACTTGCCTCCTACAGTCTGTTAAGGCTATACGGGGATCTTTGTCTTTGTGCTGCAGATCAGACGAGCACTACAGAACAAGTGGGAAGGTGTCAGGTCTGGACATGAATGCCACGCGCCTTGCCTTCAGCAGGTTCCTGCAGAGCCAATGCACCCAGGTCCTGCAGCAGGTAAGATGCCCATTCCTTGGTGCCATCTGCTCCAGTCGCGTCTCGTTGTTGCCATACATTTATTGACATCTGCGCCTCACAGCAAGAAGGTCTCACGTTCGAATCTCGGCTCGGGCGCCTTTATGTGTGGAGTTTGTGTGTTCTCCCCCTGTTCGGCGTGGGTTTCCTCCGAGTTCTCCGGTTTCCTCCCACAACTTAAAAAAAAAACACTCATTAATTATTTGGCCGATAACATCATAATATATAGGAAGCAGTGTGTGGCAATATGGCGCCGGCAACACCGCCTGGTTGCCTCCTCCGCCTCTCTGTGCTTTCCTCGCGCCTCTGAGTCGTTCTCTCGTTGAATGAGTACCTTCGACAGTGAATTAATATGTGCGCGTTATAAATGTAAAATTATTATTATTTATTAATCGTGTATTCTGTATTGGCACCGGACTTGTAATACAGAGGTCGCTGGTTTAATTTCTCGTTGCGGCAGTTAAAATAAAGGGGGCGTTTCTTAAATGCACCTTGCCTCTATCCACCCAGCAGTATTGATGAGTAGAACACGGTTGACTGGCAGGTCACGTGTTGTGGGATAAAGTGTGGGTATTCTCACTTTGTCAAAGATGGCTGGGCAGCATGAAAGAGTAGACCAACTGTCGTTTAGAGGGGTCCTATAAAACTCCCTGCCAGGACTGGTGTAAGCAAGCAATGGCTGGGCGTTTTTGTATGTATAAATTCAACATATGAAACGAGGTAATGAAGCAAGAACTTATTCATATGGTCCCCAAGGCCTGCATTATGAATTACCCGGTTACATGGTTAGTGGCTTTTTCATGCAAAGCAGTTAGAGCTAGTTTAATTGCAATAGAATGTAATATCTTTGTCACATTCTGCAGTGAGAGTAATATGCATTTAAAAACTATGGACGGTGGAGCAGAGAGAGCTGTGAATGGGAGTGTTACCCTTGTGGGAAATCTGACCAGGTTTGCACTGCGTGCAAGAGTTCTTTGTAGGTACACTTTAAACATAGCAGCTGCATGTTGCAGAACCTGTGGGAGCTTCATCACTTGTGTCAGCCAAGTGCGTTTCCTTTGAAACAGCAGCAGCCTCCCTGTCGGATGAATATTTTATGATTCACAGCGTCGGGTGGGGAGGGTATCTATTGAGACATTTCACGTTAAACAATCTCTACAGATTGTCAGGTGTGCTAATATTGTGCTGATTGTTTTATTCTCGTGCTCATTAATAGATACCAGCTCTCCAATAACAATCGTATTGTGAAACGATTTAAATCAGATTTGCAGGACTACACTGTTATCAACATTAGGTGATAATTATAAAAATTAATGGCTCTAAGTCAGTGGAGGAAATTCTACATTCGTATGCCAGTGGCCGGTTTCTATATTGGTCAACAAGAACTGGTGGTGCCATCACGAAGTGGTAGTAAGCAATCATTCTTCCAAATTAATTGGATGTTTATATTCCAAGAGTCAGGATACTTGATGGGTTTTTGTGCCTCAATATAAATCACTGATTAGGCTCCCTGCCTGTGCTTTACTATAAATGGTTGCTTTGGCAGCAAAGCTCTTGTTAAAATCAGAGCAAGAAGTGTCTATTCATTGATCAACCTCTGCATGTCGTTTAGGAATATCTACTATAAATGGTGGGCGGCACGGTGGCGTAGTGGGTAGCGCTTCCGCCTCACAGCAAGAAGGTCCCGGGTTCGAATCTCGGCTCGGGGTGCCTTTCTGTGTGGAGTTTGCATGTTCTCCCCGTGTCCGCGTGGGTTTTCGCCGGGCGCTCCGGTTTCCTCCCACAGTCCAAAAACATGCATAGGTTAATTGGCCTGCGGACTAAATTGCCCCCGGTGCCCTGTGATGGACTGGCGTCCCGTCCTTGGTATAGCCATGCCTTGCGCCCTATGTCTGCCGGGATAGGCTCCGGCTCACCGCGACCCTGTACAGGATTAAGCGGTTTCTGAAAATGAATGAATGAATACTATAAATGGTGGTGGTGATGATGATGTTTATTTATGGTGATAAATGGCTGTTTGGGCGGTGTACTGATAATCGTTAACATCCTGATGAGCTACGATGTCACAATTTAAATATTTTTTTTGCCACATGTCTGCTAAAAGATGATAATAATGCTTTAATCCATTTAAAAACACCTTATCAGAGAACCCCAAGGCACTGTACAGCATGATGTACGAACTATGACAACAAATACAACATCAAGTGAACTAAAATCAAAACAATATACAACAAAGGCCTTTTTTAAGAGATCAAGAGTAGGATCGTATCATAAAATTAATGCAAGTACAATCACCACAACATGTCCGATAAAAATGAACACAATCAGACAACAAACAGCCTGAAATAGACCAGAAAATCGTATTGGAAAACAACCTCTGAAATGGTTTCAGTAGGGTTCTTGCAACAACCACATGGTTAAGCTCCCTCCAGCTGCAAAAATGAGTGCCTTACCCTTTGTCCCCTAGTGGTCTAATGATTCATCTATCCCAGCGATTTGCAGTTCTAGAATGTATCCCTTTGTTTATTTACATTGTGGTTAGTATAGCAACCATGAGTGACTGAGCGGTTGCTGGGTTCATGTGAGCTCATTGCATACAACGTGTGATGATAATAACAACAAAACACGTAGCTAATTGAATGCATGTATCATCAGCATAATGATCGAGCCCGAGTTCAGAGTGTGCCGAGCCGGACCGCGAAGAAAAGCTGGGTTTGAATCCCGGTTTAGGCCACCGATGTTTAAAGTGCGTTCTCATGTCCAACAAGATAATAGTAATAATAGCGTTTTATATAGCGCCTTTCACCCGAGGGTCACAAAGCGCTGCACAAGGGCCGCGAAGAGAACGGCATGTCAACAATGAAAAATAAATAAATAAAAACGGAAGGAACAAAACAAATTAAATGATTAAGGCCGCTTCGAATATACTGAAAAGGAGATGGTAATCTCAGCCGGTCGCCAGTGACCACACAAGCCGCTCAACGACCCCGGCGATGACACGCAGCGACGCTAATCCCCGCAGATGGCAGCCAGCCTGGAGAAGAACCTGATCCCCCAGCTGAACACGGCCCCGCCAGACGTGGAGGCCATGCGACTCTACCTGGTGTTGCCCGAGTTCCCGCTGATGCACGACGAGCGTAACTTCTCCACGCTCGCCATCTCCTTCGCCATGGCCATTACCAAGCTGGGCGCCACACCCACCAAGGTGCTCGGTGAGTAGACCTGGCCTTGCCCGCCGTGCCATCTCTCTCTGCCAGATGGGGCCTTCTCCTGAAATACGTGTGGGAACGTGGCGGTTATCAAGCCATACGTCAACACGCTGGCTGTTGACGATGTAAAAAATAACGAGGTTTTACCCTTTCTGCCAATAATACAAGTGTTGAGATCTGGGTTTGCGGGTTTTTAAATGCTGGGAGCACAGACATGAGAGCACAGAAGTAGATTATAACTCTGTGGTTTATCTGCACTGCCCATAACGTAGCTTATGGACCAAATTACTTGGAATCCACCCAGTCTTGTCGAATCCCAGAGGTTAAGCAGAGTTGATCCTATGTATTTCTTGGATGGGTGACCACCATGCCTAACAGTTGTCATAGGGTGTGGAACTGTGATGCACAGTGATGAGGCTTTAAAAACATGTGCAAGTTTGGCATTGCTGTAGATATAATCTCTCTGGTTTCACATGGCCCTGAAGCCCATTTTCACCAGATGTTATTAGTCCCACGTCTCTGTGCATTACCACCTATTCCTCCTGTTCTTTGCTGCTGAGGGATATTACATGTGTGATTTTATTGCTCTACATTAGATTTGGTCATTTGCCTGAAGCATACTTTTTTGGATACTGTTGATTTTAATATAATCTTATACCCATATTATTTTCAATTGCAATGAGATAACAAACAGCAAAGTGATGCTCATTTTTGGCAATTGCATGCTGAAAACCTACTTAAAGGCACCACGATGCCACAGACACTAACCAAACAAAAAAAGTATAGCTATTACTGTTAGAAACGATTATCTAAAGCACATCTGGCATAACGACACTGCTGTTTAAATTCCTGCATGTATCGTCAATCGAGACATCATGGGTGCGGATGATAGCGGCCGGTAAGACGAACGAACATCACGGCACGGCTCACTGTGTGTCTGCGTGTGCACTGCCGAAACAGAGAACTGGTGGAGCGTGCTGGCGCCGCCCTTCTTCCTCAAACTCGTGGACCTCTACAAGGCCGTGGTGGTGTTTCTCCTCAAGCTGCACAAGATGGGCGTTCCTCCCACCGAGGAGCCGCTCTTCCAAGCTTCGCTGCGCTCCGCCCTCGTTGTTCTGCAGATCTTACACAGGGTGAGGCAGCCTGCCCCGTGGGCAGGGTGAGGGACACCGTTTGGTGTCCCCAGCAGGTGCTCAAAAGCACAGCTGACGAAGCAGCCTCCCCCCGTTTCAAAGCACGCTATCTCAAAGCTCAAAAGCGGAACGTCATGTGCTTATGCTAAATTCAGTCGGGAAGAGTGTTAAGCCACTGGTTGAGCAGGAGTTTTATTGGTCAGAATTTGATCAGTTGAAGCGTATAAATGGTATATTTATGTGACATTATTGTCTGGTGTTGGAGGGTTAATGACGAATGTAGGCATAAAACTACTACGTGGTCTAATCCAAGAACAAATATGGATCCTAGTAGTGGCTATCAACACCTACAATTCGAGTTAGAATTTAGCTAGTAGTTAAATAAGCATCTATATTGCGTGTTGTGAAGTTGCACAATATGAATTAGAAGCAGTCTTAGATTAAAAACAAGGTTTCCATGGAGGGAATGTCCCTGAGACAACATCCACTGAAATCAGCTCAGGTGCAGATCAGATGTGAGCTTTTAGATCCAAAGATTGTGAGAGCTATAGATGGCTTAGGGAGACCTTCAACCAGCATGACTTCAATTCTTATTATCTGGTATATATATAATTGGATGTGCAGCTTTCTTTAATCATGAGCAATACGCAATTGAGAGAATGTGATGTGTTTTATGTATAAAATAATAATCTGCATTAAGGGAGGTCAAGGCCTGAGATAATACAAATGTTTAATTGGGCCAGCACTTTGAAGGTGATTCACCTTTGATGAAAAAAAAAAAACTTTAATCGCTCAAGACCGCTATAGGCTAAGTGCAGCTTGGAAACGTATCAATATTAAGCAGTCAATTCAAATAAGGAGCTAATGTAAGGCATTTGCAACACTTGAGTAATTAAATAATTGGACACGTGTTGCGAACTAACGTAATTAATGTGCATATGTTGGGCACACGGCGATGAGATCACAACCCCCCCAAACCGGGGCCCACCCTCCCTTCCCTCCCCCTATATATAGAGGGCCCAGGGAAGTAGAATTGGGTTCTCGCCAGATGCTTTGTTCCTGATGAAGCTGATCCTGATGAAGCTGATTGCAACTATCAACGAAACGTCGCACCTTCATTGTAAATGTTGTGGGTTCGCTCTCCAACATACCGGTGTGCTGAAGTAGTAACGAATTGGCACGTTTTGTTCACGTGACAACTCTTTACTGATTGGCTGTGTCTGGTGGAGGCGGGTTTATAACACTTACTTTTTACGTGACCTAACTCTTAAAAAGAGTTATACTATGGATAGTATATTGGTGCAAATAGCACTACAGTTGCGTCATTTGGCTTGCAGGTGAATACAATTAAGAATGTAATCGTCTGCCTTGTTCAAACCACAGGACTTGCAAAATAATTACACACAATTACTACAGCTAATCACCTTCGTCTATATAATATATAGCACAGGGCAGCAGGGTGGCCCAGTAGTAACATCCGCGTCTTACAGAAAGTCCTGCCCCAGGCAATTCGATTCCCTCCTCGGGCGCCTTTCTGTGGGGAGTTTGTGTGTTCTCCCCCTGTTCTACGTGGGTTTTCCCTGGGTTCTCCGGTTTCCTCCCACAACTAAAACAAATTTGATTAACGAGCCAATAACAAACATTTGTAGGATGTGGTGTCTGGCAAATGTTTGCACCGGCCAACTGCGTAGCTGCCTTCCTCTCCCTTATTTGCAGTTTCCTCACACCGTTGAATTGTTCTCTCTTTGAATACCTTCGACATTGAACGAATATGTGCACGTCATAAATTGTAATGATTATTATTAAAGGATGTAGGTGTAACTGAAAGTCATTCGCTGGCAGGCAAATACACGGACGTCGGTGATCCAGTACGACAAGTTTTACATCGGGGAGATCTGCGATCTGGTGGACATCAGAAGAGACTACATCGCGTGGATACAGCAGCAAGCCTACAGAGTGGTAGGGTGCTGCCGAACACATCCACTCGTGACCCTCACAGGGAGGCCCCCATTTCACTCCGTTGTTTCAGGTGTTGTGGTTAACTAACCCTGACGATAGTGGACTTGGTAGGCATGTGGCAACTCGCCCCTCAATGCAGTTCTATGAATCTTGCCAATTTTTGGTAAGACTTAAATTCAAGCATTACAGTAAAAACTCAGTTTAACTGATTAATAGGGGAGAAAGGGTGTCCAGAAGTCCCTTATATGCGGATGGTTATTTGACGATCTTCTATACAGAGTAAGGAACAACCTATATATTATGACCACCATTAAACAGAGTAAAACAGAAATAAAACCACGAAAATAAAAAAACATGATTTCCATTATTTTGAATGCAGACCGCTGTTTCAGAAGTAGCGCACAGTGTCCGTGGCTTCCAAAGTCCGTTAATAATAATAATAATAGCATTTATATAGCGCCTTTCACCCGAGGGTCACAAAGCGCTGCACAGAGCTGCAGAGAGAACGACATGTCAACAACGACAGAGCACGGAAAATCAGCAATAATTTTTTTTGGGGTTTTTTTTTTTGAGAGAACGGCACAACAACAATACAACTTAATTTGTATTGTTTCTCATTTACTTTGTACAGTTTGTAATTATTACCTTACCCTAAAAATAGCAATTGTATACTCAGGGTGCGGCATAAGTCACTTTACCGAGAATAATTACTTGATACGCCAAGCGTTTGAGACGTGTTATATGTTGTTCAGTGCTCCAAAGATGCAACATGTGTATTGAACATGATGGACGTCACTTTGAAAAATTTCTGTAATAACTAATAAATAATCCTCACAAAGTGATGTCACCTCTCTCGGTACGCACCCTGTATTTTGTATGCATCCTAAATATATTCTTACTTGGTTTAATTGATGCATTGCTACATGCATAGTACTTGAATTGACGGACCTGTCTACAAATTGTCAGTTTCATCATCAACAACCATTAATACTCACAGTATGCAATCCAAGTTAATTAAACTACATTTGAAGGAATCCCAAACGGATATAGGCACAGAACGCGTGGCAGGGCGGCCAAATGGTAACATCTGCCTCACAGAAAGAATATCATGCCCAAGACAGTTCAATACCCGCCTCTGGCGCCTTTTTGTCTGTAGTTTGTGTATTATCCCCCTGTTCTGCTTGGGGTTTCTCCGGGTTCTCTGGTTTCCTCCGACAACTGAAAAACACTCGTTATTTAATTGGCCGATAACATAATACAGTATATAGGAAACATCTGACAAGTTGGTGCCGGCTGACCGCCTGGCCGCCTGGCCGACTTCCCTCCTTCTCTGCGGCTTCCTCGTGCTTCTGTACCGTATCCGTGTCTCGTCCATGCCAGGCGTGGAATTTGCGTGCGTTATAAATTGTGGGACAGTGCATGAGACGGGCACCAGGGTGCAGAGCTCTGCAAGTCGACGGAAGCGTCTGAGCAGCAGCAGCAGGTTGTGGCAGCAGTGTCATTAGGCTCACAGCAGCAGGCGGCAATAATGAAGCAATGGGCGAGAGCAGGGCACGGTGTAGAGAGAGCGGGTCCAGGACAGTGCCATGTTGCAGCTCTGCACAGACAGCAGGTGAACACAGGTACTAGCAGGCAGCAGTTACACCGGTGAGATGAACCCCTCCGTTCTGCATGCTTAGGCGAGTATCTATGTTTGTCTTGCAAGATTGGCAGCTCTTGAAAGTATTTATTGGCCAGCATTCAACACTTTGTACATTTCCTTGCGTGAGCCTGAAATGCCGATATGTTGTCTCTGCAAGTCGGCTTGATGTGCGGCGTTCCAAAATTAAAACTTGGGGCTGATTTCAACCCATCAGCCCAGCCCAGAAATTCAGAGATTTCGCACAAAACATCTCTCCGCTCGTGCGATGCAAAAAACACGTGTGGGCTGTAAATAATGTAAACCAGATCGCTAACAGTGGCTTGCGTGTATAAGAAGATGTCAGTCTTCACATTGAGTAATACTTTCTTCGTGCCGTATACTTAAATGTGTTAATTTAAAGACTTGAAGTAGGATGTTGGCTTCAGCGCACTTGAAGTGTTTTGCATAAGTGCAGCTGGAGCAGCGTTCAAATTTAGCAATTACAGCTGTTTCCATTCACCCCCTGCAGGTTAAAACATGTTGCTGTAGACAACTGGTTTTACGCATCTAGTTAAAATATATTTTACTGCTATTGCTTTGTGTCACAACTGACATTCATCTTAACTAGGTCACATAATTCGTGATTATAATTGAAATCAATAGAAAAAATATATTGACCCAACAACATCACTTTGCTGGCAATACCTCGGATCAACAATCTTATTTTTACCATGGCTGAGTGGTTTGTCGATTCTTAACGTCTCCTGCTGCTGCGTCTGCTGTTGAATGTTAACCTCTAAATAACTGCATGCCAATCGGTTTGCTGAATTGCTGCGTGTAGTAATCTGTAAAAATGTGCTATCTAATTGTTGATCTAACTGTTTGTTTCCCCTTCCACGTGACGGTGTCTTGCTTGCCCTGTTTCTAACAGGATGTTAGCTCTGCGATGGCAGAGGTAAGTCCCTCCTAGTGTAACGTCCTGGTTGTTATTCACCGGTTCAGAAAAATCCTTATCTTATGAGCTCCATATTAAATATCTCTAGATCTATTGTACATAGTAAGGCCCTTGCTGCTTTCTCGTGTTTAATCGATAGATGTGGCCCAATGGTGTTCCAGACTAGGATTTCCCATGTGTATTGATGTTATTTGATGACGAGGTGAGTCAGTGGCCAGACCTTTTTGTAAGGCCTAATCAATGTGAATTTAATACTGGACGACAACCCAATTGCCATTACTTGTGAGGCTGCGTACACATGTACATGGCTGGAAGAATGTTGGCTCGCACAGGTTTTGATTGGATATTTGTTTCTGTTGGCGGAAATAGCCAAAAGAGGAAATTAAATTTACACCCAAGGAATTCTTAGCACTCATTAGGTCCGTGCAGCTGTGAAAAAAATGAAAACGGAGCCGGAAGCTGCAAGGGTTAAAGAGCATTTATGGTTTATAGCTGTTGCCTTGCAATGTGCAAACATACCAATTGGATAAAACGTCTTGTTCTACTCGACAATGAAAAGTTGAAGCTTCTTAGGATATGTGCTGGTTTACAGTGACCAAGGGAAAATACTAATACACATCATTGTTTCGTACTGAGGAAATGAAACCACTCTACGTTCAGCTTCAGCATACTGCCATCCTTTGCCTCTATCCCATGCCCTTCTCTATCTCTTCATCATTCTTAAATGCTCCACTCTTAATTTCTTAGAACTGGTTTGGTCACCTACTTGTCCTTAAGATTTTTCAGTGATTTTCCTAAACAATCACACAGGCCCTGCTTAGGGTATTACATGCTCCACGAAAGGTACGTGGTTGGGGTTATTGAGACAGAAACCACATGGGTGATCAAATAATAATAATAGCAATTATATAGCGCCTTTTACCCGAGGGTCACAAAGCGCTGCACAAGGCTGCGGAGAGAACGACATGTCAACGACAGAGAACGGAAGATCAGCAACAATTGTTTTTGGGTTTCTTTTTTAATAATCCGAGCTGTGGAGAGAACGGCATATCGGAAAATCAGCAACACATTTTTTTGGGGTTTTTTTTCTACACTCCATCCTTATTGGATTCCCCAGCCTTAAACCAACACAAGAATTCATCTTATTTTTCATCATCATCATCAGCCATGGTTAATCCACTACTAGATGTAGGTCTTCACACGTCCACGTCCCACATGGTCCCTTGATGCTACAATCTGTCTCACCTCCAGAAAAAAAGCTACTTTCATTGCTACATCTCTGTAGTGGTGATATCCTACTGTGTTATCTCTCTTGGATGACATTCCGTCACCGTCTCATCAATCGATCGTCATCCCTTCGAGTGACGTGTTTTGCCAAGCACATTTATTTTCTTTACCAGTGACTATAATATATCTCTGTGATCTCTGTTTTCCGTCTCTGTGTATTTCTCAGCATATATTTCTCAACGCTTTGCATATTTTTCAAATTCTTTCCCATTGTATGTGTCATTGTCTGCGTTTGATCTCATGGCAGGTATAATAGAGTGATGCAAAGCTTTTGTCTTCAAGCACATTGTTTTGTTGGCTTCTGATGATAAAATTCAGTTTCAATCCTGCTTTCACTCACCTCCATTTTATTAACTTAGTTTCTGATCCATACGCAATATCTTTGTTCTTTTAAAATATATAATTATTCCGCCACCCGTTAAATCATTTTGTTCCACTAGGGGATTTTAAATTCGCTTATAGTCCATCTAGATTCTAGCTACCTTATTGAAATTTTAGTGTTTTTTTTTATTAATTTAATACAGTTGCTGCTTTTCTTTGATGATAGTCCAGTGTAAACTGTATCGCACCAGTGTGTGGTTACTTCCCATTTGGAATTTTCCTTTGAGATCAAAGTTTATTTAACGTCTAATTTCTCATTTCGACTCCTCCCAGTCCATTTCTACACTCACTGTAAAAAAAATAGCTTCATTATTTTCATGTATTTGCTTGCTGCAGACTCGCCTCTCCATTACTCAATTCAATGCAATATTTATTCAGTAGTCGTGCTCTCATCTCTGTACCTTGTAGCGACCTTTGTGAAGTGTCGGGTTTTGCCCTCAAATTTAAGTCTGTTATTATCTTTATGCAATTGGTTTACTGCTGTTCTGTCATGGTTTTCTGTTGGCACATATATTTTAATCATCCTTTACTTCTAGTGTTTCAAGAGCCTTAAAGTTAGCTGGATTTGAAGCGCTCTATAACCGTTACTCTAGGTAAATACATTGCATGTAAATGTATACGGAAGTTTGTAACAAAAACAAACTTTCTGGCTAAGACTGAAGTGTTCATGCAGTAGCTCCGTCTATCTATATGTTCATCCAATATTTTCCTCGTTAAGGCAGGGACAAGCATGGTAACTGACGGAAAGATTATGCAATATTAAAACAAATCTGTATATGAAGTTATGTTGCTATTCGGCACTTGCTCAATTTGAAAAGCGGATAATATTATCGAAGCGGGACCCAAACCTCGAGGACTCAAAGCAATGTGAAAAGAACCCACCTCTGTGTCATGGCCCTGCTTGCCAAGGAACGGCCTCCTGCCTAGAACCGCTATCGAAGCCCTGGACACACTGTTTTCAGCACGCCTGACGCAAGTGCTTTGGTTGTTGCTACAAACGTATACTTCCAAGGACAAACGTTACATAATCCTTGCGTATGCATGATGTTTTGTACGCGTTAACGTGGTCATTGAGAATGTGTATTGCTATTTGTAAAGTGCAGTTGGTAAAAAAAAGTCCATCAAACTCCATCGGACAAGCAAGAGACATTGAATCACTGAAGGAATTCTGGGACATCTTGGGCTCAGGGATATTTAATCTCAGCTGGATGCCCTTCCACTCAAGTGATTTTCAAAGAGGGTCAACACTATTTGAGGTAGGTGATGTATGTAGTGCTGCAGCAAAAGGAGAAAAGCCAAATTGCAAAATCAGTCGCATATATGAGGGGGTTTTATGTTTTAATTTGCAAGCTGCTTGTAGCCACCAGGACAGGTTTCAGGTATATTGTCTTCTGCTTCTTCTTTCTTTGCGATTCTTCGAAGCACGATGGTCAGCCTCTGGACATCATCGTTGTCTTTCAGCTCGGCTTCGAAGTGTTTGGTAGAATTCGCAGGCAACACCAAGTACTACCTGACAGGGATCGCGACGTGAACGCTTCTTCTGCTTAGCACAGTGAATCACACCATGCCTGGCTGTCACACTGACCCCTGCATAGCATTGTCGTAGTGGCACTATTCCACGAAATACCAATCTCCGAATGATCTGCATTGGCTGGATGTGAAGCACTTTTGTCTACTGCTGGTCTGCTGCAGAGCATGCTGTGCCTGGCTGTGTGACTGCAGTAGTGCTGACCAGCTGTGCGGCATTACTGTATCGCACTTGTTCATATCAGGTTCTACAGTGCATGACTGTAGAGTATGGCGCTGGCCTGCCACTCCTCCTAACACTCGTGTCGATGCCGGGCTGTGTGCAGGAGGTGCCGGTGACGCTGTGCAGCTTCCCGTTTGTGTTCGACGCTCAGGCCAAGACCACGCTTCTGCAGACGGATGCCATCTTGCAAATGCAGGTTTGTTCGCTCCCTGACAACTCCACATTGCACACTACACATTGACACTCCACTGCACTCTGCCCTACACCCGGCATGGCACTACACATGAATGTACAGGCCTTTTGTCATTCGACTGCCAGATAAATAGACATAGATAGATGTTTATCGTTAAAGCAGAAAATGGCCAATGAGTTTGCAAGCTCTGGTAACAGGATTCCTGCCGATATAACAAACAGCTGAGAGCTTCTCCATGCTGTGTGGGTCATGGAGGCTTTTTTGACCATACTTCCATATGCTGTCCAGTGTAGGTCAGAGAGCATAAAAATATAGTACACCAATTGATATGTTTTGCTGCACTGCCCTCTTTTGACCGTCCACTTATGACAAACCGTCATGCACGTTGGGTTACCGATCTATTCACTATGCAGGCTCAACCTGTTTGGCTCACGAAATCAGGCATATTCTCTGGGATTTTATCGTAGGCACGGGCATGGTGCTATATGCCTGGAGTCTATGGGATTCGTGCTTGATGCAGAGATGGAGCCACTATATTATGAGGGACCCCATGTCCGTTGCAACGAGGATTAGGAGGTGTACATAGATTTCATGCCTTTCTTTTTGATGATGGAGCGGTATCTCTTCCTTTGGGCTTTTACTGGGAAGATATGGATGCTCTTCCATACAAAAATGCTTTCATACATACTCAAGGACTTGGAGATATACTCAAGGACTTGGCGATATGGTGATACTTATTTGTGTTAATAAATAACTATTGTTATACTTTACTCTGTTTCGCTTGGCCTGCATTCACTTGTAAGATGCCATTAATAACACTTGACACTGATCGTATCCACAGTCACTGAGAGTGATGCATGTTCCCATCTGTATTTGTGCAGCGCCCTGTTAATGCACGATCAATCCTCCTGCATGTTAGCATGGGAATGAGGGAGAGTAGGAACGTTGAACAGCTGTCTGTCTGTCCCATTTTCAAGCCAATGTCATCGTAGGGTTGTGTGTGACCCCCCTTCACGTTGCATTCTCGCTTTCCAAACATCTAGCTGCCACAGTCACTCGCCCACCTCTCCCCGGTTCCCGCTGATGCTCACCAATGGCGCACACCTACGTTTCTACTTCTCGCTCTCCCATCCCCTCGTGTGCGCAGGTTGCCGTGGACGAGGCGACACGCCGCAACTTCTCCAGTATGTTCATGCCCATCGACCCCGAGAACCCCTGCCTGGTGCTCATGGTGCGCAGGGACAATATCGTGGGTGACACGCTGGAGATGCTGCGCAAGCAGGCGAAGAACCTCGACTTCAAGAAGCCTCTGAAGGTTAGCGGCGCTTTCCTCCCGCGACCACTAGCTTCGAGCTCGGCGGGTCCACGTCTTTATCGTCGGCGTCATTGTCGTTGTAACCATCCTAACGATGTTCCCCGTGCAGGTGATCTTCTATGGGGAGGATGCAGTGGATGCGGGAGGAGTGAGGAAGGAGTTCTTCCTGCTCATCATGAAAGACCTCCTGGATCCCAAGTATGGGCTCTTCAAGTACTACGAGGAGTCGCGACTCATCTGGTTCTCACAACAGGTGCGTTCTCAACAACGACACTGGGGGACAGTGTTTGTTTTCCAGTTCTCTTCACTTAAAAAACTTGCTGTCCCATAGTGTCATAGGTCATGTCCTTCTGTCAGGTTCTAACATAAGCAACATGCCTTTTTCACGATGCTGTGTGGTTAAGGCTTCCCCATGCTTGGATAATCTAATCACTTGCTCCCACTTACGATCTCATACCCGGATGTGACTTTTCCCTCTATACATGTTTTAGCTGCCAATTTTTTTGTACTAAAACCCCAATTATTAGGGGGTTTCTGTTCAAAAGTAATTCACTAGAGTGGCCAGCAGAGCCAGGGAAGTGGTCAGCAGCAACGCCAATAAGCACTGCAGTGCCTACTCTCTTTGCCAGTGCTTGGTTCTGCTGTATTTTTATTTCCTCCCCAATAATTATGACCTGCACTTGGGTGTGGCCCCAACTGCTGCCGATTTGGCTGTTTCTCAATTGGCTGGCTTGGCGACTACTTCCGTCCCCTAATGAGTAATGCGGTTGCCCCAAGTTATGTGGGCTGGCAATCGCTTAGACGATGTCTAGTTTCCCAGCAACATGATGTGACTGTCCATGGCCGAGCTCGACTCGCTAACTCATCGCTGATGTCGTGACAGTCTCATATTCTTGAATATTTTCTCATGTATCCCACTGCTCCCCAGGGTGGCGCACGCATGCACGTTTGTACGCATATGTCAATATTTAACCATACGACTCGCCTCCTGGTTTGTCGAGAAGATACACTCGTTAAATTCGCCGAAATCTTGTTTCTCCATCGTGCTTGTGCAGACGTTTGAGGACAGCAACCTGTTCAACCTGATTGGCCTCATCTGTGGCCTGGCTATCTACAACTCCACCATTGTGGACCTCAACTTTCCACTGGCACTCTATAAGAAGCTGCTCAAGGTGGAACCCACGCTGGATGACCTCAAGGAGCTCATGCCCGACGTGGGCAGGTGGGGCTGCCCAATTGCAGGGCACACTGACAGGGCACAATTCGCATCAGGCCGGCATGTGACAGCATCATTCATATCACCTTGCTGGGCACATTGGCATGATGGTATTCACAGGCTGGTACATTGTAACAAATATTGAGCACTTATATTTGTTATGCTGCTGCAATTATTTTTAAATTTAGATAACAATAATAATTGCTTGGCAGATATTTCAAAACGTCCAAATCGAATTCGATGAACATCCTAAACATAGTGAAGCTCTGTTTATGAGTTTAGGTCACGTGAAAAAGTGTGTAAGTGTAGTGCACCCGTCGATATGTTGGAGAAAACGAGCGAGCACACACAGCACTTACCTTAATAGATGGTACCGACGTTTTGCTGAGACTGTCCGAAGTAAAGGACTATGACATGACATAGCATTTTAAATTTTATTTGAACGTGAAACTAAAAGCAAATGGCCCCCTTAGTTGTATAGAGAAAGCCTCGACTGGTAACAGTACTATATGGCTGAGTAGTAGAACCTGCTTGGGTGTAAGCAGCGGCTGAAGTCTTGTGTGTCGGTGTATGGTCACAGGAGTCTTCAGCAGCTCCTGGACTACCCCGACGATGATGTCGAGGACACCTTCTGCCTCAACTTCACAGTGAGTGCATCCTCTCCACCAGCCCACGTCGATACAATGGCTAGTGTTGGTGTGTCAAGTTCATAGAGTGGCTATTGTGTCCCCAATGCAATTGTAAAGGTGTCCAGGTATAAATAGGTGGCCAGGGGGCACAGGTGGCTTCAACAATCTCTGAGCAATGAGTTGGCAGACGACTGAGCTGGCACTTGAGATCCCGGGTTTAAATTCAGCCATTGGTGATGAAACCTCAACCCTGTAGCATGTACAGTATGTGTATATCTAATACTGTGCCTGAGTGTGGTAGTGTTTCTGTATGTTATTGTTCAGACCCTACAAATCAAAGGTGTGTTGAATGCTATGTACCATATCCTGTCCTATGCAATATATATGTCCATCGGTTCGAGGGGGCCACCATCCCCCCTCCTCCACCACCCCTACTCTATAAGCCCTCCCTAACGATCCCCCCCACTAACATATTACAGTAAGTAAAATGTAACAAACTCTAACCACATCGTTGTACCCAGTACAACACATTATATATTACAGTTCCTCCATATTTTGGATTTCCTACAACGGCAAGTTATTCATTTTAAAGGTACGTGATTTGAAAATTCTGCTGATAGGCAGTAAGTCACGTATGTGTTGCCGACAGGTGGCCTTTGAGAACTTTGGGGCGATGGAAGTAAAGGAACTGGTGCCTGGAGGGTCAGATATGGTGGTGAACAATCTCAACAGGTTGGTCACTGCAGTGCCATGACACATGTTAATGGAAATGTTCGTCCAATATTTTCAAAAGTATCACTCGGCACCTTGCACATTAACAGCTATGACGCTTTTGTTTACCAAATCACCCTGAAGTTGGCCGACCTTGTCAGATCTTTGAAGCCAAGCACGTTTGAGCATGGTTGGCATTTAGATTGGGTGGCAGACTGATTGTAAATACTAGGTGTTAGGCTTGAGCTGCAAGGGGGTCGGGAGATAGCAGTGTAGCATTGGATTCTTGAATCAATCTGTTCACACCTTTTATTGCCATCTCCTTATATATGTGCGTTCTCATGTTTTGGCCTATAAGCCAAACAACGCAATAATATTGACAAAACATGCGAATGCAGAGTCCACCTCAAGAAAAGTCTTGAGGTTCTGTGATACTTTCCTGGATAGTGGAAATGAAGGGCATTGTAATCACAGATGATGACGATTTGATAAATATTGTAACCATCATTTGGTGTCTTTCACGAGCGAATGGCTCTGATGCTGACAGTTGTGGTGAAAAATGCAAGTATATCCAGATTGTCTGGGCGAGATACATTTTATCTTGATAATACCTGAGACAAGAATGATAGCACATACGCTGTATTTCAGCGCTTTGTGACCCTCGGGTGAAAGGCGCTCTATAAATGCTATTATTATTAATTAAGAAACACAGTTTGTTCTATTAAATACGGTGTAACCACGACCGTCAGGACTCACCAGTGGTTTAGACACAGTTGGATCACGGATTGCAGAGGCCGAGTTAAGAGTGCGGATTGTTGAATGCATTCTCATTGAGACTGTCTTCACTGTGTGGATGTGTGGCACCGCAGACAGGACTTTGTGAACGCCTATGTCGACTACATCTTTAACAAGTCGGTGCAGCAGCTGTTCGAGGCGTTCCACACAGGTTTTCACAAGGTGTGCGGTGGCAAGGTGCTGCAGCTTTTCCAGCCGAGCGAGCTCATGGCCATGGTAATCGGCAACACCGACTACGACTGGGCCGAGCTGGAAAAGGTAAATTCCACCTTCAATGATGAAAACCAGCATAGATGTAGCAGTACGTAAAAGGATCTAAGACAATCATCACCAGCAGTTGTCAAGCACTATACATTTAGCATAAGGAATTAAAGAAACCTGGTATGGGATAGTCAGTCAGTCAGTCATTTTCTGATGGAGTTATGTCTATCCAATGAGGGCAAGGTTTGTTGAAACCGTGTTTGATTAACAATTTGTCAACAACGCACACAAACTTTGGAGGCCTGTGACCTGTAGCAGTGTGTTCGGATGTTGGAATCTCAGCTTCCCAATATGAAGAATACTGATCAGGTTTTACAGTTTTAGGCTACTGATGATTTTTGCAATTAAAATTTGTGACAGCCACTGACAATTGCTGTCAGTGATCACCCTAAAATTGCGACTGTGTATCATGGCTTTAATGGGTTATTTGTGTATTGGTGGCAGGCCAGTTACCAATACGTTTAAGAATAAGTTATACAAAATATAGCAAATGGCAATTATCATAATTTCACCGTAATAGCTCTGAGATTTATTTAATCAACAAGAGATGTGGAATGTAAAGCGAATCAATCCGTACTGCACTAATATCTGTTTAAAGGCACGCAACAATAATGTATGTGGTAATTGCATTGTCTCATCTAAATCTTTCGTGTCTGAAATAGTGTAAATATACTTTGAACACTGCCAACGAGAAATTAGAGCCACCAGTCAGCACTGCCTATTTTATAACTATTCAGTTAACAATTTTGGGTATTAAAATATATTTAATTGTGGGCACACTTCACACATTTGTCAGCAGTGAATAGATCTTCTTTAGGACTGCTTGAAACAAACATTTAATATTCAACAAAACCGCTTTAATACTATATGGAGAGTCGGTTCTCGTTATAGATTTTTATGACTCAGAACATTGTGTCTTTACACGAGTGTGTGCATGCACGTGTGTTTTTTCGTAACAATGGCCCTTCTGTTGTTCAGAACACGGAGTACAAGGGAGAGTACTGGGCTGGGCACCCCTCAATCAAATCCTTCTGGGAGGTGTTCCACGAGCTCGATCTGGAGCTAAAGAAGAAGTTTCTCCGTATGTATCTGTGGTCTAGTTCTGTCCATAGCAAACTCCAAGGATGCATATTTTGAAAATATTGATGTAATATGATGTTTTTAGGAAACATTTGGTGATACTGCTTTGGCAGTGGTGAAGAAGTACATTTAACACGTTTTTCAATATGACTGCCTTGAACGTAAACATGTTATTGGCAATGTTTTGTGCAATAGTCCTTCATATCAGAGATTATGAATGCCCCCTACATCATAGCAGGGAAGGTGCTCATCATAGCATGAAGATATGCTTTTGCCTTAAATATCACCTATTATATTTGTTCCCATATATTGATGTGTTGTATCTTATTATATGCTTGGTTTGATTTCTGCACTTGTTTTGACCTGCAGTGTTTCTGACTGGAAGCGATCGCATCCCCATACTCGGTATGAAGAGCCTGAAGATCGTGATTCAGCCGACAGGCGGTGGGGAGCAGTTTCTACCCGTGGCTCACACCTGCTTCAATCTGCTGGACTTGCCCAAGTTCTCCGGCAAAGCACAGCTCAGGGAAAAACTACTTCAGTCCATCACGCATTATCAGGGATTCAGTCTGGCGTAAGCACGGACAGACACACTGGACCCTGCGGAGACTATTTTGAGTCATTAATATCGTGCAATTCTCATGCGAGATGTGCAGTTGAGCCTGATGATTCCAAGTTTAAAAGAACAAGAGCTCAAATGCAGTGACTGAATGTGCTTCAGCTCTTAGCCTAACCATCGACTAAATGTGCTAACGTCAAGGACTCTGCAAGGTGTTCTTGCCAAAACAAGTCTAATGTCAAGTCTGTTCTGTTTGCAAGGTTTTGAACAGTATTGCTTTGTCTAGTCGGCATAACAAGCTGGAGCTTTTAGATTGAATTTGGGAGACAGAGGCAATGTGATAATAGAAATCATCCTTGCAGAGGCCATGTGCGCGTACTCTAGATGTTGTGGCCGTTTCAAGGTGGTTTTTAAATGAATTTGAGAAAAGCATATTTGGAGTTTACGTACGTGAACTTCCTGAACTGCAGCAGCAAAGCGGCACCAGCGCAAAGTACACAGTAGACTGCAGTGAGTCAATGCTGTCATGTTGTAACCATTTTCCCGACAGTACCAGTTGATTTATGCAGTTCCCACAAATGTACCAGTCTGCAGCTCTTTATACTAGCCCTGGTTCCTGTTCGCATGTATTGAGTGTGTGCGCATGCAAGTGACTGCCAGCCTTAACGTCAAGCTACTAGCAAAAAGTCACAGCATAAACGTAAGCTTCCCCTTCTCCGCGTTACATACCAATATACCCACATGTACTACATGATTGCGTTTTGCCCCCACCCTCTGAATATCATTGAATGAGCCCCCCCTTCTGGAAATGTGCAAGTATGAGCAGCCAAGATCATCTTCAGTGCACACATTTGGGATACATTTCTAGTCCCATGTTAGCTATTGTACTGATATACAATGTTTTTGCACTGCATATCACTGTGCTTGGGATGTGGTTCACTTTTATGAAACATTCCCCAAAATAAAAGTAGTTCACTCTTATAGAGAGAAGCCTGACAGCCAAATGTCTTGACATAGCAAATTATGTTTCTTTTTAAGGGCAGGGCTTGTGACTTACATTATCATCTATGGAAACCGATTGTAAGCTTTGTTTAATTCCTAAACGTGCAGGAACTGTTACATGTAATATTGGATCAATGACTCTTTTGGTCGCATAGTTATTTTCAGGTTAACCCAGGCATCAGTCTCTTAAGCTTTTCTCATCATTAAGCAATAACCACAAACGAGTGCACATTTTAAAGAATGCAACATTAGGTTACCGCGTGTTAAACGCATGCACAGAATGTAATTTGGACCGGTCGACTGCTTTCAAATTCAACCTGAATGAGCATTTTTGACCAGTTACCTTAGTTACTGTATTAAAATGTGCCCTAACATACTAAAGATTTAACCAAACACTATGTGCTATGCGTAGTTGAGAATCGTGCCTTCAGTGAAGGGGCAATGCAAGCTTCACATTGGCTGGGTTTTAACCTATAGGTGAATATTCATGTACGCATTATAAATCACCCTGTAGCCGACTCGAGCGCATACTCCTTAAAAGCATTGCTTTAATTTGCTATTAACTGCATATTTTGTTGACAAACTAACCATTATACTGTATGTGACTGAAATAAGGTTCATCGCTGTAGATTTAAATGTACATGGCTGCCAACATTCCTCTAGTTAATTTCTGTGAACAGGAGCTATGGTTAAACACTTATTTGCCTAATCCTTGCTGTGGTTCATACCATTGTGCAGCCAAGAAAATGTGCTGCCCTATAACTGTCTCCAATTGGCACCACCCTGCTTGATAAAAACTATTTTCTATCGTGTTAAAGTAGGCTTATGTGTAATATGGTGTGCATGTAAGAACCTAACAAGCATTCACCATTTCATCTGGACTATTCCATTGTATTTGTTTCAATCCAAGGTCTTGTTATTCTTGGAATACAAACTGCAAAGTGCTGTGTTAGGTCAGCCAGTTTCAAAGTACTGTGATAAAATAGTAATTCGGTAAAAGTAGCTAATTTATTTTCCTGCTAGTATTAGTCTTCTGATTTAAAGATCTCCCACTTGTAGTTGCAATGTATCATCTTAAAAATATTGTACAATTGTAAATTGTTTACAGCTCAAAACAATCTATTTAGCAACTGTATTGGTCATACTGCAACATTACCATCTTAACTCATTTCAGATTAAAGATACTTAATGTAAAGGTTTTTTAAAATAAATGTTTAATATTTTGAAAAGCCAATAATAAAGTGGTCATCTTGTCTTTGTAGGTTCAATGTTATAGTTCCAACACATTTAACCCCACTTTTTCACTACCTTTTTATAACCACACAACTTACCAAATGTTTTCACTGGATTAAAAACCATATATTGGTGCCCTGTAGACACTGCTGATACCTTGTTATTGATTGTTTTGCCTTACCTGACCAGTTTAACGTTAAACTGCACTGATTTACCCGTGGTTAATCTGGCCAAGAAGTAAACTATGTGTAAGTATGCAGTGCAGCAAAATATTTTTGCAATCTTGTGGCAATTCAACTACAGCCACAGATCTGAGATCTTTAAAACCTCCCTTAGCCCAATCCAAAAAAATCACTAAAGGAGTCACAAAAGGAGAGTGACATTACAGTTGTATTTAATTCACGTCACATTGACAAAACATACATCCGTTTTAAGTGTATACCAACACTAGCGGCAATCGCTGTGGAGGGCACCACTCCAAAGTAGGGACGGCCCAGAAAATTGAGGTGGTTACCAATCCGAGAGTAGATTGTGTGTGGGGACGCATCAGTTTTCAGTGCGGCAGCTCGTGGTGAATGAGCTTGTAGAAGGCACCGCAAGAAGGGCAGCGCTGGCAGTCACCCTTGTGCAGCCAG
>JAZEWU010000002.1:3996091-4006695 GCA_036362915.1 Geotria australis
AATGCAAATGTTACATTGTAAGGTTATCAACTTTCGTTTACCATGGTTGAATTCCGGCAGTGTGGAATTGATAACATACAAAATACACATTATCAGTTAGAAGTTAGTATACGCTTTTAGAAAATGCACACGCGGATATTCAGAATGGCATTCATAGGGCAGGTAAAACTGAACCTCATGCCAGGAATGGATAGTTCCAGGCCTTTAACATTTTCCACATTCATTCAATTACTCTGGACAATACATACACTTATGAAGTTTTCCATGCTTGTATACAATTACTACATAATAATAAAAACAACTAGGGCATCCATGTCTAGCCATCAATACTTATAATTTCTGCATAACAAGAAATGTACAGATTTTAAAGTCTAAAAACTCACAGATGCAGCCGACCAGCCGCTTATCACCAATGGACGGCACAATATGCGGGTCTTCCTTGGTTCCTGCGTAAGTCTTGGGTGGCTCAATGCTCCAGGGGTCCTGCATTGCAAGCAGCCATCATTGATCAATCGTTTGTTCAGTCATTCATTCATGAAAGCAATATCTAAAGAGGTTTACAGTAATTTATTGCACACACCAGGGTATCTATTTTGAAACAAGCATTTAAATACAATCCTTATCTTAAACAAGATATAATGCCCACTAATAGATTTTTAGTTATCCAAAATGACAATATGCTAGAGATATTCTTTTCATCTCAGAATAACTCGCATTGTTAAATTGCTATAGACATGAGATGACAAATGGCAGCAGATAGTGACATGAGTTTTGTTTAATGTGATGCAGAAAGGAGCATGTACAATTGGAATCTTTAAACTCTTTAAACTTAAGATGACAAATCGGTTTATTTGGATTAAAGAAATGTTCTGTAATGTATGTCATTGATTTAACGGTTATTACAAATTTGGTTTAAACTAGAATGCGATTCAATGGTGATATGGTTACTTACAGTGCCTTTCTTCTTTGCTTCCATGGTCAACCTTTCCAAGCCCGTTGCCTGCTCTTCATCAGTGGGGATGCCCCCTACGGTGGAATGAGAAAGACAAGTTTACTTCTATTGCTTAATGTAATTCACCACGTGCGTCATCAGTCACATCATACATGGGTTGTAAAAAGTAAAAGTCACCATGGAAATGCACAAGCAGCAGCTGACTGTAATAACTGGTTGATTGCTACCGGACCTCTTGGTTTGTAGCTACTGCATGATCCGTTTCTCCATAATAGATCCAATGATATCATACCTGAGCCTATGACCAAATAGCCCACAATGCACTCGATCTTGTCAGATCTCAGAAACTAATCGGGGTTGAGCCCGGATAGTGCGTGGATAGGTGACCGCCATGCATAGCAAGTGCATAGGCTGCAGTCTTGTGATGGGACAGGTGCAGCATCATCCACTGTTGGACTGTACAGTATCTCGTCCGTGCTCTCACATTCAACAACCAGCCACTGACCAGCACGAGGAAATACGAACAAACCCCCGCTATGTTCACGACGTAGGGTGGCTTATTACCCAGCCGTTGACACAAGTCTAAATACCCTACCCGAAGCCGTATATTCCAGTTACATTTAATGTTGCAGTGCAGTACAAGCACAAACCAAAAATACATATCTCCTTCAGCAGCTGCCAGAAACATCGCTCTAATATTGTATATATTACAATGCAGTGTTACTGCATGGCGGGCTGTGGATGTACATCATATCCTTGTCGGTGACATTTCCAATGCAGAGGTTCAGCCCTGCAGGTTCTTGTTCAAACCACTTATGGCTCAAGAGCGTCTATTTTTCCACGCTGGGAGGTGGGAGTACAAAGACAAAGATCCCCGTATTGCCTTAACAGACTGTTGGGGCAAGTGCCGTTAGCGAGCACCTATGAAGGTGCACACAGCACACAGGGGGTGGGTGACCAGCACCACGCCCAGTACACACACTTTACCTCACCACACACAAGCTCCCAATCGACTGGTGTAACCCAATTATATTGCTGGATGGACGGAGACGGGAGCGCATTTACGAATCGCGCCCCCAAATTGTCTTAACAGCCGCGCCGGGAAATCCAATCGAATGGGCGACATCTGCATTGCAAGTCCGGTATTGCCGCTGTGGCAGCAGCATCGCTTTTTTTCCCATTGTAATTGCTCTAAACAGAAGCTAAAGCTTCACTTCCTTGTAGGGGGTCAAGATAGAAGCGTTCACGTCGCGATCCCTGTCAGGTAATACTTGGTGTTGCCTGCGAATTCTACCAAACACTTCGAAGCCGAGCTGAAAGACAACGATGTCCAGAAGCTGACCATCGTGCTTCGAAGAAGACTTCCTTGTATGCGCGAATGACACGAAGCGTTGCAACGATGACCGCGCAACTCACTGCGGCACAGAAGATGGAGGGAGAGCGGCGATCTCTGTACGATTCGTGCGGACTATTCACGTTTAAAACTTGACAGCATAGCCGTCAGAAATACAATACACAGCCCGTGTAATGGCATTAGACGAGGCGCTTTGGTGATAGAACGAATGCGCCTTTTGGTGGAGCGGTGGTGCTGTGTTAGCGCACTGCGCATTGAGCCTGGCCCTCAAGGTTCGATACCCGTCCACACTTGACTTCAGTTTTACATCATTAACCGTCGTGGTGAAGTATAGTCACTCATCACCGTCAACAGAGGCTTGGCTAAGGATTGTATATACATTGACATGTTACTAACACTGAACTGACAAGAGAACCATTGATATACGATTACTGATCACATTGTATAACTAATACTGGATAATTGATAGCTAGTCATTCACGGTAAATTACAATTCCTGTAATATATAACAATCAACATCCATGCTCGATCCACTGCTGGATTAGGGGCCTCCTTCCCCAAAGCCGTCGGCCGGATGAAACCGGCAATCAACGGAACTTCTCAACAAACCCCTAAATAATAATTAATAAGTAAAAGACAAGAGACACTAACTGACAACAGTAAACTAATACAATGTCACATTGAACTCTTAATACCAAAAAAACCCCAGCCGCGCTGCAGCTCGCACGGAGAACAAGGCCACGCGTGCAGAGGTCACCTCCGCCTACTGCGGCCCAGGCTCAGCGCCCAGAGCCGCGCTCCCTACTCCCGACACAGCCGAAAGCCTCAAGCCTAGCCGAACCACGGGCCCGGGGAACCACGGGCCCGGGGAACCCACGACTACACCATGGTGTGCGCGGGGGAAGGATCTCCCCCGTGCGACACCGAGGGAACCGAGGAGAGCTAGCCTCTACTCGCCCGTCCTTGGCGCGGCCTAAGGCTATGGGGGCTAGACGTAGGCCCCGCGCCCTCGTTCCGCGTCCGTATCACCAACCTCCGCTGGCCATGGCTCGCATCGCCGGTCTCACGCTCCCGACAGCCGTGAGACGACGGCCGGCATTGAGAGACGCTCGGAGAAGCATCCTGGACGCCATGGCGAAATTAGTCTTGATGGGGTCTGTGGGTTTCTCAGCTCTGCTCTGCGTCTTCTTCTCCGTGCGTCCGAACCACCACCGGGGGTCACGACTGTGAAGAGGCGGGGGAGGACACCACCGACACGTGACGCGCGGCGCCACCTTACGTGGGGAGGCCCGTTTGTGGCAATGGAGTGACGTCGCCGCGAGGGGGCCTGGGTTGCATTGCCGCGGAACCCGCGGTCGCCCCGCGGAAGCTGTTCCCCACGCAAGATGGCGGCGCGGCTGCGTACGTGCGGGAATGGCGGCGGCGACGTCACGTTCTGCCCGCACGGAGTACGGGTCGCGCGAAGGTGGCGGCGTGCGTGGAGGGGAGACGAGCCGCGCCTCGTTGCGTTCATTTTTTTAAAACGCGAAGTCAAGTTTGCTTAATTATCGTCGAGTTTTCTTTGGTTTCTAAATATTTTTTTACGAAATAATTGTATCGCATGTGCACGGTTGTTTAGTGGCAGTGATAAGACGGCTGAATAATAAATGCACGTGTAAGTCCGTCGCAGTGACCATGCACCACAGCTTCGGTAGTCGAGAGCCTTGTTACAGAGGTGACCCCCATGTATAATGAATGTACTGTATCATACTGCAGCGCAAGTGTAAACTAATTACGTGTTGGTTATACTGTACATTAATTTGGTTATTCGCAGCTGTAGCCATAGACTTTAAAATTCAATTCAACTTTATTGTCAATTCTGCGATATGTACAGGACATATAGAGGATCGAAATGCCGTTTCTCTCACATCCCGGTGTTGGCATATACATGGAGTGGAACACAACAAGAGTTTAAAAATACGTGGATAAAAAAACTAAATACTAACATTTTGATATTTACAAGTGACGCTAAGCTGGGGGTCGGGGGGGACAATAACAAAGCACAGATCTAGAACAAAAGCTAGAATTATAACAAATATAGTGCAAATAGCACTCATAGTGCAGATATAAATGAAAATATGTGCACGTAGTTATGCCATCTACAGGAAGAGTAGTTAGCAGCAGTTTTTGTCGTGTTCTGGACAAAGTGGTTAGTGCCGAAGTTAATTAGCGGTAGCTGCTTTTCAGCTATCGCCAATAAAATGCAATGGACAGCTAAACAAGGTATGCCTCTGCTAAATTATGGGCACGCAAGACCTCACGGGCTGAAGAATAGATCAGTCCCTGTAGGGGGTTTCCCACCTTCAGCAAGCAGCATACAGGGGTATTCATTTTACATTGGCTTAAGTAATTTACCAAAAAAAAATGTCAATCATAGTTTTAATTCAATGAGAATTGCCTAATGGTTCCAACACTGCATTTAAGCGTCGTGCATCTCTTTCTTGGAAGAAGGCTTAATGGCCAGTGGCGATGACCTTTTTCTCACTGGTCGCTTTGGCTATCTCTTGAGAATGTAATTATGATTGGTTGTACAGGGGGTTTCTCATTGCATCCTGCGTCTTATTTTGTAAGAAGGCTAAACTTACTTTTCTTTCTCTAGTAAGAGGATTGAAAGGGTTTTGGGCCATCCCCAGCCTTGACGAAACCTTTTGAAAACGTAGGTGTATAAAGTACTTTGGCTTTGCAGGTATAAAGCCGAGGTAAATAATATCAAATTTCCGTCCTATCTCACAGTGGCAACCATCACTTTCTGGAGGTGGTTTTCTCAACAGACGTGGTAAACACTGAGAGTATACTGTACTGCATAGTATACCCGAGTACATACTTGTATTAAATTCATGTACTGTGTATAGCAGCAGGCCATTTTAGCAAAAATGTGTTTTCCCTTTATGGAACCTACAGTCTATGTGAACAAGCATTGCTAAACGTCTATTTGCAGTCAAAATAGGACATCCAATATGCACACGTGCAAAAGAGACAATATCTGTCGTATTTGAACAGATTAAATCTCCCCAGCATCCCCACCTACCCAACCCGCGGGTGCCCCCACGCCTGCTTGGCAATCTCCAGAGTTTTATAGTCAGGTGACTTGCATCAAGTTGTAATTTTAAATATACATGTTAGTTCTTGATATAAGATATACAAAAAATGACTCACTCGATACATTTGTTTATTTATTTTCACTAAATGCCCTGAGAAAAAAAAATATCTCCGCACTTTCTATTTTTCCTTAGTAAAATAGTCTGTTTCAATTTTTTACCTAAATTTTTTTTCTTTATGGTCCAACAAAACGATTGCAAGAAATTAGTGCATACAATATGCAGCGTTACAAACGAGCACGAATTTCACTGATTTGCGAATAAAGCATTATTTTTTTCTTTTTTAAAATACAGTAAGTACCACACGATATGCCAGTTTTTTACTTAATATTTTTTGGGAAAATATTAACTGCATTATTCATTTTCCAAAAAACGCCGTGTAAAAATACAAAGCCATATTTTCAAATTGTATCGTAAAATATGTTTCACTCTTCCCCCAAACACGTTAATATATTCCACATGTAGCTTTGTCGGATCAGAGTACCGTTCTACATATATTCCTGCTAAAAATATATCCAGAAAAGAACGTTTTGAGTTTTGGCAAAAAACTAAAAAGTTGGTCACTCACTCAATGCTCCCACATCTATCTACCCCCCTTAACAAAACTGCACTCGGGTGGCCCTCTTTCAGCAGAGAATGTACAGTTCAAAGGTCTCTACATCTGTCCGGTACTTTATGTGAAAACAACCTACAGATTATAATATCCTCGCTTTCCCTTCCCACCACGTCCGCACTGGTGTCTGTTTTCATTGTCACCGCGTGGGTAGGCGGAGAGTAGGCGGAGAGGCACCCTGGCTAGTGGCCAATGGTTCATGGTTCCCGACGTTCCCACGCCTTCCGTGACGACTGGCTGTCACGAGAGGCCCCTCCCAACCCGGGGAGTCTCTCTCCGTCTCCCACCCCCTCCACCTTCCCCCCACACGCAGCAATAATTCTGCTGCCACAGCTGCCTCGCATCCATTCGCTTCGCTGCTCTTGCTCCAGTGCGCGCAAGGGACAAACCATGGACAACGCTTCCCTGGACGCCATCCTAAGGGGCAGTGCCGGTGACATCGGAGAAGACTACTACAGCCTGCTGGGCTGTGACGAGCTGTCCTCGGTGAGTGCATCTCTGTGATCATCACATGTGCGTGACAGTTCTCGCTCAAGCACCCACTCCGTTCCCAGCCACACGCTCCGTGTCGGCGCACCTGTGGCTCACCTTTGCTGTTGCGTGCAGCTTGCCCTCATTTGCTCTGCAATGTTAAATTGCTCCTCGACCGCGCCTCTGTGGTCAGGGAGTAGCTGTGATTACGTGATGAGTTAAAAGTCCTACGAGGGATGGAGAGATGTGTAGAATGTGCATCCAGATCGCAAACTGATCAGACGGGCAAAACATAAATGGATGAACCCGTACCACAAGGGGTGTGCGAACTTCACTGAATTGGCCACTGATCGATACATTTCCCAATTACGAAATAGAAAATAAAACTTCTGTAAAACTGTCACTCAAAACGCACTGTTATGAGTTTAGGATTTTGCCATGTTTAGAGGATCTTTGACAATGTTTTTGTTTAATCCATTGCCTATGTTTTGCACCAGACATTTCAATCCAAAAATACCAAATTCTCTATGCAACGACATTTCAATAATTTTCACATTCTACCGCTTGGTCGGCAAACTCTTGAGACCATTATAATCCATGTCTCAATAGCCGGCCCTCCTCCTTCCCGGCAGACACAAAACGCAATGTAGGGTTATACTCATGATGGGACACCAGTCCATCACAGGGCAACAGGGGCAATTTAGTCAGCTGGTCAATTAACCGCGGCAGCATGGTTCTGGACTGTGGGAGGAAACCGGAGTACGCGTCGAAAATCGACGTGGAGAACATGCAAACATTATACTGAAAGGTACCCGAGCCAGGACTCAAACCTGGAAACTTATTGCTGTGAGGCGGCAGCGCTACTCACTGTGCTACCGTGCCGCCTGAATAGGGAGTGTCCAAGCGAATCCGAGCGTCTGCTGACATGGCCGAGGAGAAGTCAACGCATTTGCCGATTGTTGCAAATGTTCAGTTTGAGCCCAGCGGCCAACCCTGGTTAACATTAAGGAAGTATTAATACAACATATGTGCCGTATGTTATACATTGTGATATATTTTGAATATAGTTGCGCCAGGATACAATCGTCGAGGTCCACATTTAAAAATGATCTTTACTTTTCCTGATTGGGTATAACAACATTGCAACATCGACCCCTACTGGCAAATGATTACCGTCTGCGAAATATAGTGTCTACGTGATAGCCTTGTGCTATACGAATGGCGTGAATCTCAACTATACTAATTACAAATGTGTATCTGCATGCTCGCTTTACTGACAGACCTGGTCAATCAATCAGGCTCTGGCTGGTGGATTGACAATGGGCTGTAAATTATGTTATTGCTCAGAATCAAAGCATCACACCCGGATAACAGCAACAATTAGGCTGCCGTTTAAAGCTGCTTATAATTAAATCCTGATTACTCTTTTGCTATTAAAACATAGTAATAATTGACAGCGCTTTGATTAAGACCTCCTTTCAACCGTGTCGGTCCTGCCGCTTGCTTAACCATAGTTCACCACTGCTCAGTTCGAGTTGTGAATGTGGGAATCCAGACTTGGTTTAGATATCACCCTCCACTTGACTGACTTTATCCATGGCCGGAAATCAAGCTCAGATCACCAGGCTAAATAAATAGCGCAAAGCTGCCTGCCACCTTCCCCTGGCACCTGCCTTTGCCAGCCCATGACTTAAGTCAAAAACATACTGGGCTACAGGGAGAACTGATGTATGTTTGTATGTATGTATGTCTTTGGTTTTGGCATTGGACGGAACGTTTAAGAGGAATAAATTATATGCTATAAAGTCTCCATATGAATATGGAAAGATGCTGCATGAAGGCATTAAGCTTGATCGTGAATGTGTTGCCTTTCTGTGTGGAGTCTGCATGTTCTCCCCGTGTCCGCGTGGGTTTTCGCCAGGCGTTCCGGTTTTCTCCCACAGTCCAAAAATACATGCTGCTGCATGGGTTAATTGGCCTGCAGACTAAATTGCACCACAGTGCCCTGTGATGAACTGGCGTCCCATCCTGGGTATAGCCCTGCCTTGCACCCTGTGTCTGCCGGGATAGGTTCCGGCTCACCACAACCCTGTACAGGATTAAGCGGTTTCTGACAATGATGATGATGATGTTAATATGTTGCCGGAACACCACGTCCCGTCGGTACACGACCCCCCCGGCCCCCAACAAGCTACGGCGCAATCGTGCCACAGGGGGTCAAGGTAGAAGCATTCACGTCGCGATCCCTGTCAGGTAATACTTGGTATTGCCTGCGAATTCTACCAAACACTTTGAGGCCGAGCTGAACGACAACAATGTCCAGAAGCTGGCCATCGTCCTTCGAAGAATCGCAAAGAAGAAGATCGTGCCACAAGCAGTGGTGGAATGGTTCCGTGTTTGTACAGAATTGTTCGTACATTATTCAGTGTAAACTGAAAAAAATTCAATCGTCGGTGAATTCAGCGTATCATTCCATCAAGAAGAAGCAGACAAGTGGCCACAATAGTTACACGAATCGGACATTCATAAATTACGCATTTTTTCTAGTTTTTTCTCTTCTTGTTTTAGTCCGTGAAAGTGACTTATATCTGCAAAGCCCAAATTGACCATTGTGGACAACGAAGACGTGTATCGTGCTCTCCATCCAGTACCAGACTGACAAAAGGCTGAACATTATTATGTAAAGATGGGGCACAACACAATGTCACATCACCCATCACAACATCGTTCGTTAGCGTCACGGCGTTCACGTCGCGATCCCTGTCAGGTAATACTTGGTATTGCCTGCGAATTCTACCAAACACTTCGAGGCCGAGCTGAAAGACAACGATGTCCAGAAGCTGACCATAGTGCTTCGAAGAATCGCAAAGAAGAAGAAGCGTCACGGCCTCTGTGTAAACGCCCCGCCTCTCATGACCGAAACCAGGGAATGTTTTGCACACATCACGAAATTCGCACGCACTTGCTCTTGACACACAATAACATCGCCTCTTAATGCCCCCATGCTATTTTGAGAATGCTGTGACATGCAGGATTAGCATACTTTTTGAGTTGGAACACCTAAATAGACTGAACGTACTTAATCTCAAGGCTTACAGAGCCAAAACGAGGAACAGAAGCAAAATGGACAGGACTTGTTGAAACATATTGGAGAGAGGTCTAATGAATGAGACACAGTATTGTATTTAAAGCTTGTAATGTGCACCTCGTCTTTGACCTCTGTAGGGGTGGATTAAGTTTGCAATTCATTCCTCTATGGCTAATGATGTGGCAGACACCGTTAAAGCATAACAAAAGAAGCCATGAGGTAATCAGCTAATTTACAGTGCAGCGCATTAGGCTCAAAGCATTATGCGTTGTATGTACGTAATGCATACACACGTTCTCTGGCACAACAAGCATAAGAAACAAAGTTGGTTTATAACAGACCAGTAATGTTTTTTTTCATCTTCTAATCAACACTTTCAGGCATTGGAGATGCCTCTCACAGGGTGCAAATTTTATCTCAACCTTAAGCCATGCCCCGTCTATTATTTGTCCACATATGGCATGGAAATATGTGCTATAATCACGAGCTGTGTAGGTACTAGTAATGCACTAGACTAGAGTGTTTGTGTTATCGGGGGATATAGGCGGAGAGCCGTAGTGCAGTGATTATGTTCACAACTAACATCGGTGACTAATATGTTAACTGGCCATGGGCCTCCCCGAGGCTGACTGTCTTAAAATAGTATTTGGTACGGTGTATAAACATTACTGGGAAGACAAAGCTGGCTAGGCATGGTTCTAGCTACACTACACTATGGCCTCACGTGCCGTGTTGGCCTTCATATATGCCCGCTAACAGCACTTTCCCAATAGTCTGTTAAGGCTCTAAGGGCAATCTTCATCTGTAGTATAAGGGGAGGTAGTGCAGCGGTCAGTAGAATGCAGTCCCACCTGGTGATCTGAGCACTCAGCAGTTACAGTGCCTTGCAATGACGATAATACGTTTATTGTTGTGTCCCCAGTTAGAATAATACATGCGATTAGCACTGTTAACCAATGTAAAATGAGAACATCCATCCATTTTCAGAA
>JAZEWU010000002.1:4036839-4046863 GCA_036362915.1 Geotria australis
TGTAATCACCACTACCAATCGTTATTATTGTTACTATCACCACGGTTATATTGGTTAATTCATACGTTTGTTATATCGCAGGAATCCCGCTTCCACAGCTTGCAAGCTCACTTTGCTGTAATATCTATCTAAACATCTATTACCAGTATCAGTGACATCATCATCATTGCCACGAGTATCACTGTAATCACCACCATCCTCTTCATGATCACCATTATTTCCACCACTATTACGACCAGCATAAATGTGAGCATATTTTCCATAATCCTAATATACCGTGATCCACATCTCCACCACCCCCTCTGACAAATTGACCCTCCCAATCAAACGCCACCATCATTAGTGAATGGAACCCGCCTGTCACACACCACTCATTCAATCGCCGTCTGCTCCCACTCAGTCCCAGCTGGCCATGGGCCAGACAGGATGTGTTCACTTAGACGCACATGCAGTTGCTGAATGTGCTGAAGTCCTCCACTTGAGTGCCAAAGAGGAGGTAGCCAAGCTGTGCGTATGCAAAGAAGATGATGAAGAACATGATGGCAAAGCCCAGGATGTCCTTGGCGCAGCGAGCCAGCGTGGAGGAGAGTTGCGTCATCGTCTTGTTGAAGCTCACGTACTTGAAGAACTAAAAAGGGCACACACAATTTAATAATGCTGCATTGTTGAAATGTCAAGCATTTTGAAAGAGCAATGCTATTAGAGTTTTCTGCAATTATAAGTAATTGCACTGCGAGGATGAGACCTCCAATGTATCATGTGATAAATGTGAACACTTTTACCCGTGAGATTGTTATTCCAATTTGTATCTGTCACACACGGGCTGTAAAGCCAGAGTCTCAGAAATAGTTAGCCAGACACACACATCTCAAGGGTTTTTATTAGGTTTAATTTTAATACCGAAATGTCACCTTGATCCAGCAGAAGAAAACATTGACTGCCACCATGTTGTTGTACTGCGTCTGCCAAAATGCCAGGAACTGAAAGTTCCCGTATCGATTGGGTTCATCCAGCAGCGCATTGAGCAGCTTGCTCACAGACACCGTGCGGTACACATTGAAGATGATGGCCACCACCGACAGCTGAAAAACATTTTTAAAAACCCTATATCAGTACAAATGAACAATCAACAATTCACTAATAGCCCGAGTTAAATGTATCACATTTAACCTTTTGGTGAAATGATAAACTTGTATTCACATAATGGAAATATCTGCCAGTTATTGAATAGCCTTAACAGTTGTAATGGTAGCACTTTTAGTAATTACAGTAAATAATCAGTACACATGCAATTCAATGCTAGGTCATCCGTTTATATAAATACAGTCTCTCCTCTACTTATAACGTATGCGACCTATGACCACCCAGTAACTCTATTGTATTCTCTCTGCAGCTCTGTGCAGCGCTTTGTGACCCTCGGGTGAAAGGAGCTATATAAATGCTATTATTATTATTTTTGAGTCCGGACAGTTGGTCGTAAAGTCTAACAACGACCGCTCCAGCTGTGGTAGGATAATACAGGTTGGCCGAGCTGCCACAAGGCAGTCATATGTACTATTGTCTGGTCTCAGTCTGTGTTTTGGTGTCTAGCAGCTGGTTATGTTTTGTTTACAAGCCGTTATAAGGGTATTTTCGACTTATGACCAAAATTACTTATAACAGGGTCCTCGGTACGTAACCCCAACGTAAGTCGAGGAGAGACTGTATCAGTTGGATTACTTAACTAGTTTGATAACACAAATACAGTGGAGACAATCTCACATGTACTCTGCGCAGACCACACCCTACCATGATGACCAGGAGGTCCAGGCAGTTCCAAACTGACTTGAAGTATTCAAACTTGTGGATGCTCAGCTCGAGGATCTCCTCCACGATGTAGTAGAGGATGAAACAGCAGAAGATGGCCTCGCAGGCCATGATGAAGTAGTCAGACTTGGTGACGTAACGGATGAGCTTCACGGTGTAGATTTGTGAGGATGGCACGGCCCCTCCTGTGGGAGGAAACTCCACGAGCAGCCTGCCCACAAACGAAGAGGATACATGCGGCTGAACGTATGGCTCTGTGGAAGCACGTTTGCCGCTATCTGGCAGACATTCGGGTTTGAGCCCGGTGGCTGACCTGGTCGATACTGCAGATGTATTCGCCATTTAAATGCAGCCTGCTTCATAATGGATGTTCAACATGCCACGACATTGCTCGAGAAAAATGATGGTTATGCTGTCCTGATGAGCACCAATACACATGAAACCAGTATGCAGGTGCTTTTGTTATTCTTTTGCTGCCTAAATTCAAAATGCCACAATCTTGGCTCTTTGAGCTGATGGCCATCACACGGTGGCGTGCACAATAAGCTCAATAATTGTGATTGCTGTTAAATTTGTATGTTTTTGTGTGTACTGCATATTATAATAGAATATAGTACATGTTTGTTACCTGATGACAGAGAAGAGGTTGATGTTACCGTTGTAGGAGGATAAGTCAATTAACACGGCACGCGTGCCTTGGTCCAGCCACTAGTTTAAGAATAACAAATCATAGTACACGTTTACTGAAATGAAACTGATGGGACAACAAATGCAGAACCAGCAGCATTAATATATCTGTGCGGATCAAACAAATGTCGTTAAACAGCCCACACTACATTAAATATGTATAAATATGTATATCTGTAAAACATCACATGCCTGCACTTTTAAACAACATCTCCGCACCTGTGAACTCCCAGCTTATTACCTTTAATTGATTCTGAGACAATAAATATGTAAAGAACCTTGATTTCCCAAGCACATAGAAATTGATGAAACAGAGAGCAGAACAAGCACAGGATGTTGCGAATTTGAAAAGCTGAAGTTGATCATGAAATGTGAGTATCCCCGAGATGATAACAACTATGTAGATGAAGCAATGAGGTCAGCTTGTGCAGGAATGAGATAGATTGTAGCAGCATGGGACTGTTTTTGATTGTCCAACAGTGGACAAAGCATAGTTGATAAAGATGATGATGATAAGACTTTTACATTCCATGAAGTAAAATGCTTTCTCTGCTCCGTTTAAAACAGCCTATGAATGCACTCATCGCTGTATCAAAAGTAGCTGGGATGAACGGCATTAGACCTTTTTGCTGCAGAGGCCCTGCAAAATGGCGGCACTCTCTGATTTGCTCCGGGACAGGTCCACGTAGTAACCACCGCCGCTGTAGGTCGCCAGCAGCCCCCAGTGTGAGGAGCCATTCATCTCCGAGCTGGTAGAGTAGTTCCACCTGCCGCGCAAGATATTCGCAATGTGACCACCACCCATTTCATCTATTGTCAGAAACCGCTTAATCCTGTACAGGGTCGCGGTGAGCCGGAGCCTATCCCGGCAGACACAGGGTGCAAGGCAGGGCTATACCCAGGATGGGACGCCGTCCATAACAGGGAACAGGGGGCAATTTAGTCCGCGTCGAGCCTATTTGTGGCTTTCCACGCTCCGTAAGCCATCACCATTCAGGCAAATACACCGTGGCTGAAAGCTTCGACGCTCAACATCAACTGAGAATTAAAACTAAACATTTCGGTTTGACTGCCATGCGACATATATACAGCAGGGCACGTGGGAAAGTTCAGTGCCAGTTTTGTAAATAAAATGCCCCATGATGTACTGCTATACAAGCAATCAAAATGTATATATTTTCGAGTCATCAACAGGCACAGATTAATTGAAATGTTTTTATAGCCCCAAATTTTACATTTAAATCTGGTCATAAATTATAACACCGCTGTTATAATTTCAGCTGGGATGCAGCTCAGTAGAGCAGCAGAATCCTTATGGTGAGATAATGAGTTCAAATCAATGCTTTTATCCCTCTGGGATCCGAAAGTTAATCGAGGTCGTCTTTAAAGGCAGAGAAACACTATTTCTACCACCTTCGAGCACTTTGGCAAATTCGTCCACTAATCTCTACACAAACAGCACAGACAAAGATCCCCTATATAGCCTGAACAGACTGTAGGGACAAGTGCTGTTAGCGAGCACCTATGAAGGTCGACACGGCACACGAGGGGGTGGGTGACCAGCACCACGCCCGGCCGCCTTTGTCTCCCTAGTGGCGATATTTACACACCGCACTAGGTACTCATTTGAGGCTGAGTCGACCTAGGGGAGGCCCAGGACCGGTTTCAGAAAATCGTCACTGGTGTTGGCCGTGAGCGGGATTCGAACTCGGGTCCCCACAAACCATCGCCTGCACCCTCATCGACGATAATTAAATGTTCCTACTTTGCCGCGCATCTGCAAAACAGTTTTTGCCGAGGTCACAGTGTAGGCGTGTTCGTGACTTCGTTAAAGCGCCCGTCGCGGGACCTCCACTCACGCGGTGCCGGTGCCCGGGCCGAACGGGGCCTTGTCCTCCGCATCTTCGGAGTACGCGGCGTAGCAGCCCTGTATGTCGCTCTGGAAGTCGGCGTGCACTGTGCACGATGTGTTGGACACCTTGAGCTGGCGCATGCGTGGGACGCCCAGCAGGTAGTTCTCGTAGTAGATGAATGACTGATTGCTCACGAGCGGGACGTCGTTGTACCACTTGTCCCAGTAGAGGCCGTTCAGGACTGGGCCCTGGACCACCTGATGTAGTGTCAGCATAAGGCGACACACAACTTAGCAATGACTCGTGCTGCACGTGACTATTTATTTTGCTTAGATTTAGCTTTAGCACCGTCTTACAGGATTCTTTGTGAAGTTCTTCAATGATTTTCTCTAGCTCGTTACCATCGGTTGTCAGAATGAATTTGAGAAATGCGATTAAGAGTTGCTCTTTTGGGATAGCCGTGCCGAGCGTTGCTCCTCTCTCCTTTGTGACGTTTCACAGGTGTGTTTAAATGCCCCAGTATACATTAGTGTATCAATGTTAAGTGTGTATGGTACTGTATAGAAAAAAAACACATTTGTAAGTATTAAGAATTGTATCCTACTCTACTCCAAGTCAATCTGTCACCACCAATTGTTAATGTCTCGTATCCACATTCACTATGTATCATCAAAATGCATACCCATGCTCAGTGCTTAAGCTCACCCGGAGCAGTCTGGGAATTATTTTGGCCACGCCACATTTAACTTACCTTATTTTGTGTTAATTTTACTGTGGGTGTGTGTGGCAATATAGGGCACAATGACATATGACTAGTATGGATAGGACTACTGTGCACTCCAGTGGTAGTGCCGTATGCCTATATTCCCTTGTCTCAAGTCAGCCGACCAGCGTTCTGTAAAATCTAAATACGTTAGCAATGATAGCTGTGTGGGTGCCCACTGTCCTGATTACCTTCCAGAAGTCATCAAAGGTGAAGATGGAATTAAAGTTGAGGCTGTCATTGGGTGAGACCGTGTTCTGCAGAAAAAGGTTGTCCATTGCCAGGGTGTACTTATACATGAGATCACTGGTCATGCCAAATGTCACTGGGGGAAAATGGGGCAGAGTAAACAACGCACGTGGCAAAGTTAAGAAACCTACCTGCAACCACAATAACATAATTATTTGACAAGACTTCACAGCAGCGCATAAGAGGAGCAACATAGAAAATAACAATCCGTGTTAGAAAATATATTAATCAATAAAGCCAATGCATGAATATTTCCAACTTGTATGTACTTGCCCAAGGACTGGGAAGCATTTTTAAGTGGTTTTATTATATATTGTTGTGATTGTGGGGTCATGATGAATGTGTGATACAATTACGCAGTTTGCACTCTACAAGTAATAATAATTTTACATTTATAACGCGCACATATTCATTCAATGTCGAAGGTATTCATCGACGAGAGAACGACTCAGAGGCGCGAGGAAAGTGCAGAGAGGCGGAGGAGGCAGCTAGGCGGTTTGCCGGCGCCATATTGCCACACACTGCTTCCTATATATTATGATGTTATCGGCCAAATAATTAATGAGTGTTTTTTTTACTTGTGGGAGGAAACCGGAGAACCCAGAGGAAACCCACGCAGAACAGGGGGAGAACACACAAACTCCACACAGAAAGGCGCCCGAGCCGAAATTCGAACCCGGAACCTTCTTGCTGTGAGGCGCAGATGTTACCACTGCGCCACCCTGCCGCCCATTTAGATCTGAATATTAGACCAAATTAACTCTAAAAATGAAAACCTCTGATCTAATGCTGGTGCATAACATCGGTGTTAAATTAGTGGTGCTTAGTCTTTATTAATCTTGAGAATATGTTTTAGACTCATATTGGCTTTAAATGCTATCAGAAGTTAGGCTTAATTTGTGTAAATAATATTTTAATTATTTCGAAAAACAATTAAAATTAACCATTGGCAGTTCTGTCTTAGAAATATTAACCCTTTTGGCTTGTGTAATTAAACACGTTTAAGACGTTTAAGGACAAGTTGAGAGCACCAAAGCACCCGAGTAGTACAAATACAACATTTTTAATGTTATCAAAGCTATGGCAGATATGTTATTGTTATCTGCAACATGATAGTAAATGACGGCATAATCCCTTTAAATTACTATAAATAATTGCAACATTAACAAATAAATATTTTGACGTATTTGATCAAAAAGGTATTTTTTGACATTAGAACAAAACACTGCTGGTAATAAAACAGCAGGGCCAATGTCTAAAAACTCCACCATTGTTGGCGAATTATTTAGGTGGGTCTGTGTTCTGTGATAATGTGCTACAGGACATTGCAACCCAAGATACGGTTCAAAACGTCAACAAGCAGTGACATGTGCTATAATGGGACAATGCGCAATATTTGACCAGGCACTGTGCAAGCCGTTGCCGAGATCAGATAGCTGCTCATTGTGTTCTGACAGAGCCTGTTGACGCACGTGTTACCCTATCCCAAGCACACATGCACATTTTAACCTTACGTTTAGTTTGTGAACAAAGAGAAAATGATTAAAGGCTCAGACAATAAAGGCTCAGACAATAAAGCTAGCCACGCGCACACTGGCCGTGCATGCTCTTGTGGTCCTACTGTATGATTTAAATAGTGCTCCAGGGTTAGGCTTCGGGATTCGGAGTCAGGAGAGTCAAGTTGGTGGTGTGACAGAGTGGGGATTAGACCAAGGTTATATCGCCCCACAGTGTGTTGATGATTAATGATACGTGTAAACTGTTGCATGTACTCCAAACATGTGTCCAGTTCTTGAACACATCGATGTTATTTAACAAGGTGAAGTATTCTATTTTCATTCGTATTGCCCACGAATGGGTAATGGGCCTCATTTTTACCATGTTATGCTATCTCATATAACTATAATTATGATCCTTGATTAATTGAGCTTCATGTCACGTGGCTGCCTTGCACATCTGCACTCATATTGATCTGTGTGAGAACACAAACATTGCTCTGGACTCACGGATGATGAGGTTAATGAGGAAGGCCACGTAGACGAAAAGCTCACGCAGAGTGGTCTTCACATACTTGTCTCGGTCGGTAATGTCCTCCGTTAACCGGGTCCCCCACAGCCCTGCCGATAAAAACTCAAATGAGCACCAGACGTGCAGCCACGGGCGGCACGGTGGCGCACTGAGTAGCGCTGCCGCCTTACAGCAAAAACGTCTTGGCTTCGATTCCTGGCTCCGGTGCCTTTCTGTGTGCCATTTGCATGTGCTGCCTGCGTCGGCGTGGGGTTTTGCTAGATACTGGCCTGACTAAATTGCCCCCAAGCCCTGCGATGGACTGACATCCATCCTGGGTATAACCCTGCCTTAACCCCCACGGCAGACACGGTGCGAAGAGGTGCTCATCCAGCAGTGGCTTGAGAAAGGGCACTAAGTTATAACTTTAACCTTATTAAATACGTAGCTTCTTCTTTGCGATTCTTCGAAGCACGATGGCTAGCTTCTGGACATCGTCGTCTTTCAGCTTGGCTTCGAAGTGTTTGGTAGAATTCGCAGGCAATACCAAGTACTACCTGACAGTAGCTGTAAATATGAATAACTTAGGCATTGCAGAGCACAGCCTCACACCACGCTAGCTGACACGCGTAAGATCTCAACACGTGTCAATCAATGCTCGATGTACAGCATTCAACCCAAATGAATAAGATGACACAAACAAAATATAGTACTGTACTGTATGGTTTAGAAAGTGCATTCACAGTTGATCATCTCGTTCCACAAACACATCAGCACGACCAACTCAAGACTGCAGTTCACTCAAATATACGCCCATTCTTCTCATCATTGCAGGTTTCTAATCTATGCTGTGTATAAAGCGTACAAGGTGCACTTCTGCTAGTTATACAATACTCAATACGACAATTAAACACAAAACCATCACCCGGTCATTTTTACTCTGCAAAAAAAAAATTTCAATCACCAATTGATGATCGCTATTTGTTTTAGAACTACCCTTAGCAATTGGTGGGTTTTTCTTAATTTCATGCGTATTCATATTTCCTTGGGGAAAATCCAGTTTGGGGAGACAGACATACTAGCAACAACAATTACAATTCCCTGTATAACGCTTTACCAGACGATACTATTATCGTACAAATATAGAATCTCCACATCCCCGGACACACAACAATCCGTTTTACTTGAACCCGCTCAGGTAAGAAACCACAGAGAAACAAACGCGCCGGGGACCCACCGCGAAAGATGTGTTTGCGGGACTTCTTCGGGCCGATGTTCGGGTCCTTGTCCACCTTCCGCAGTCCATCCTCCGGGATCTCCTCGTACACCGCGCTCTCCGAGTCCAAGTTGGATCCCGGGAGCGGTTCCGCCTTGGGGTGCCCGTCCGGAACGGGAGGCCCCGTTACCATCGCGGTGCCCTGGCTGACGGAGCGCACGCTTCCCGCCAACTTCACGGCCGAGAGGGCATCATCGGTGACCCCGACTGCCGCCGAGCCGGCGTGTTCACCGTTTTCACCGTTCTGCATGGCTTATTTGTCCACCCGACAATGAGCAAACCGCTAGCTCCAAAGCAAACCACAGTTAGGAGAACTTTATACCGAGTATTGGTGGTAAACTTCAGCAGGTGTCCAGCCTGTGAGATTCGCGGACCTGAGCTTAAGGCGCAAAGCGTGAACCACACCCGGGCACAGTGAGAAGGAGGTGGTGGTATTGGTGTTGTAATTGCCTCCTGTGGGGGGCATCAGCTGCGGAACGCCCTCCTCCTGCTCATCGCCAGGTGTTGTGATGGCTCCACTGATGACGTCTCAACGGAGAGAGCTCCTGCACAGCCAGCAAACAAACCACTCGGCCACGCGGGGTCTCCACGCAGTGAATGATTTGCTCTGGCGGGCTGATCATATTATGGGGCTGATGATATGGACAACAATTTAACACTTATACGGTTTACTGCAGGGTGCCTCTGTCGAGACGTGAATGGTCTCGATAATGGTGAAGATTGTTTTGCTATTGTGTGCCTTTTCCAATTATTCAAGTCAAAACTGCTGCTGTGTTCTGGCCGAACTGGTCTTCAAATATTTTGACGGTTCCTTCAATGGGCATCTTTGTAAATTGAGAAACCAGATCCTCGATATTCCCCCTTGCGCTTTTCATTGTTAACCCCAGCATTCATCGCCACGCTGCTATGCATACTTTTCATTTTCAACTTTTTGTCCACGTTTCAAGTCCATGCATTCATCAATAAATTCAATAAATACGGGGCGATGAGATAGCGGTCGTGCGTTCGCCGTTTGTGGCCTAGGTTCATGGTTCGATTCCAGCAGACACCTGTGGTTAATACCGCAGGTGTCTTAACAGCAAATAATTCGCACCGTCTGCTTCACAGTGGACGTTCCAACGTCATCTGATATCCTTGGCAAGAGAAAGACCTCGTTTACCGGCGTCACGGTACGATTTTGGCCATTTCGAAACATTTCTGCAACATTTCTGCTGGAATCTACATCGCAATCATCGCGCCCTACTGTCAATATTGGGCAGGACCCTCCTGAAAATGAGTTGTCATACTCCGTGAGGTCTTCCTGTTAACAAGCACTGGCCTTTACTGCGGCCGCCTACGCCAGATCTGTGCTAACCAAAAAAAAATTGTTGCTGATTTTCCGTG
>JAZEWU010000002.1:4047000-4064990 GCA_036362915.1 Geotria australis
TAATTGAATAGAGGAATAGAACATTGAATAAATGAAGTAAGTTCAAGATACTCTGTACACCATCTAGTGGGCTAGTTTTGACAACGGCTGTCAACGAATGAGCGGCGAAGAAATTATTGGTGACCTGACGCATGCCTAGCCCTATTATATATTAACATGCATAGTAACGCTTTACAGTACAGTATACAGTTACTAAAACTCTCGTTTAGGCACATCGGTTCGTTCCCTTCATTATCAAATTCAGTTTCCAAAATCACTCCATTATGGTCTTGTGTTCCACTTTTATAGTGCTTATGCAACGTAAATTTTGATAATATGACATAAGAACTTTGCTAACTTAGGCACACTGCTGAAAGGAAAGATGCTGCCAACATTGTCCCATTCATCATTATTAATACCTGCAAGCCACACACGGGCACCAAAAATGGAAATAATTGTGTTACAGTATTTACATTAACTGACATTAGTCCAGGCTACGCGGTATTAATTAGTAACTCTATATGAATGCCTTCTTCTTCTTCTTCTTCCGTCATCATTTATTTAAATATGGTCTGCAGACTAGTCTGGATCTTACATCGTGGTATTAAATAAAAAGTAAATATTTATAGGGCCAAGGAAACAGCCACATCTGCAAAGGATAACAATTTGTTGTATTTAGCTTTTTCAAACTAGCATAACGCTAAACATGTTAGTTTGACTTCTGAATTAAAAGTTCATCCTTTCTTACCGAGGAAAACCTTAACGAGGAAAACCTTGTCGTTCTCTCCGCAGCCCTGTGCAGCGCTTTGTGACCCTCGGGTGAAAGGCGCTCTATTAATGCTATTATTATTATAAACAACCGCGACTCTGTACGGGATTAAGCGGTTTCTGAAAATGGATCTATGGAAGGAAAACCTTAACAAATGTCAACTCTTTCAATAGGGTCCTGATAGGATTTTATCAGTAGGGGGCGACTGTTGCTGTTTCCTCGGGTGGCCCAAATGTCTTATGACCCCCGTTTAATTGACCCATAACATAATTTTCCTTTGCTGATTCGTTTCTGTTTAAAATAACACTTATTTATTTCAGATTATTAAAGTTTGTATATGTCATTTGAAACCAGCACACAACAGCCTATTATTTTTAAAACTACGTCATTGGAGCTTGAGCGTCCACTGCAGGTTAATAAACCTGAAATATGTAACTAGGACGGCCGGCCAGATTCCAACCACAAACCTCTTCAACAAGCGCCGAACACGCTGCATCTGGGCCAAGTCACAGCCCCCGTATGTCATCGTCTGGAATGTCATATGCTGCCCACGAATCAAACGAGACTACAGCAGTCACTTTCTTTTTAATCCATCGGTGACTTTTCCTCCTAACCAGACTGATTTATTTATTGCCATTCATTCATGGAACCATGACCATTTCAGTGACTTGGTCTAGCTGTGTCAATGTGTATAGCTGACTATAGTAAAGTCCCAAAAATCACAATTTGCTCATGTTTCTATTGGGACTACCTAAGATGTTTTAGCAAAGCAGACATAATTCAATAACATGAATTGATATATGTTAGACCGTATGAATAGTATTTAACCGACAATATTTAAATGTATTTTTTTTTAATGATGACAGCATCTGAACCAAATTAGCAGACAAAGTATCCAATGCAAGTGGTATAAATAATAGAGTCCTGACAATGATGATTGGCATATCATATGCTATTGGAGTTTTGTCATTGTATTCAATTCTTCATATGAAGGCAAGACTTGAATGGCATGAACTACTTTGCCCAGTACTGCCATGGCTGCATGGGATGCTGCTCAATGATGTGGAGGAATTCACTTTCGCAATGGGAATTAATAGGTACATTTTAAACCACACATATGGTAATATTTTAATAAACTGATTCATGCCAGTCATTGTATGAGTATGCCTGTAATTTAGATAAATATTTAAGGTGCGCAATGGATAATATTACGACCACAATTTAAAAAAATGTAATCAGTTAACTTCATAAACAACATATACAGCAGAAATTAAGCAGTTCAAAAAGGAGAATTATTTTGATTTGTTTGGGTACGACTTTTGTAAACAAAAGCTGAGATATGCAATTGTTTTTTTCAAAAATAATGTTTTCGAATCCTATTCTCTATTACAATCTGCCCTCTTTAAAAAGGTTAAGATAATAATAATTGTATAGGGGCGGCACGGTGGCGTAGTGGGTAGCGCTTCCGCCTCACAGCAAGAAGGTCCAGGGTTCGAATCTCGGCTCGGGGTGCCTTTCTGTGTGGAGTTTGCATGTTCTCCCCGTGTCCGCGTGGGTTTTCGACGGGCACTCCGGTTTCCTCCCACCGTCCAAAGACATGCTGCCAGGTTAATTGGCGTACTGACTAAATTTCCCCAGGCGCCCTGCGATGGACTGGCGTCCCATCCTTGGTGTTCCCCTGCCTTGCGCCCTGTGTCTGCCGGGATAGGCTCCGGCTCACCGCGACCCTGTATAGGATTAAGCGGTTTCTGAAAATGAATGAATGAATGATAATTGTATAGTACACTGCAATGACTTGCTCACGCCACTGCTAGCATAACGGCCTCCACAAGGGAGAGCTCTAGGGAGGCTCTCTAAAGGTTATTTGGTCTACTCTTCCACGCTGGCCAGATGTTTCGGAAGAGACTGGCGCACCCCTACATCACCCCACCACACGCGGATTTGCCGATCAACGAACTTTGTTGAACCCATTCATGGTACTGGGTTGACAGAGTTTGAGGGATTTCACAGAATTGCTTCAATTGCCGCGTCGGGAGATTCCATTGAACCGGCGAGCTCTGGAGTCCAGTGTCCTGACCATTACACCGTGGTCGCATAAAAACGGTAAAGGCGCAGTCTTGTAATTACCCGTTCAGTTCACTGCTGGGGGAAGGATCGCAGTGAGAAGGAACTCTAGAAAGATCCTTAAAATCTACTTTGCGATTATTCGAAGCGCGATGGTTAGCTTCTGGACATCGTTGTCTTTCAGATATGCAGCCTAATCTATTACACTTAAAATAATGTACAGAGCAAATAGATGAATGACGATGTAAACAAAAGGTCTGTGACATATTTTATTGGGCCTTCTTCTTGACCATTGTTATTTAGCAAATATTGTCTAAGCAGGAAAATGTCAGCGGTCTAGTACACACCACCGGGAGTCTTGCATTTTACCGTTGTTTTGAAAACGTGATTTGCTTCAAAAACAATGTCCACCAGAGGTCTCTCTTGCCCTTCTCAGCTCAAATCTAATTATAAATCTCAGACATCCTCTGCGGCTGAACATGATCTTCAGCAAAAATAATGTAAGCTTCCTTCTTTAAAAATATACGCGTTAGCTTAAAGATTATATAGTATTTATGTTGTCTAGTAATTGCTTTATCAGAATACTTATTTAAAAGGTTCTGACCATGGCTTGCTAAAATTGTGCAATTGTGGGTTGTGTAATGACAAATGTTATATAGAAATTTAATTATTTACATTGTTTTCCCAGTAGCATGACGTGGGCAACGTGATACATTGAGAAAACAATATAGTCATGCGTCGCTTCTTCTTCTTTGCGATTCTTCGAAGCACGATGGTCAGCCTCTGGAGATCATTGTCTTTCAGCTCGGCCTCGAAGTGTGGTAGAATTCGCAGGCAATACCAAGTAGTACCTGACAGGGATCGCGACATGAACGCTCCTACCTTGACCACGATACGTTCTGTGAAATCAGACGTTACGTGATTATTAACTTAAGCAGAAAGTCCTAGCTATAGACGCAAAGCCTCTGCTCAGATGTATATATTCGACTCGAAGTAAAGGATAAATACTCCATCTGCTTACTTCTCATGACACGTATCGTGTGTGGGGAGAGCAAATGAAAATATTCCTTAGTGAATATCCATGGCCATTAATTCTGAGTAAATAGTGAGGATGAACATAATGCATGCGGATTCTGAGTGCAGCCCTTGGTCTCTGACATTCAAATAAGCCCATTGCATAACAAACTATTTTTTCGCGTGTTTTTATCTTGTTAATTCAATTCAGTGTTTTGTATTTTTTTCCAAGTCCACTAAGATTCTAGAATTCTAAGCCAAATGGAGCTCGTTGAGTTTTGACTGCCAGACCCTGTAACTCATTTGGTGGAGTGTCTGCTTGGCTTAAGAATTCATTTCCTCAATCCAAATTGGGCTGCCAGCGTAGGGGAGGATCAAATTAAATACAACTGCACATTTTAAGGAAGTCTTTTTTTAAAATATGCAATCGCTAGTGACCGGGCTGATACCATTCAACTCTTGAAATTACATTTCAGCACAGTGATGGATTGTCTGCATTCATTACATTGCTACACATTGGCAACAATAACACATTTAAGAATTTCAACTGCAATACATGTTGTCTTAAACAAATATTTCCCCAGAAACGCCGATATAAACCAGTGCTGTAAAGATCTAGGAAAGTACAAGCAAGCTTAAAATTCCCTTTTATCAGCAGGCTCTCACTTGGGATATAAATCCAATTCTCCTTCGAGTCCTTTCACATATTTGAGGAAACCAACGTTCTCTAAGGGAATTAATTGTAGAAGAAAACAGTCATCGATGCCAAAGTAACGTTTCAAACACCTGCTTGCTGTACTGCCTATCAAAATCTAGTTCGTTGTCTGACAATTTGGCATCTCACGCATCGCATTTCCTACTATAAGGGACAATTCAGGCCTCCCGAGTCCGTCACTAACCCAATGTTCACTCATCCGATTAGAGGCATGCGTCGCAACACGCGCCATGTTCAGCATGTGCTCTTCACATCTTGAGGAGTAAATTACATTTAGCATCTTTACACTTGGGTATCATTTATAAATTTAAATTATTATTATTATTTAAAGCCACCGCAAGTGGTTCCATACCATGATTACAATTACCTAAGGCGATTTTTATCCTTCCTTTGTCACTTCACTGCCGGATGAAGGGCTTACCACCGCGTGACAGTTGTGGGAGTTGTATAAGCATCCCTCACCATGCTGGTCGCTGCAGGTTGATGAAGGGGAGAACGGTTCAAATATTACTTGATGCTGATATTAGCCGGGTCCTGGAATCAAACTCATATTGCCAGGTTCCTCGTGCAATCTGCTAACCGCTCTGTCATTGGTGAAGTAGTTAATCAATGCCATTCTAAATCGAGTTATTTTGCGTACTGATTGAGATAACGAGGATAGAATGGCAGGTGGAGACATTGGTGGGTACAGGACTCGTAGCATCCAATTTGACCTCGAGCATTATGAGACTTTCTTTTCACGATACAGGTGTTTGAACAAAAACATTGCCATGCTGCCAAAGACAATATGCCAACACTACAATTATTAATAAAATAGGTACATTTTTACAAATGAAACCTCAAGCGAAAAAAGGTGTGTGACAGCACATTTTAATTATCTGGTTTTCACCAGCTGTGAGGCTGCAGCAGGTGAAAATCAGATGGGCCCCGAGTTCCTATCGCGGCTCGAGTGTCTTTCTGTGTGGAGTGTGCATGTGCTCCCCGTGTCCGCGTGAGTTTTCGCCGGACACTCCGGTTTCCTCCCACAGCCCAAAGACATGGTGTTGTATAGGTTAATTGGCCTGCTGACGAAATTTCCCCAGGTGCCCTGTGATAGACTGACGTCCCATTCCGGGTACACCTTTGCCTTGCGCCCTGTGTCGGCCGGGATAGGCTACGGCTCACCTCGACCCTGTGTAGGATTAAGCGGTTTCTGATAATGGATGGATGGATGGTTTTCACCTGCTTACATTTTGTCCTTTTCCCTATGGCGCCTGGCAGATTATAAGTTCCCACATGTAAGCAACTACACAACTAGCCAAACAATACATGGAAAATCTCACAGAAATATTACATTTGCTAAGGGGGGAAAAGCATGGTATGTTCAGTGGCGTAGAGGGGGGCGCAGAATTTCAAACGAATAAAAATAAAGTAGGAATAATAAATAAGTAATAGCGCACACACAAAAAATACAAACGTATCAGAGATCTACAATGAGACAATAACGACTGAGTTACCTAGCAATACTGTCAATTCATAGAGATTTCAATGTAGATTTCAATACTGTTATTGAAAAATTTGCACAAATTAAAACCAGGCGATTTGAAATAAATTTGAGTATACTAGCATTAAATGCGTTTTACTTGAATTACAACATTCATTCATTCATTTTCAGAAACCGCTCAATCCCACACAGGGTCGCGGTGAGCCGGAGCCCACCCCGGCAGACACAGGGCGCAAGGCAGGGGAACACAACAGTATTTTCTTAAAATGAACTACATGTGCTTGGAGGGTAAGGGGTTCAATACTGGACTGGTGGAAGGGACTCATTTCCTGCTATGACATGGATCAGCGACATGGACATAGAGAACAAAGAAAAGCTGAAAATTCCACGCAAAAATACGTGTAGATGACGCTGAGTGGCATAAAGAGAGCACATTTAAATTAGTTTGATTGGGTAAGGAGGAAACATCGCAATATAATGAATGATGGACAGTGGAAAAGCCGTGTGATGAACAGCATCCAAAGAGGGAATGTATCTGAGAAGAAGACAGCCACTGACATGGAGTGATGAGATCGGTTTGCGTGCAAGAGCGAGAAGGATTGTGGTTTCGCGGTACCACGACGGATAGGGAGACAACAAGAAGAGGCCTACACCCACTAATGGATCATTCATGGCTACTGATGGTTTTAATGGGAGTCGATTGAGATTAACTATGCCCTTTTCAATAAATACCTGGGTCAAAACCAAGCAATACAGTAACATTGATATAAGAAATTGTAATTCATAGTACTGCTTTTGCAATGCCTCACGACTAGTTTTTTTCGGTGGGCTTTTATATAGATTAAAACATTAATTTGTATACTATGTATGAAATCACAAGGCAATTAGATAAATAAACACAATAAGATATCAAATAACTAAGGCCTCCTCAAGGACTGGTTCGGATATCACTTACCGGAAACTGAAATAAGGTTGCTCACAATCCTTAAAGTAGGAAATATATATGTTACTGATGTAGGTTTTCACAGCTCGATGCATGATGGTTGTTTTTCAAAGCTGTTATTTCGGGATAGCCGTGTGGGGATATCTGTGTCGAGAGAGGGAGCACTTGTCACGGCTATCCCGAAAGAACAGCTTTGAAAAGCAACCATCAATATATGTGTTAATCAGTGAATACGGAAAATTCATCTATATAAAATGTTAAATGGATTACTACAACGTGCATTAGTACAAAGTAGAATTATTGTGAATGAACAAATGAGGAGTTCTATTACGATTTTTGCAAAGGCCCTACGATTAAAGGATTGGTTGGCGGTTCAAATTGAATTGTTTTTAACATAAACCACTACCAGGACAAGCGATTTAGAAAATGGATGGATGGATGGATAAACTACATGTACCGCATTACGATGATATACTACGTGTTTGTGCAAACCACCAGTCATGTAACTGTATAATAATCAATTATACTAGTCCACGCTTGTTTAATTTAAAAAAACCCTTAAAACGTAGTGCTTTTTTCTGGTTAAATTAAATCATGCTTTATAGAATAGTTTTATGTGAAGTAGGTTTCTTGGGAAAATTGGAGATGCATTTAATGCATAACAGTGCACGTATCCATTAATTCATAAATGCCAGGCGACCTGGCCACACATGATGATAGCTCATAGAAGGGGATTGTCATATAATAATAATATTTTTAAATACTTTACATTTATAACGCGCACATATTCATTACATTTCGAAGGTACTCATTCGACGAGAGAACGACTCAGAGGCGTGAGGACAGCGCAGAGGCGGAGGAGGCAGCCAAGGGGTTTTGCCGGCGCAAACATATATCTAAATGCAGGTTTATAAATGGAGATCGAAACCGGAGGACATGCAAAATCCAAGCATATAGGCATCAGGGTCGGAATAGAACCTACGACCTCGTAGGTACCAGGGAATCGAGATAGCATCTCACCACCATTACTTTATAGCGTATGTCCTATGAAGAACGCCCAACGACTGCGAAATCACTTATTGCATACATTTCCTTTTAATGCAGTGATCTTGAGGAACGTGTTGAATTGTTTTGCTCCTTGTGCTTTTGCACCAGTGCCAATGCAGCATCATCAAAAAAATTGTTTAGAAATATATATTACATACTACTCACAGATGTACAATTTTTCACCATAGGTCAACTACCAATCCTCGTCGAGCTCTTTTTATGAGTTAGGTCACGTATAAAAGTATCTAAGTTTATAAGTGTCGTAAATCAGCTTCCTGATGAAGCCCATTGCAACTATCAGGAAAACGTCGTACCTTCATTATAGGTGTTGTGGGCTCGCTAAAAGCGGGTTTGCGACTCTTATATACTTTTAAACGTGACCTAACTCATAAAAAGAGCTAGACTATGGATAACATTGGTCATGAAAGCCTTCGTGGTTAATCCTAACTAAAGTATATCTGATTATATTTCCCTGACCTACATTTACACTCTGTGTTGACAGGCAGGCATGGGAAGGCTGCCAGGTGTATAGTCACCTTTGTGCAAGGCATGAGCAGTGGTTTATTAGAAGGTGTGGTCTGAAGGTCAGCCACACATATTTACATAAGCCTGTGGTACACATTTGAAATATAGCTGACAGATCCTGTGGATGTTTGCTGGGTTTGTGCTCTGTTTTCCAATCAATCGTCAGTCCGGGTCAATCTTTATGAAATAATGCGAATTACCACAAATCCTAAACTGGTGCTGAAGTGAATAGTCAATGTGCAATGATGAGCGTTGCTCACAAGAGAGCATTACAGTCTCTTTGAAATATACCCTAAAAAAAAATAGATAAAGGTAGAAGACATAACAGGAAAACACGGCAGAGTATGCATATTTATGACATTTAGTTAAAGGCAGACTGAAGTCAAAATTATGAAGTAAAGAGGTGGGCTAGGGCAGATTGTAATGGTTTTGGGAAGCTGAATTTAATAACGAGACTTGACATTAATGTACAGGTCGATAATGATGCTGTGATCGACTATCAAGAGCAGCAGACAGATCAAGTAAAGTGAGTCGTGTGGTGTCAACACGGTCAGACGGGACGATTGAATCCTCTGTTGAGTGGTACTGTCTGCAGGCTCAGTGCAGGCCTGAAATAAGGCATGTTTCTCCATGAAGGTAATAAGCTGATAAAAGACCAGTCTCTCAACAACCTTTGACGTCAAGGTGAGGTTGGAGATTTGTCTGTAGTTCTTGACATCAGAAGTGTTGACATTGGCTTTGTTTTGCTGTGGCGTGTCTCTGTATCAGTGGTGGCAGGCGGCCATGATGGGATGATACATTGCACACAATAACACTATCTTCTTCTTTGCGATTCTTCGAAGCACGATGGTCAGCCCCTGGACATCGTTGTCTTTCAGCTCGTGTATTCATACTTTGAAAATACATAATAGAAGATGCATTAACATTATTAAACTTTCAGGGCAGAGTCTCGTCAAAAACACAAAGGTGGAGGTTAAATTATGAACTGAAAATAAAAAACCTGACACATGGAATAAGGTATTCGGTGTTCTTTTATTTAGCATGGACTGGAAATATATGTTTTGATTAATATTAATTATAATATTTATTTTAAAACTTTTTTGGGTTCGTACCAATTCTATTTCATTGTGCTAGCAGTAGCCTATAATGAGACTGATGTCCCCATTTTCAAATGTTCTCAGAGCCCATGTGTCAGAGAACGGCCTACGAATGCAGATATCATAAAACAACTTCTAAGGTCCTTTCAAGTTAATTTTTCTATTATATGCTATTAAGTGCACGTAACACTGTTCGTTGCATTGCAGTAAAACTAATATATAAATACATTTCATTCCAAGAGATAGAATTAAACCAAATGGGGCGATGAAACAAACTTAATGTGATGAGGTTTTTTTGTGCATTTTTTGTTGATTGGGCTGAGATCATCAATTCATGGGTAACTGAGCCCATCAATTAACAAGGCGCTAACAACTCACGCTGGATCCCAGGATCTCAGCTATGCTGTTTGACTGCATTGACACCTGAGCAGCCCATCCACCTCTTTAAACCCCCCAAATATCTTTGGCGATAATCGAAACAGTAAAGCTAGCAGAACACCTCCTGTCCAACCCCCACTGACCAGCATGAATTATAGCAAAGTAGCCCTCATCACTCGCACAGCACGACGAGGCCTCCATCCAGCAGTGGATTTTCATTTACATACAACATAGTCATATACGGGAGGCAATTTCAACACAACTCTCACAACTCTCCCTGCACCCTACTGTGCAGTAGTTTGCATGAAGGATGTAGGTGTCACGGTGAAGCGCTGCAGCTGGGCACGTGTGCGCTCCCAAGTGGCAAGTGGCCAGCTCTGCCCACTCTCTCAATGATTAAACACTCGCACAGAGGTGAAAGAAAATGAACTGCGACACTTAACGTTGCGCTGTAGTATTCACGCCGGACTAGCTGATTGAAGACCACTGCAGTACCAGCAACTGGTTGACACCACGTCAACCACCTATCCTCAAAGAGAACTCATTTGGTGCAATATCAATCCTTTTATCTGTGCATGTAGCCTATATAATCATTACACAGCTAATTAGATGGCAATGCCAAACAGCGGCATTAAAGTTTAATATACAATTTGCTGCGAGAAATTATTACCGTGCTGTTTATGTTATTTAACTGGAGGTGAGATTTCCTGTGGTGTTGTAAAAAATTAAGGATGTTAATTAGTGATTTATTAAATATAATTAACTACAAATGTGCGGTATTACGCGTCGGCATTCAAAAACGTGAGGTTTTGTAATTCATGGTATTCATGAAAGAGTTAATAAACAACACTCGCATGACTGAAACATTCAAATGTTTTTCTCACTCGACCATTTATTTTGAGAACTATTTTGCTAAGAACACCTGAACCTAATAGCCCATGCACATAAATATTCGCATTGTAATTTTGCAGCAGGAAGACTTGCGTATGAACACATTATAATGACGGTCCTTGGTTATTTTTGTGATGTGAATAAAATACGCATCAACCCGTAAATCCATGTTTGCAGATTGCACGTAAAGCAATTTGCAATTCAAAATCATAAACTTCACTAATCCAGACAAATCTGGCATGATTGCACTGAAAGACAACGATGTCCAGAGGCTGACCATCGTGCTTCAAAGAATCGCAAAGAAGAAGACTTAAGTGAATGTGTGCTTGGTTAACCACAGCCAGAATGGGAAAGGTTGGGAGAAGCTGGGCGTTGCATGAGTATCTTCACCAAACCACATTGACCAGCATGGAAAAGTCACATATTTTTCTCCCAGTGGTCGTACAGCCTGAAACACTGTCCTCAGTTACCAACAGCTCTGATTTCATGAAACATTATTATCGGAGGGTGGCGGCACGGTGGCACGGTGGCGCGGTGAGTAGCGCTGCCACCTCACAGCAAGAAGGTGCCGGGTTCGTATTCCAGCTCGAGTGCCTTTCTGTGTGCAGTTTGCATGTTTTCCCCGTGTCTGCATGTATTTTTGCCGGGCACTCCGGTTTCCTCCCACAGTCCAAAGACATGCTGCTACATAGGTTATTGGCCTGATGACTAAATTGCCCCCGGTGCCCTGTAATGGACTGGCGTCCCATCCGGGGTATTGCCCTGCATTGCACCCTGTGTCTGCCGGGATAAGCTCCGGCTCACCGCAATCCTGTACAGGATTTCTGACAGTAAATACATTAATCATAGCCCCCATCCAACAATGTTCCTCCACTTTTTGCTTTCATTCCATGAGAATAGATCACTCTCACGATGCCACTTCAAATATGTTTGTCTTTTTCCATCACCCACTTCTAGTGTGTATTTATTCTTGGTGTGTCTCTTTATGTTTTACAGTTTTGGTTCTAAAATACAAGTTCAAGTCTTGAATTCCTCTCCCTGTTCCTTCTTGTAAGAATAGGAACTATGGATTCGTTTGTTTGCGACAACTGTTCAACAAAGCAATACATGTATTTTCGTGAAAGAGAAAACATTGCTTATGGAACCTTACATCAAAAAGCCAGCTGCTTTATCACAGAAATAGCAGCTCTGGTCATGACTTTTTTCAATTACAGTTGAGAGAATAATGCCCTTGACAGTTGACAAGCAAATACAAATATTCTGATGTACAGCCAGGCGTTGGGGATTCAAACCCTTATGGTGACACAGACAATTTGTATCACGGTGACGTGGTGACTCGTACTACCTTTGTCTTTTTCAGAGAAACTGGAAATTGTTTCTGCTATTTTGCTTAAAGACAAACTAAGAAAAGCAACACCACAGTGTAATGCTTCCTCACACAAGAGGGAACAATTTACTCGTGAAGTACATTATAATTGCATAAAAAGAAACAGACTTGTTCAAGTGTAACTGTTAAAGGACAGAACAGTGAGTCTCTTCCATAATTCTTCCGTAATGACCACTGACCACTCTTATAACGTACAGTCGGACATCTACTGTGGCCAAGCAGGCATGGGGAGGCCTCCAACCGGCAGCAGTTCACAAAGGGGTGTGCATTACTATTTTTATACACGGTGAGGACTCTTGAGACAAAAATGCTTTGAAAGAGAACAACTTCATTAATTTCCATGACGCTCTGGAAACCAGGTTCGGGTGGCTTAGGAATGGGCCAGATTGATTCAGGAACAGCAGCACTGGTTCACAGAGTGGCCAAACCCACCAAAAGTCCACTCGTGCTCCATCACATAGAGCCAGCAGAAATCTAACATGAAGGCTTTCACGACCAACATTATACATAATAAAGTGTTTTTGGGTTGCGTAACGTGAAAGTAAAATAATAGCCAACCAGAGAGGGAGACGCTCAACACGGCTATCCCGAAAGAACTGCTTTGAAGAGCAACCATCTGTAAGTTTTTTTCACGTGAACAGAACGTGCCAATGTATTCCTACTTCAGCACACCAGTGTATTCATTTTGTGACGCAATTTACTTGTAGACGTGTGTTTAAATGGTTGTGCAACTGCCCGAATCGTGTGTTTTTTATGAACCATAGCCGTCTTCAATAAGTATGCTGTAGTTCTCACAAGCCATGACAATCGGACAACTTTACTTCAAATGTGTAGTAAAGCATAATGCCTCTTATGTGGTGGGAAATGTTGAGGAAAATATCAGCCACGAGAAAGAAAATAATGTCATTAAATCCGTGGGTTATACTCAGTTAGGATCGTGTGCCACAGCTAAATACTTTTCTTTGCAAAGTTGCAGAGATGATGAGGAATATTGATTTCCCACAGACCATGCAAACCTATTGACATTGCGTCCAAATAAAATCTCACATATCGATTGAAGAGGTGTGTGAAAATGTCAATTGGTTACAAAGATGATTTATACTGTGCCACATTCTGGCAGAATTACAAATATCAAGACCAGTGCCAGCTATTCACACCTCTACCGGAGTTTGTATTTTCTCTGGGGAAATCACACCAAGAAAATGGGAAAAGATCGACGATACGATGGTTGTTTTTTAATCGTAATGTTGTTATAATTCTCTTTAGAAAAAAATTGATTGCCAATAGGATATTTTGCCGAAAGGTGCTTGATAATTGTTGTTGGTAAGCAGTGAAGAATGCTAATCGTCTTAATGTATATGACGTTTAATATTTTTAATAAATCACATACACTTGAAAACGTACATAAAGAGCTTTAATGGCTTAATCGAGCAGCCACATTCACCTACTATTTAACCACTTAGCTTACTTCTATGCAATGCAACTCTACTCTGGCCAAACAATGATATGGACACTGAGAGGAATTCTTCACTCTGAGTCAAAACATAGCAAGTCGTGCTTTCAGGGGTGACTGTGTGACTGAGAGGTCAGAGCACTGAACCGTCTCTCCGTAATTTTGTATCCAGGTGGCCACGGCTATCCTGAAAGAACAGCTCTGAAGAGAGCAACCATCATGAATCGAAGCCTGAAAACCTACATCAGTACAAAGGGAGCTTTTTACATTTTGTTACGTCGTGTTCGATTGTAATCCCTTTATAAAGGGTGGTAGCGATAGGCAAAGAATAAAAGCTACAGGGAGTCAGCGGCATGGATGATTGGGGGATAACACAGGACAACTGAACAAATATACAGCTATGTCCATCGATTAATTCATAACAGTACTGACACAGGCCCTCAAAACACTAAAGTAACTAAACCTTGGTATCCTACGTCATGGTCACCAGACCCCATACATTGGAGTGCAACCCAATTTTTTTACGTGGTATTTCGGTTTGGCATACTCTTGTCACTTTGTCCTTGCCGTGACAAAGCATTGTTTATTTAGAGACACTCGGTGTGATTCATGTGGTCGTCATTCCACCACTTTTTGGCAGAATGATGATCGATTCGTCATACAATCCTTCAGTCTTCTAGCTATCCTCAACAACACTGGCTTAAAAGAAAATATAATGGACAACGTTTCAGGGCATGACCATTGTTTGTAGGACAAAAACGTGGTGCAATGGTTAGCACATTGAACTTGCAATTCAGAGTCTCTGGTTCAACCCCCTTTGTGGCAGCTAAAACAATGAAACTTCCTTTATTCCCGTGTGTACAGTTCATTGGGCACACATTGAAGGCTGAGGCGACCTAGCAGAAAGGCTCCTAACAGGTTCTAAACAACGTGCTATTGACTGTGCCATGATCGCTAATCATAATTACATCACACGTTCCAAAGAATAGTTGCATAAACCACGGCTCTCCTCACATTCACAGGGCACGTGGGCGGCATTGCGATCTAAACCTGGCAGCCTGTGTTTGAATCCCAGCCACAGCCAGTGACAAGTGATATCTTAACAGGTCCTTGGCCAGTCTTCACTAACTCGCCGTGAGCAGCATGCAGAGGTGAAAGAAAGCTGGTACAGTCAGGTAAGAAAGTGTCCAAAGCGTTCGGTGAAGTACAGGTGGGAACGTGGGTTGCAATATGACAAGACTGGTAAAAAACGAAACTTACTTCCCTCCCCCCTGGCAGTTTGGTTTAGTATCGTCACACAATTCCTACAGTTCCCAACAGCAACACGGTGTGGGGAGGCCTCCATTCAATGGTGGATTCACAAGGGCTGTATTTTCAAAATTGTAATTATTTACAAGATGTTAAGCACCCTGACCTTGTGCCCTTGCCACGCTGCACATCCACATATGACAAAACAGAAACGCCAGGGCACTAATGGTTTTCTGACAGTGATCACTGCATGACAATACAGGTGTTGAAATTTTGAAAAGGTGCAGAAAAAAACTCTACATTCATCGGGCCCATTGTGTTCCAGCCACATAACATGTAATGATGTACGCATTCGGTACAAACTGTGCATCACGGCACGTTGGTGCAGAAAACACAGGCTGAATCACTTACACGTTTGTCGTATAATATTCGTCATTCTTGTGTGCAGATGTGCTTTGTTAAAATTGCCTTTGTTAAGGTATACGATTGACCATGCTGCAAGATAATTGGACGTAATCTATGTTATCTGATTACTCTGCTCGCCTGGCCTGGAATTGTTAATTATTATTCCTCGTAGTGTTTTTATCTTTTCACGTGTGCATACCATACAATTGGACTGGCGATCAGATGCGCTTCGTTACACACAATTACGGTTATTATGTCCAATAACATAGTGATGTATTTTTCAAACCCTGGCTCCCATATCTTAAATCTCTTTTACAGGCCTGGGATATTCCCTCCGCAGCTGTCAAGTCGTGCTTGGTGCGTCACAGCGTGTGCTGCGGTGGAAGTGGCTATATAGGAATATGCGTCGTGCATGGGCTAGCCTTTCAGCAAAGGCACGTGTTGACAATCGATATGCAAATTGGGACTTCTGACCTTGCAGACTTCCACGTTGTGGCCCACAGGGACAGCTGCCACTAGGGGTCCCCTTGGCTAACTGCTACAGAGTGTTGGAACAGTTGAAAATGAGATGTGATACAAGGCTTTCTGCGTTTCTAAGGCGGTTAAATGACCTTTTATATTAAAATCGTTATCTTCCATTTGTTGATACCTTTTGCTTGGGTGAAAACTCCACTGTTGTGCTATAGATCATTTTTAGGCAATATCTTAAAGAATGCCTATTATATAGGTGACGGCGGTTATCATACACTGCATACTGTTATATTTGACATTATGACTGTGAAGCATTCTGTTGTGCATCCGAACCGAATAGGCTACAATATCCTGTGCTGGACAAAAACAAATTTTATTCTGAGGGCGGCACAGTGGCGCAGTGGGTATCGCTGTCGCCTCACAGCAAGAATGTCCCGGGTTCGAATCTCAGCTCGGGTGCCTTTCTGTGTAGAGTTTGCATGTTTTCCCCGTGTCCGCGTGGGTTTTCGCCGGTCTAGTGATCTAGATAAGACTTTATAACCACACACACGTTTTCAGAATACAACACTTCATTTCGGAATACATTGTATTCTAATTTGATGCAAAATGAATACGCATTTTGGATTACCAAGTAACCTTTGGATTTATTTGCAAGCTAGTGTATCCTGAGAGAAAAACTAAATTTCGCTAAAGGTTACGCACAGTAATGAAGAGGGACATTTTGTTTGCAGGCGGCACTAATGTTGGAATTCTGTTGCACCATCATTATGCGTGAAAAGATTATCTACTTAAACGATAAAGTAGTGCTAGTCTTTAGGGGTGTAAAGACTTTCCTTCAACTCCTCCACAGGTCTATGATTTGGCATGACCATCAGTTCTTTTTTGTAAAGTTTGGCTTGTTTTTCACTTTTTTCTATTCTTTTCATTAGCTGTAATGTAATATTAACATACCATGATTTCCAAACCATTTGCGTTCTTCTTCTTTGCGATTCTTCGAAGCGCGATGGTTAAATTACATTTTCCCATTTTCTTATACAGCCCCTTGCATTTTCATTGAACTCCGCAAGGTCTTTTGAGCTGCAGAGGTTGGGTAGCAGAGCACAGACAAGGCAGTGTTCCATAGTATGGTCTGCTTCTCCACATTCACAGGTGGTTGGGCAGGTCTTGTAGCCCCATCTGACCAAAGCATCTTTTGATCGTCCCGTTCTAGTTCTCAGGCGGTTGAGTGTCTTCCACTGAATCCATGGTGCTTATGAGCCAGGAGGGAGGTCTTCAGCAGGGGGGATTCCCATGCCATTTGGAGGAGGGTCACTCTCAAGCTTTTCCGTCCAGAGCTGTAGTCTGGTTTCTTCTCGAGATGTTGTTAAAATACATATAATGTATATAATGTATACATATAATGTATGCAACCTACACATATACTGTACACACATGCACAGCGCTTTGTAAATCCACTGGTGGATGAAGGCCTCCCCACACCTTGTGAGTGGTGGAGGTTGTTTGGCCAAACTTCATCAGGCTGGTCAGTGCGGGATAGCCATGGCCAGGAATTAAACTCAAGGTGGTGGATTAATAGTCAGTACTGTAAACAAACAACTCCACCTGTCACAATTTCTCAAAACCTAGTACCGCATATACTGCCCTGTAATTGTGAAACAGAGTGAAATAGCATTGTGTTAATCAGTAGCTGTGTGCATTTTTTCATTTAATTATTTCTATAGTAAAATGTATACATATATTCTTTAATTATCAAAATCGAGGTAATGTTTTGATGCCAACTTCTAAGGTATAGCCATGTGGCAGTATATGAGAGTGAGAAAAGCCTTTTTAATATCAAGAACACAATTTAGACTCCAATTCAAATAACTGTCGTGAATAATGAAAGATATTGCTGTTGAATGCGTGCAGGATTAAAATTTAATTTTAAACTTTATTAAACACAGGAACATTATCTATTCATGCCCTTGTTTATATACTACAGGAAATGTTATAGACTAATGGGATGCAAATATTATAAATCAATATGGGAGAGTTTGTGATTTTAAAATAAGGAGTGAATATTGATTAAGGCTCATATTTAATAATCTCAGAGCAGGGGGTCAAGGTAGAAGCGTTCACGTC
>JAZEWU010000002.1:4065119-4099671 GCA_036362915.1 Geotria australis
ACTAATGGGATGCAAATATTATAAATCAATATGGAAGAGTTTGTGATTTTAAAATAAGGAGTGAATATTGATTAAGGCTCATATTTAATAATCTCAGAGCAAAAATCCTTTCTGATACGCATATCTACACACAGTATGGGCATAGTTTGTGCACTGCACTGCGAACCTGGCTACCTGAGGTCAATTCCCAGCCACGGCTCACACCAGTGGCGAGTGATATCAAAACTTGGACTTCTCAATCACGTGGTAAACCTTCTCTGATCAGCATGGTAAAGTATGGTCAAACAATCACAATGACTGACAAGGCATAGGGATGCCTTCATCCAGAAGTAAATTAACACAAGGCTGTAAGCTTAGAAATGAAGATGACACTGTCAGCGGCTAATAAATATAACGATTACATTTAACAAATCTCATCGTGCATCAATTAAAAAATTGTATGTGCCAAAATGTCTACGCAAAGGTCTCCTGACTATAAATCTGCCACAATGAATGCCGATAAGGTTACACTGTAGCTTTTGAAAATAAGAATTGGTCAACCACGCGCGAGAGTATATGCATAGTGGAGGTTACGTGATGTAGGCAATGCTCTTAGTAGTGAAACTGCATATTTAAAATGCCATAGATGCTGGAATTAGTTTTATGGGGCCTTCTTTATTTAGCACATTACACCAGGGGTGAGAACGCTCTTCCTCACTGAGGGCTGAATAGGATTTTCAGATACCTTTATTAGGTCACACACACCTCGGCAATATCTTTGAACACGAGGTGAAAAGCATTGATAGTGCGAACCTGCAAAAGAATTGATAGGAAAACCAGCGCACAGATATAGTTATAACGAGTAGTTATCTAGATGCAGACATCAGGAAAAATAAATTAAACAGAACTAAACCTAAATCGGGCAGCACTGTGGCGCGGTGAGTGGCGCGGTGAGTAGCGCTGCCGCCTCACTGCAAGAAGGGCCGAGGTTCAAATCCCAGCTCGGGTTCCTTTCTGTGTGGAGTTTGTATGTTCTCCCCGTGTAAGCCGTTGAGAATTTTCATCAACGATAATCCACTATCAAAATAAAGCAAACAAAAGTAAAAAAGCCTTTATAAACAGATAATTTTCCACACACGTTTATGCAAACAGAGCCACACTTTAACTCCTTAGCTTACAAGCTGAATCTTGCCGTGAGAACCTGGTGACAATCTCAGGTCACCAGGTTCATGGCACGATGCAGATAAGTTATTTGACATAGCGCTAACAAATCGTGCATAATTAGACATGTTTACATAAATGACAGCACCTTTCCGAAAGGCGCTGCATAATTGGAAGAACAGTATGACATGACCCACGAGAGTGGAAGCCTGAGCCATATCGAAGCAGATGACACGGCAGGGGTGGGTGAGAGTAAACGGGAGGCGCATAGAGCGAGGGAGTTGTGTGGCGAGAGCCCACTGGGAATGGCTGTTGCATGAAAGACATTCTGCGTGGGTAGTGTTGTGCTATCAAAGCTTTCTGTTCCAGTCCATGGCTGAATTTTAACAAATGCTGTTTCTTGGCCTTCAGGGAGGTTGTGGCAAATGGCACTCTGGGGATAAAATGCAGGTGTCATTTTTACTTTTCCAGGCACAGCACCTTGGTTACTGCACTGCCTACAACAAACACTGACACATTTTACGGTCATTACCCAGTGTTGTTAATTCTGCTCATACAGCTACTGTCCACTTTTAACACTTGTAATTGTGAATTAAACTGATCACCTTAGTGGTATATACTGGCCTCCAGGATTTGATTTTCCATTACCTGAACAAGGCTGTAATGGGTCACTGCCTAACCAGACCTATAATGGGTCATTATTATCAGTGGTTCTCAGATCGTTTTGGTCTAAGGACTCCTTAGAACAACCCTCATTATAGTAAGCATTGTTCCATAAATGTGGTCATTAAAGTAACTGGATATGACTGTCCCAGTGGTCTAATCCAGACTGGAAGATGAGCGGTGCTGCTGTGCAGATTTTGGCATCGACGGTCCTTTGATTTAACGATGGTGTCCTGGACAGAATGTTAGGAGAGATTGCATGAACAATTTCCAACAAATGTATTCGTTTGTGAAATTATGTATTCTACTCGGGCGACACGGTGGCGCAGTGGTTAGCGCTGCCGCTTCACAGCAAGAAGGACCCGGGTTCGAATCCCCGGCTCGGGGGCCTTTCTGTGTGGAGTTTGCATGTTCTCCCCGTGTCCGCGTGGGTTTTCGCCGGGCACTCCGGTTTCCTCCCACCGTCTAAAGACATGTTACTGCATAGGTTAATTGGCCTGCGGATTAAATTTCCCCCGATGCCCTGTGATGGACTTGCGTCCTATCCTGGGTATAGCCCAGCCTTGCGCCCTGTGTCTGCCCGCATGGGCTCCGGCTGACCGCGACCCTGTATAGGATTAAGCGGTCTCTGATAACGGTTGGTTGGTGGGTTGGTTGTATTCTACTCATGGCTGTAACTGAAATATGGAAATCGCAGTGATGTTATACAAAGCACAAATGGTCAACTTATGGACAGTATAATACATTATAACAGAATTGCACGAAAATACCCATTGATCCAAGCATTATCTTCTGTCTGAACTTAACATTTGTTTCTGACCATTATTTAATTCCACGCTTATATGTCAATGTTTGCCGCGATGTTCGACAAAATGAGCTGACAATAATGTATGATTAATACACAATTATTATTTTTCCCTTTTCATAGTTTTAGTAAGAGTTGAAAATTAATTATAATTATAATCCAGGTAATATAAGCACGACTTTTCAATTGTAGACGTTGAGCACTGAAGAAAACACGAACGGAACAAGATTTTGAATATACATTTTGTAATGTCTGTAGTGTCTACTATTATTAGATTTAATATATATTTAGTTGATTTTTTTTATAAGCTGCTAACATTGCATTGTCTAACAAGTAAATAAATCATATTTTTTGTTGCTGTTTATTTGAAAACGCTGACGATATACATGCATTGTTTGGGCTAAGTGCATGATCATTTTTCTTCCACCTTAGTCCTAAGTGCTTAGCCTGAATGGATGGACCCATGGTGTACATCCACAAGGATTTGGTATGAATGTTTGAGCAAGCCACGTCATATTTATGGCTTTTAAATGACAGTTGAAAGTGCTCTCTAATGCATTGTGCAATTGAAACCTGCAGCTGCTTTGTAACATGATTGAAACGAGAACAAAAGTAGGAATATCCGGTTAAATAGTTGCTATTTATTGTGATTTATAGTTAGCACTTGTTTTCAATTAATCCATTTCTCAAAAAACCTATGCACAAAAGGAAAAAATAATTTAGACCTTGAATCCAGATTAACATAACTTCTTTCAAATTTAAATTTAATAATAATAATGTAACATTTATAACGTCCACATATTAATTCACTGTCGAAAGTACTCTAACCTCATCCTTTTACATTTTTCCATTAGTTCACGTTTTGCGTTATAAATTTGCGTTTTTTATTTTAATTGGCCACATCCAGCCTCAAGTGTTTCCATCTGCCCCATTCATCATTGGAGCAGCTGCCATATTGTTATCTGTCTAGGGTTGCCACTTGTCCTGGTTTTCCAAGGTTTGTCCTCTTGGTGAGGCAGCTGTCCTGAAAAATCTTTAAGTCTTCCCAGTACATTAAAATGCCAGGTTTTTTGTCAGTCCCATAATAATAAACTGCTCAACGCAATGCATTTATATTTAGTTGTTCCACGTTCATAAATTATGCAATATTCTTGTTCGTGTGATATGTACTGGTTTCTTTAGAGGTGGAAACTCTAAATGTACACCGTCTGCTACACACATGGCTCAATCATCTGCAGCATAGTCTTCATGCAAGGTTAGTTCCACAGCAGATTTCCATTGCTCAGGGAAATCCCTGAAGATTCTTTAAAAGATCGAAGCCTTATTTTTAAAGATTGCAGTTTTGATGGCCACAATGATAGTGTTCAAAGAAAATGGTTGCTATTACAGAGGCACTGGAGAGTCTTCTTCGTGTCTGTGCTTTCAAAGACTTGAAAAAACACAAAAAAACCGTTAAAAATTGAACAAGGTCACCGGCCTCCATATCACTACACGAGAGGAGGTGATAAATCACTATGACATGACAGCAATGACGTTACAGATGAAACTGCATGGCCTCCCTGAGGGCAATGAAGGAACGCTGGTGACAGTGGCCCTTGCCTACAATCAACGCTCCTTGCCAACTAACTATGTGGATTCATCTGGTGAGCAAGCTAACTAAGTTGTCAAATCCAGAGTTTCCAGAGCTTGCAAGCTCACTGCGTATTTTCTGCTGTAATAACTGACATCTATCAATCTAAATTCTCAATTCCCCAAGCGTTTGTAATAGGCTGCACGAACTTTACTTCGGCCAAGGCATGTCCTTATTGGCTTCAAGGTTGAATCGTTGTGCCTCTGAAGACATGGCCAGAAAATGATCATCATCATCATGGTCAGAAGCAGCTTAATCCTATACAGGGTTGCCGTGTGCCGGAGACTAGCCCCGGAGACACAGGGCACAAGGCAGGGCTATACCCAAGATGGGACGCCAGTCCATTACAGGGCACAGGGAGCAATGTAGTCAGCAGGCCAATTAACCTATGCAGCAGCATGTCTTTGGACTGTCGGATGAAACCGGAGTGCACAGCGAAAACCCACGCAGACACGGGGAGAGCATGCAAACTCCACACAGAAAGGCACCCGAGGTGGGAATTGAACTGCCCTCGGGCAGGGCCCGTCTATGAGGTGCAGATGTTACCATTGTGTGGGTAGTGAGCGTTCGCACATACTTGTTCCTACAATTGTTATTATTTTTCTGGCTCGTTAATGGCCCCTTGAATTCAGTTTAAAATCCTTCAACTTATTATGGTGATGATGGGACATAATTATATAAACCAGTGAAGATAATAACATCGTATTTATTGTTCTCCTTACAACTGAAACAATTTGCACTAATTTCAAAGTTGATTGTGTTGGTTGTTGTTTATGTAACGTTGATAAAATTGCCTAATCCGACAATTTTCTTCGTTTTGGATGTACTTCAAAGAGAGGTATTTTTTTCAAATGCACTTTATTTTAATGTATATTTAAGAGGTTTAATGCCTTTAGATATTTAGACATATTGCATGTATACAATATGTTCAGTGCAATGTCAATTGAAATTGGAGGTAATCACTAGAAGTAGCAGCACCAGCAATGGCCTCTGATATTATAATCCACTATATTTGCGTCTGTATTAGGCTGGAAACCGTTTGTTCTATGCGCGAATATGTGTATTTGAAACTTCATGCCGTTGCATTACCGTATCTCTTTTTATTATAGAGCTATACATACATGTAGCTACGTATATGGATTTCTATCTTCGTTAAAGAAATTAAACATAATGGAGTGAAAGTTGATGGTTTCCCTTACAGAGCTGTTCTTTCGGCATAGCCATGTCGAGCGATCTCCATCTCTCCCTCGCGACGTTGTGCCTCCCACTTTGGAGGCATCATCAGGCGTGAGTGAAGGTTGCAAATATATATTCACACATTGCAATGTTCTAATACTAGACTGTGTATTCCAGTAATTTCACGAATTATCACCATCAGCAGCCGTGATCTATCCGTCGCTTTATGAAGGCTTCCCCGGACATTGGACGTGAGACCACAATTGGCACGGTGCCAATTTGACGTAAATATCATACCTGGCGAAAGATGGATATAATTTTTATCGAGGCTCTATTTGCCTGAAGACATCACTAGTTGCCTTGAAGACATCACATTTCACTTCCATATAAATAGCAATATCCAATGCGTGCTTTACACGGTCATGAGATGTATGGCGGATTATTTGTACATGTTTATATGTCCCTCGTATACAACTGGTTAACTATACATTGGCAGATGATACCTTTGATGTACATATGAACAATACTCTCATTCCTCACATATATTCTTCTAAGTAGCTGTGTCTCTTTCTGACCCTTATTGCCACCTGATTCGCTCTTGATTGTATTTTCATACATGGCACCTTGAGACATTGTGAAAGGCAGCTAATGCGTGCAAATTATTATATTGGCGTTTAATAAAAAATAATAGCGTTTTGCTTTCTTTATATGAGAACGCACGCGGGTTCAGGGGATGTATGAGACAAACAATTATGTAAGATGCATTGCATCAACGTTTATGTAACCCATAGGCAGACAGTTCCTTTGTGTTTACTTCTGTAAATATTTAAACGTGACTTGTATGAACAGCCGCACATGTTTATAAACTGTTGATACTGGAAAGCTGTTTATTATCATCCGAAATAGCTGTATTTATTCGCTGTTCATACGGTAATTAGACTCTGATGACGTCATGCAAATACCATGCCCCGACTGCAAAAGTTTCCTTCCAATACATATCTGACCACCTACCTTGGTTTGATGGGTTTTTTTCAATAAGCAGTCTTAAATCTCCCATCCACAGATATATAAAACCTTAAGAACCTGATATTGGTAATTCTTAAAGACTGCATGGAAACAGCGAGTCCTCAAGGCTAATGAATGGCCTGATGATGCCTCCAACATGGGAGGCCAAACGTCGGGAACGAGAGAGGAGGAACGCTCGACATGGCTATCCCAAAAGAACAGCTCTTGAGGGCCATTCTCACATGAAGCCATGAAAACCTACATTATTACAGTCTACATGGGTACTGTATAAAATGAAACATTATTTGATGATTCTGCATAGGCTGTGATGCGCAAGCGTACATGATAAAAACAACTCATTATATGGTATGAGAAATGGCCGTTGTGAAGGAAGTCACGTATTATATATTTAAAATAATAATACAACTTATAAGGGCGGCACGGTGGCGTAGTGGGTAGCGCTTCCGCCTCACAGCAAGAAGGACCCGGGTTCGAATCTCGGCTCGGGTGCCTTTCTGTGTGGAGTTTGCATGTTCTCCCCGTGTCCGCGTGGGTTTTCGCCGGGCACTCCGGTTTCCTCCCACCGTCCAAAGACATGCTGCCAGGTTAATTGGCGTACTGACTAAATTTCCCCAGGCGCCCTGCGATGGACTGGCGTCCCATCCTTGGTGTTCCCCTGCCTTGCGCCCTGTGTCTGCCGGGATAGGCTCCGGCTCACCGCGACCCTGTATAGGATTAAGCGGTTTCTGAAAATGGATGGATGGAATACAACTTATAACGCGTGCAAATTCCATGCCTGAACATGGACGAGACACGGATACTGAGGCGCGCTACTGACGATTATGCTTGAGTGTTTTATCCAGGTTAAGTTATGCATGCTGTTGCATTCCCTGCTTAGGATATTGAATAGCGGTACAGCCATTTTTGCTCCAAAAGCGGAATATTGCATGCAGTTACGCCAACCACCTCCAAATAAGCCTGATTCCCCAAAACAAACATGGCTTTTTTTGTAGATGCGACACAAACATGAATAAGTAAACTAAAGCTGGGCCGTGCTCGAGGATTCATGGAAATTAATGAAGACAATGAAAAGTGTATTTTTAGGTGATGCCCCAACAGTCATAATATTTGATACTGATGAAGAAATATTGCGAAATATGGTGGCCCATTCATCTTTGTTGACATATTCACACGTATTTATTTTTAATACGTTGTTATGGAGCTCTGCCCTGAGGCTCAAAACCCCTATCTGCGGTGCAATTCTGGAATAATATACCATCGTTCAACTTTAGACCAGTGTCTGCCCTCAGCTAGAAGAAAGGTACATTTGACATCACATTTGTGAATACCTTATCTGGGGGAAGATGCTCATATTTTTTACAGACCATATTTGCCTAAACACAATATTTCAAAACATCACATTTCGCTTCAGTATAAAATACAATGTCAATGTGTATGTGTTAGTGTTCTTTATTCTGTCACGAGATATATGATTACTTGCTTCACTTCGAAGCCAAGCTGAAAGACGACCATGTCCAGAAGCTCGCCATCGTGCTTCGAAGAATCGCAAAGAAGAAGAAGACTGTAGTGTGATTACTGTAGATGGCAACTCACTCGGAATGAGTTCATAACAGAGAGCAATATCGGGTGATTAGTCATTTTCATCCTGAAGGACGGCATGGAATTATATATTTAATAGGCATGTAACAATGCATCAATCAATCTATCAATTGAGATATATTCGTTAGCCCACAAACGTGTATGGAATGTTGCATGTAAAAAGTGATTAGTTGCACATTATGCAAATTACAAGAAAATGAGCTATGCAAACATCATGAATTATAACCAATTTGCTCACTCAGGATATAATCCTTGAAGCATTCATTGGTAAATTTAGCATATAGGTTTTCATAGCCACTCATACTCCAAGTGTGGTGTTCTAGTTTAGGCTGCGTGTTGAACATTGATTCTCTCAAGTATTAGCGACAAACAACCTTATCGCTTTAGTAAGCCCATAGTAGCGCATGGCAGAAGCATGCGAGAAGATATGCCGAACATGTGGCCTAACCCAGAAGGCCACATTTTGAGAATAGGTGCTATATTCACCACCATATAAAACAATTAATTGAATCATGTTGCCATCCCAAACGTGACATTTCATAAAATCACTAGTGCCAATGGTCATTAGATGCCCAATTCAAATGACATGCTATGTTACATTTACGCTTGTGAACTGAACTATGAGAGATAAATAATTAAGATACAATATAAATGACGGTAAACAATTAGACATTTGTGACAACTGCAAAAATAATACAGCCATAACATTTATTTTAAAGGATAAACTCGTTTGAATAAAGTGCCATTGCTCAGATATATTTTGAAACCTGAGCAAGCTTTCTATAAATATTCAATTGGACCAATCTTTATTTTATCATCTGTAATGTGATGGTTAAAAATGTCCCCAACTTTCCACCCACTGGCTCTGAATCCATGCACACTGCCCCGGGAGACAGACTGCTTCAAAAATGTATTTCACGGTCAGTGCATCAGACATTTGTACCCATTTGTACAAACACAAAGATAGGGGCGATTTCAACAAAAATATATCAACCGCGATGTTAACAATTACTCAAGAAGACGGAGTTGTACAGATTGAATACGGTATAAAGATTTAAACATTTACGTTTCTACGTCAGGTACAAGACCACTCAGAAATGCATATTTTGCAAATAGGTGTAGAGACCCATTTGGTTCCTCGTCTCCGGGTCTCTTCATAGGTACAGGAGCAGAAAATGTAATGTATTGAAACGACTCAAGAAAAGTCCACAGTAGCTGGTATTGTCGCGCACCCTCCCTCTCTGTCTCCCTCCGTGTTTGTCTTTAAGGAAGTGACGGCCATCTTAGGGGACGCTGGCAGATTTTTTGCCGCTCTTAAGATTGCCAGTTTCACGACCTTTCAGTGTATTCGAAGCAGCCTTAACCATTTAATCTTTGTTCCTTTGGTTATTCTTGGTTGTTTTTTTCTTTCATTGTTGACATGCCGTTCTCTTCGCGGCCCTTGTGCAGCGCTTTGTGACCCTCGGGTGAAAGGCGCTATATAAAACGCTAATATTATTATTATTATTTCCGTACAATTGATAAAATGCAACAGTCAGATGTTTGCTGCCATTTGATGAAACATCTCGAGAATACTTTCCAGAATGACAAGTCAAGTATTTTCATAAATGTAGAATGTAACAACAAATTTTGATTTTCCAGGCTATTAGGAATTTTATGTGCCTATTGTGCTGTAAAGCTGAAACTTTGAAAGCAGTTTGAAGAAGACAATCACTGAACGATTGCAGTTTTTACTTGGAAACGACGTTTTAAAGTACCTTAGATCATTTGCAGTATACAACGTTTTAAATGTCTGATACTTAAGCTTTCACTCTACATGGAAATCTCTATTCAATGGACCTGCCCACTACTTCCGAGACAGCAGTCTGCATTGGAAATAATGGAAATCATAGCATATAGGTTGTTACAAGATATGGCCATTACTGTGTATACAAGATCGTCATATAGACATCCAGATTGAACAGACTTCATGACACCATTTCTACCCCAATTAGTCCGTTAAATCGAGGTTTTACTTACATAAATACGGTATTCTATGTTTTGTTTATTTCTTACAAGAAGTAAATACTAACTACATATTACATAATGCAACTTTTATTTAAAAAAACACAATTTCCAATAGACAAATGTTATAATTTTCTATAGTGTAATTCGAAAATCCTCAAATTTCGTTGTATTTTGGTAACTTCAAAGACTTGATGTTTGCTAGACACTAATGACACAAAGCCAATCCAATCGATTGAAACTGCATCAATCTTCACAATAATAACTCTCATGCTGAATTTGGTGCGAAAATATATATCATTATAAAAATATCGTCTGATTTGCATGCAAACATCGACAAATGAATAACTAAATATACATTCGTCAGTGAGGATATGCCCCAGCACAAAATGATGCTTCAATTGTCATCAAAGTGGTCATAGACAACGATGTTCCCTTATTGATGTCTCTTTGTTTGCTTCAACAGCCCATTCCTGGCTCGTTAGTTACCACAGTAATCAGGCAAAGCCTCCTCATACGAGAAAAATATTTGAACTTCACCACCAGAGAGATAAAGAAAGCCGAACACTGCTGCATTTAATTCAATTCCAGTCTACTGCAGACAGCATGCTTCAGCAATAACCCACAACACTAACAGGTGGCTGTGGAAATAGAAGAAAGGACCTCATGTAAACCCACCCTGCCGCAAGCGTGCCCTGCCACAAAGCCCTCCAGCTGCCTGTGAAACCACATGAACACCTCCCACGCACATCCGCCAGGATAGAGGATGAAATAAACAAATTTCAAGCACAGTGCCCTGATTACATTCGCCATGCATAACACTCAAAGTAGCCTGGTTTCTCAAAGCATTTCTACGGTTATGGGTGGACCGGGGATAAACCGGCTCACGTGATGCAACGTTTACTCGGTATTCTGAGTTCAATTCGTGGCCACGGTGAACATCGGTGGCAATTAATAACAGAGTTGGTTCTGCCCTCCTATCCCTGCAATCCCTCCTTGCCTACCGCACGAACGAGCATGGTGAAGGATGGTTAAAATCCCACCCTCCACCCTAAACCCCAGGTCTGACATGCCAATTGTCTTCATGATTGTACTGATGTCGGTTTTCACTGCTGGATTCATGATAGTTGATCTTCAGAGCTGTTCTTTCGGGATAGCTGTGTTGGGAGAGCTCGACACGGCTATCCCGAAAGAACAGCTCTGAAGAGCAACCATGCTATTATTATTATTATATGATTGGCAATGAATTAATATACACCTATTATAGATGAAAGAAAACAACTGTGGATAATGAGACGACATCGTCAGTGGACCCTGTTGCTCTTCCCGGATTTTTTTTTATCAAAAGACAGGCATCTACTCGTGTCATGTGCAGATTATATAGCCATCATAAGTCTCACATATACACATCAGAGTTCACAGGACATTGGTTCCTCGTCTGCACTGCCGCGCATGAGAATACACAAATAGCTATAGTAATGGGAGCATACGTGTGCACGACACTGCAGTGACACATGGCAGTCACGAGGCAATATAACCGGTTGTGTATTCCTGCAGCCATGCCGTCAGGCATCTGTGAGAGCTTGTGAACAGGTGTGTATGTAAGCGCGCCTGCTTTTGTTTGTGTGCATGTCAGTGAGATGTCAAATTTCATCCCTGCGTGATCTGTCCATTGGCCAGAAATATTTCTTCACTACAAATGTGAATGGGTCAAGATAAAGCAAACAATACATCAGCATCGTCATACATAGTGAATATCACCCACGTAACATGGAGAAATGTGTCGCGTAGGTTTTTGCTGTTCATAGAAGTGTTCTGGCTTATACCACTTGTTTTTATTTGGAATTATGTCCGACGTTTCTGTCCATGTGCTGGGAGCTTCTTCAGCAGAGATTCAACAATTTCAAATTGCAGGACAGTTCTGGAATTCAGTTCCTAAAGAAGCTCCCGGCAGGTGGCGCAACATGTTGGACATCACGCCAAACAACACGCAATGTAACGTGACAACACACTGGAGGACTAAGGAGCAATGTGAATAAAAACGTTCTAAAGTCAGGTGAATGAGTATGTAATTACGTTCACCTCCAAATATTAAAACTATTAAACCATAATATCCAAGTGAAATCTGCATACAAAGCGTTGCGGCGACAAATGGGGATGTACTGTAAAAAGACGATTCTGTAAAATATAACCTCGAGCTCCATTCCTCTGCATCGCTTAACCAGAAAGCATTTTCATTCGCTCAGGACCACAGTAAGACATGTACATGAAAGAGAAACATATCGTAATTATATTTTCCTTTAAGGAAGATACAACCCAGAGCTGCCATGCATGTATCAGCGAGCAGCGCTGATCGCTATATGGAATGCAATAGAAAAATATATGGTACAGTATTGCTTTAATGCTAAAAATGAATTGAATAAAAGTTGTGGAGTAACATTAACTGAATAATCCATCCACAACAATTGTATTTGCTGAGTCACGTGAATATGCGTTATGTGTGCAATCGAATCGCTGCCTTGAATAAGGCGAAGACAGCCTTTATAGTGCAGTATGTCATGATAGAAGCCATGTGCTCTAATTGCCTGTTTTCTTTCTAAACGAGCTCCTTGGTTTTTTATATACACTCTGCTGTGTTTGCCTTTCCGCTAAGGCCAAAGGGTAGTGCATGAGCTATATGAACAAACAACAAAATACCGTGTACTGCTCTAATAATTGTTGTGTTGTATAAAGCCATTTCATTTCATATAGCAGTGATTTCGTGGAAGCTGTCAATTATTATTTTCGTTATATTGTTATCTTTTTAAAAGGAATATCACATGTTGAATACGTGATGTTGCAAAATACATTTGCAGCCTTTGTTTACAATTCGCTTGCTGTCAGGATGAATGTAGAGCCCAACAACTGTGGCACGGACAGGTGTTTAGACAGATTACAAAAGGGAGGTATTAAGGGAAAGGGGAAATGGGGGTATGAGGTAAAAATGGAAGCAAAAGCCTGATGAGAACGAGACAATAAGGGAACAGAGGTTGGGAGCAACCAGACGAGGGCACTGCAGAACACGGGGACTATGAGACGATAGGAAGGAAATACACGGGGGTGAGGAAGGCGATAGTCGTGAATGTAATAAAATAGGGGTCATGGGGAATAATAAAACAGAGAGGACAGCAGAAAGGAAATCCAGGTGGGATTCAGAGATGGATCGTAGTATGCTATTTACATTTGTATAACCATGTTTTCAAAGCTGTATTGGCAGTAAGACCCCAGGTACTCGATCATCATGTTTGCCTCACGCATAAAAAAAACTATCAATGTCTCTTTGACACGAGTCCTCTTCAACGTGATCATACCTTAAGGTTCCCTTTTTAAGAATATCTTTGTCCATAGCTGCGTCTTCACGAATAGAAAAGTCCTTAGTGAATCTGCTCAACATTTGGCACAAGGGCAAAAACCCACGCGGACACGTGGAGATCATGCAAACTCTACACAGAGAGACACCCGAGCCGTGATTCGAAGCCAGGTGCTTCTTGCTGTGAGGCAAGAAGGTCCGGGCCACCGTGCCACCCCAGCTTCCTTTAACATTCTGAAATTCGCAGCATGGGCCTGGTCACTGTGTAGATTTGCAGAAAGGGCTTTGCCAGGCAATAAGGACGAATTTAAATCAATGTCAAATCAACGGACCAGTTAGGTTATCGGTTCATTATGTTCATTATCTAGCTCTTTGATTGTGCTGGGCAACACAATTTCCTTCAACTATGCATCATGAGGTTTCGAAATGGCCTCAGTAAATGTATACATTTTCACATTGTTCAGAATGGCGATAGTTGGCACTGAAGCTTCATCATGGTTTCGCTGGACTGTAGCGTTTGAGAATGAACTCGGCGTACCGGATGAAATGGCCATTTGAATGTAGAGGCTGTGGAACACTTAACTGGGTGGGTTAATTAAAAAGTAACATTCTTTGCGGGCAAATACTGAAAGAGTATTTAATAGATGAACACTCTGGCCTTTGCCTTTTGCTAAATGTCATTTTTTTCCCCCAGTACTGAGTCGGTCTAAAGTTGATTGACTTTTATTAGACCGATCACATAGCAGTGTGTGCCTGGTATATTATTAAGGAGCACATTTGTGGAATTGAACTGTTTTTAAGGTCAGCACGGTCAAAGCTATAATTTTATTGTTCTCCTTCACGTTAAGTGCTTTGCACTAAGTGCCACTCCTGCTTCCTGTTCTGCTTTCATAGTACAACAATGGCAATACAAACATCCAGCCATTAGTTTGTGAGACCATAAGCAACTGGACAGGATTGCGCAAAATCCTCGTTGGCTATTCACTGGAGAGCCGATGTTTCCAATGAATGCGACATAACCAGAAAGTAACACGTCAGTACAATTCTGCATTAGGTATGCATATCATTTCAAGACATTAATGTGTGCTGAGAAAGCACACCTTGATAGCCGAGAAAGCACATCTTGATATTAACATATATAATGGCGTTGAAACTGCTGTATTAAAATTGCTATTGCTTTGGCTCAATTTTATTACAAAAATAAATGTATAGGTTGTTTCCTCAGTTTGAGGCTTGGATATTTTTCATCCGATGCCCGTGTGCTTGTGCCTGCGAATGCATGCATGCGCATTTTCATGCATTTATATGTGTGCGCATTTGTGCGGGGAGTGTGGGCGCGGTGGTTAGCGCTCAGCACTTAATCTGGCAACCTGCTTTGCTTTCCGTCCATTGCCAAAATCAGTGACAAGTGCTATTTGAACTAGTCCTGGGCCTCCCCTAGGTCAACTGCTTTTGAAATGAGCAACTGGCGTAGTGTGTGCATATCAGAACTGGGGAGACAAACGCGGCCAAGGGTGGTGCTGGTCACAACACACCCTCAAAAAAGACAAACACATTGTGCACCCTCGTGCACAATGTGACCTTCATTGACGCTATCTTATAGTAATTGCCCCAAAATTCTTTGTAGGCTACACAGGGGATCTCTGTATTTGTATGTGTGTGCATGATTCGGGAACATTGTACAGTATAAAAGTTGGCACTATACCTGAAAAATGCTCCACTCTGTGACGTTTAATGTTTTTAAATTATGAGTAAAAAATATCTGTTTCAGGTCATGTTAACCTTGCCAGATTTCTATGTTGACTACAGTGACACATTCACCGTGCTGTGCATTATTAAACTATTAAATGTGACTGCTATACTGTACACTGGTGTACCTGGCCTAGCACAAGTGCTGTGGGGACGTCACCGCCACTTAGTGGTGAATGGTGGTTTTGTTGTTGATATAGTGTTCACATAATATATCCCACACCAAAACAATTAGGAAAAAAAATCCTGAATTATTTCAGTTTTTTTTAAGTAGACTAACATTAAACCAAGCTGAATCAAATGTTATGAATAATATATTACTATCTCCTCATTTTTTTAATTGCTTCTATGTTTCATTTATCAAAGTGTTTGATGAATTATTGATGCAAATTTACTGTCATATTGTCGACATCTTATCATATCAAGAGCATCAACTAAAGACAGCTTTACAAAAACATCAACATAGATTATCTATTCATATGAAATCAATGTATGGTCCTTCAATCCACATAATTAGGAAAAAAATAACGTGAAAAGTCTTTAAAATAAAATAATTGCCCTTATTTAACTATTAGAAGCTCTGGTCAGTGACCTGCAAACCTTTGCCCCCTGACCAGTGGCGTAGGGTTGGTTGCCAGCGCCCGGTGCAAGGCCAGTATTGCTCCCCCTAACCCGTGGACAGTTAGCACTCGCTGAGTCCCTTCCACCAGTACAGCATTGAACCCCTTACCCCCCCTAGCACATGTATTGTATTTTAAGAAAATACTCATGTAATTAAAGTAAAATGCATTTAATGCTAGTATACTCAAACTTATTTAAAATCGCCTGGTTTTAATTTGTGCAAATTTTTCAATACCAGTATTGAAATCTACATTGAAATCTTGCCAGGCTACTCAGTCTTTATTCGCTCAGTGCAGATCTCTGATACGTTTGTATGATTTAATTGCGCTATTTTTTATTTATCATGAATACTTTCTTTTTTTTCTTTTGAAATGTTGCGCCCCCTAAGAATGTTGCGCCCGGGGCAGCCACCCCGGTGGCTCCGCCCACGCTACGCTAGTGCCCCTGACAGTCTATCATACCAACAGGCAACGAACGCCAGCTCGCTCAATATCAACCTGCATTAAAGCCTTGAAAGAATTGCGTGCACACTCCATTGCACTGCCCCGCAGACACCCTGTGACTCTGTGCGGCCCATTTGCCTCCAGTAATGAGGGTTTGTTAGTGACAAACACAAACATATGCCTCCGTGCAGGGGTAGTGTAGATGTGTTCATTAAAGAGCCGTGATGGAATAGAAGACCGCCATTCCACACGGTGTAACCTGCGGGGTTTCAATTACTATCCGTGCAACCCGGTGCCGTTGCACTTCCCAATTTCCATTGATTACAGGGATCTAAATATATATCACGCCGGCAGTCTCTCCTGATTATCATCAGTTTTTCAGATCATGGTGATGCAGTACTGTCTGTTCAATGTTTGGTCACCTCACAGAGGTCAAACTAAAATATTGCCTTCGTCTAGCGCATACAGACTTGGACTTCACGGGTCACAAAAAAGACAAGACCTTGTTTGCAGCTGCTCGGCTACTTTGAACGTGTTGTAGAGTTCGCCTGGCAGCAGCAATCGTCACATTTCAAATGAAAGTGACACTGGAATATTTATATGAACGCGCCCGCCAACAACTGATTAATTCCCATACGTGCAGCGTGTTGAGATGCAGACTTATTCATATGCTTTACAAGTTTAAATTGTGGCTGTCACTACGACTTACTGTAATGTAAAACTAATATGAACAAATGTGCCCCTTAACATGGTTATGCACAAGTCGGATGCATTATTACATGAAGGGAAATGTATATACAACACATTGTGGCTGGGCAATACCAAGCAGGATCGTGTTTGATTATTATCATTCAAAACGTCTTGTTGGCAATCACTGTGGCATTTGAAAGAGGATTATTTTTGCAGATGTTAACGAGTGCTGCCATAAATCTCCCAAATGTATCCAAGGAAGGGATCAACAGACTTACCATGAGTAATTTACAAAGCTGACCTGGTTTATGGAGCTAAACAAGTCGCAAACATTGTGAGTGTGACCCTTATCATTGTGGGCTGAAAAATGTTACCCAGCATGGTTCTGCATCAAAAGAAGAGGATAAAATCCTGCAAAAACATAGACATAACTCCATTCTGGCCAACGAACTTACACACTTCTCACCTATTGGGAATCCCAACGGAACAACACGGATAACACCACCAGCACGCCAGAAAAGGTTTGTGTTATTGTCTACATCCTTGGGATTTTAAAGTTGCTTTGCATAGGCTGGAACGAAATGTGATTACGTTAAATAAGTATATTGTCGGACACTAAATCGGGAATATATACAGCATTCGTTGATTTTGTTCACAATTTCAAAGAATTTACCACAACACTAACAACGATAATACAAGAAAAAAATACTCGCGTGTATTGTCTGCATTACATTCGTTCTTTACCCAAAGGAGGACAGCAATAAGTTTGCTCACGTTGATTTAGACAAATATATTTCTATGTATCATTTCCTCTGTGACTGAAAGCCCCCCCACCCCTAGCCACGGTTCTGATATCAAATGAAAGCTACGAGGATACACACAGACTGATTCAACCATTGCAGTTTTACCTAAAAACATCTCCAAATAAATGTGCACATTTGATTTGGGTAAAATGTGCAATAGCGCATTTTATTTATAATAAATCAATCGAAACAATCATCTGAATAAAAGCGATTTCCCGGGAATTTTAATAGCACTGGGAGAACACTATGCCGCACTGAATGGCAGCCTCGTTATTAAATATTTGTTATTTTCCCACTGTTTATTTTCATTTTTCTTTATATTTTTAGCTCGTTTTATTTTCAACCTTCATCATATCACCCACTCACCAACAAAGAAAAAACTTCTTAAAATGTTTTTTTTGTATCTTTAAAAATAATAACTGCGGCTTAGCAATTCTTTATGTACATATAGTCTGCCTCTAAAAAAAAGATAAGAATTCAATTTGTGCGACAGTCTGTGTAGAGAAAGGTTAAGGGCACGTGAATCTCAAATAGCACGCTCGCTGAAAATTCCTGAAGTGTGTCAATGCAAGTCCACTTATTTGTTTACATAATACGATTGCAATTATCAAATCTTCAGTATTGCTGCAGGTCTTTAAACTTGATAATCACAATAAAACTTATATTCTTTTCTAAAGGCATATATTGTACATATAAAACTCTGTTGTGTCTACTCATAGAAATAAAACAGGGTTTTTTTAATCAATCAGCCTATTGGCTTTCCTAGACAAATACAACCCATCAGCAAGTAAGCAATCTGTGATCCAGTTTCTTTGATAGATCATCCAATGTTGCCCACTCATTTCTATAAAGCAGTTTTACGTTAACAAATCCAATTTCAAGACGGCATTTCCAAATGTGGTTTGTTTAAAAAACATGAACTGGACGCTGAAGCGTTTTCTAAAAAAAAAACTCTGAGCTGCATTGCCTTTTTGGTAATACCACGACTATTTTATTCACCAGGTACAAACCGACGAACTATTAGCTCTTGTAGAGGTGGCCTAGCCACACCTGAGAGCTCATCAGATTGGCTTATCATACGTGGGAGTCAATAGTGGGTAAATAATCCAAACACATTATTATAAATGCTGAGGGAAAAACCAAAGTAAGCTTTATAAAGATGGCTGATAGCAATTTCCTATTTCATAAAAAAAGGTTACATTATTTTGCTTGCTCAGGGAATTACCAGCACTATAGCAACATTCCTATTGGCTACAGGGTTTAACAATGGTGAGCTCAACAATGATTCATGAAATTATCATGTATGTTTATAGTAATTAACTTCCTATTAAGCTACATACACACATTTAATAATACAAATAATAATTTATACACGGACTTTTCTGCACCATTGCAGTTGTGCGTGGTTTGCTTAATACCGTCGCTGAAATGTAAAACACAACAAAACATGATGTATTATTTAATCTGTTACAGCTGTTGTAATATAACATTTTCAATGCCTGTATAATTGCATTACAATATAAATGTATCTTCTATGGTGGACTGGCGTCCCATCCTGGGTATGGCCCTGCCTTGCGCCCTGTGTCTGTCGGGATAGGCTCCGGCTCACCGCAACCCTGTTCAGGACTAAGCGTTTTCTGATAATGGATGGATGTATCTTAGACGCAATGCTTCGTCATCACACAAAATGTATATGTATTTATCATAAAACCCCCATCTATATTGTAGACATTACACAAAAAACAAGAACCTTGCCTAAAAATGTTGCAATACCTGTTATTGACTTATCGAGGGAGAGCGCTCGGCCATCATGAATCGAGCCGTGAAAGACTACATCAGTAAAAAATAATCTGTTTAATTTTGATCCAACGCTAACACACGCCTGTTCACAATCACTTCACGAGATATTAATGATATAGCTTAATGCCACACTAGACATATATTTTCTGTAAACAATTAGGCCTAAAATGTAACAGAAGAAGAAACATAATTGTACAGGAAGAAAAAACATAACCTACCTATGGCTTGTAAACATAACATTATGCGTAAATGCTAATTCTACCCTGGATGTGAAATGCTAGGCTAGTGAAATGCTAGACTAGTTGCTAATTCAACGGTGCACATTTGTTTTGGTTCATTTGAGAAGCAGCGGAAATTGTCGAGTTGATAGGGCAAGGCCACACTGAAGAGCATGTTTAGTCCTAGGTTTAGCTGGCCCATTGTATGGTTTACTCCCAACAATGCGGGATTTTTTTTATTGTTATTATATCGCGTGATCCAGGAGAGCACTGACGCAAGTAGCACAAAAGTGATGATAATAACCCGGTGATATTTCAGTAACGCTGCAGAATGCAATTGGAATACAGCAGAGGATTATCGGAGTATCCAGAGCAATGACCCATGTAATATTAACAGCAAGAAACATCCACAAATAATCTCACAAGAACGTTGCATTGACATCTCTTGGAACTGCTGGTGCAGAAAGCAAGTGACATTCAAGCACATGTCAATCAACTCCTTCGATATCATGTAATGTACCATGTTTTATGAAAACGTTCCGGGACTAAATTAATTGTAGGGAAATGAAGTACTGTCGGGGTACTTTTTGATCAAACCTCGTATATCAACATGAATCAATCAACAACAAACACATTGCACCTACCTGATAGTTGGTAATCAAAGAAAGCTACACTGTAGCAGGGAAGCGATGACTGGCGTTAGAGAAACACTGGTCAAAAGCATTCGCTTATTGTACGATGGCATTATGCTTGCTTGTCCGGGAAAGCCTTGCCGTGTCCCAATGCTCTTTATCAGGAGAGTCCTGCCAATTTTTCACTTTAGGAGGGATTTTGTTAAGTGTAATCCCAAATAGTGTGTTTATTACTATAAATATTAATGTATACATGCTAATAATGACAGCATAAAATTCCCAGTGAGCTTACTAGCTCTGGAAGCGGGATTCTTGCTAAAGTATTGCAGGTAATTATTCAGCATTGAGATGTTTGGCCATTATCATTTTCGTTGTGTGGAATGTTTCTATAGCTATCTGAGGAAACCAGAGAAATCGAGGATATCCAATCAATACTGTGCATATTTGATTTATCTCTACACAGGTGTCCCAAGTGAAAAATCGAACCCTGGTTCTATTTGTTGTGAGACACAAGTTCTACCACTGTGCCACCCTGCTGCCCATAAATCAGATACACATTGCATTAAACATTTTCAGTAGAATTCTTTAAATATTTAAACGATGAATATATCACACCCTATAAAGCATTAAACATCATGAGGCAGCATCTAAAGATCGCACATGCGTCCGTGAGCTGACTCATGCACGTGTCTTATATTATTTATTAAAATATACACTGTGACTCAATGCTAATCTTAGGCAGCTAATGCACATTGGCATACAAAAAGAACAGTGGGACCACATATGAATTAATCTGTCACATTCTTAATACTCTCTTATATGCTTCATCATTCAATAGTTAACCCGGATATGAAGAGTGGATATGGAGGTAACTTTACCAATAAAAATCTGTACATTTAACACAAGGGTATTGAATTATAAAGTGGGTAAAGTGGTTATCACGCTGTGCTCTACACCTGTTAACCTGAGTTAAATTCCCAGCCAGGGATGCCCAGGCATTCCCAGGCCAGCTGAAGGATACAATCCCTTGAGCGTGTCCTGGGTCGGCCTCTGGGTCTCCGCCCAGTGGGCCATGCCTGGTAGACTTCCCGGCGGAGCCTTCCAGGGGACATCCTTACCAGGTGCCCGAAACACCTCAACTGGCTCCTCTCAACCCTAATCCAATGTTTATATACGGAACCAAAATCTCTTTACTTTTAACTCATACAAAATACAGCAGGGTAATGTATTACTTGCTGTAATACATTACATACGTTCATTGCTCAGAATGGTATTATATGTTAATGCAGTATTTCTTTGCACAACATTAAATCATTTTTGTTTCCAAGAATCAACATTAACTTGAGCTTAATGCGGGTTTTAACTCCATAAAATACCCATATTTTAATGCAATTTAAAAAACTGCAATAAAATGGTCTCAGCACTAAAATATATTAATTCAATTTAAAGAAATGCATCAAAATGGAGCATGAAAACTCTTCGTCAGATGTGACAGTCTCTTTAGATTCCAATCATAGGATGACAGGTCCTAATCTGAGCCGCTTTACAATGGCCCTGATTACCAACCTACTGTGCCTTTAATAACTAGTCTCCACTGACATAACGTACACGCTATATTTTAAATTAAATTAGAAGCCAGTATTATTTATATGTTTTGCGTGCGTTCCATTCTCAAAATACAGCATACAGTGCTGTATTCGTGATTGCCATTTTTTTCAGTCTGTCTGGTTAGTATTAAGTGATAAGCATACATTCAAATCCACCCGTTTCCTCGCACAGTCCAAAGACTTGCTGCCTAGGTTAATTGTCGTTTTAGTTGATACGCCATTTATGCCCCTGTTTCACACATACATGTTAATATATTAACAAATAAATGAAACCAAATGGCCATCTGGCTTTAGTTTCACGAGATCAACTCCTATATTATGCACTCTGCTGCCGATCCAGAACCGTTTCCGATTTGTTTACATGAACGACAATGTAGACTTGAAGGGTCAGTTATTTACAATTAGCTGGGGTGGATTACATAGGTTAATTGGCCTGCTGACTAAAATTGCCCCCAGTGCCCTGTGATGGACTGGCGTCCTATCCTGGGAATATCCCTGCCTTGCACCCTGTGTCTGCCGAGATAGACTTTGGCTCACCGCGACCCTGTACAGGATTAAGCGGTTTCTGACAATGGATGGATGCATTACATACCAGAAATGTTATATCCTATATAGGCTGTCAATTAACTCCAACTTAACAAATCTAAGCCATTCTTGGTTTTATTTTCTTACCATATATTATTACACACTGTCCAGACTGGAGAATGATATCTGTCTGATGGTGATTGGTAACGATAGCATGACCCAACTAAGGTGCTGTCCACTGGTGGAAAAGTAACAACAGACCTGCTGGAAAAGTTGTAATCTCAGCATATTACCTCTTCAAATTCTCAAACGCGCTTCTGCTCGACATTCTCAAATGTCATAATTGTTTTGCATGTTATGATAGCATGCTGGAATAGGTGGGGATTTCACTTTAATTTGATTTACGTCTGAGAATGTGATCCCTGTCGCTGATCACTTATTCTATCACTGCTTCCCACCCTGTGCTTGACGATCGTTTTCACTCAGATAATTCTCACTATGGATGTAACTGGAAGCAATACTGTTAACGATTTTTTTTACTAATAAATACTGTATTTATTTTTTTAACCTGCCAACAATCACTTGCAAAGTCGCAACATTCAACAACCCGAAGGTCAAAAAATCCAATGCTGCGGCTGTTTACGCCGTCCAACTTGCACCGAGTCAGTTAATCAAGATCTGTGAGGGACGTGACAGTTCTCATTACAGGTGTTGTTTTTCAAGCCGCAGTTGTGAAATGGTTAATATCAAACATGTTTTATGTGGGGTCACGCAAAACACTCAGTGATAGATGCAGAATTAGATAGATGTACTAATTTTCTCTTGTGTTTTTGAAAAATTGAGGACGTTTGCTTACAAAGTTTGATTATTTTAAGAAAACGGTGGAAGGATAAATCAATCACCAAATTGACACACACAGGCAGATGTGGAATTTGCTTTCGCTGTTAGTCACATGGTGCTGATGAAAATTGTCTAAAACTTAAGTGATATTTAATAATAGTCAAGGAACGCTCGCATGTTTAATATATGAAATGTTGTACCAGTTGGTTTGCATTGCATATTAAATGTGAGTTTAAAGTAGAACACCGTGCAGCATAGAGCACACAAAATATGATCGCTTGCTTACAGCCCTTAGTCAGTCTATTGCTGGAAGAGGAGCTGCCTTAAATGGGGAATGGGGATTGTTATTTGGTCATAGGTTACCACGTTGATTATGGCGGGTTGGTAAAGCGGAGGCGAATTACTGTTTCGGATATCGCTTGGCATTCAGGTAACACGTGACTGAGAATCAAGCTCAGGTGGATGGTGTATGACAGTGCAATAATCACTACGCCACTTCTCCACTCCAAAGCATGTTGAAATCATTGATAGAGTTGTATTTAGCAACAGAAATGTGATAACATCCATGAACAATTGAGAATGTTAAGTACGCTAGATCCATGCAGGTTGTTTACACGCATATAGGTATCATCACTAGCCGACATCTCTTCCCTGCTATTCCTCAGAGTTTTGCAATGCAACCATCTATCTAGCTCCTGCACACAGGCTGATTTAATTGCTCCATCTCCACAGAGTTTCCTCATTTCCCATCCAACCATCATCTTTGACTATCGACCATCATTCCTTACAGGGCCATGTCCTGCCGGAGCAGTCTTACCTTGCTTCACAGTTGAGCAGACGTCGCCAACTTCAGTACAGTATGTTCTCTGATCCATGTGCCTCAGTGTAATTCCCAGGGTGCACCTCGCCACGCGTCTTTGTAGCCGCTTCAGCTTTTGTTGAATTTTCTTTGTCATCGCCCGTGGGTTTGATCCATGCATCATATTAGGTAATGTTATGCATCGACGGGGAAATGTTCCACTCTAAGCACAGTGCTATTTTGATTTGCATTGCCAAGTTCAGTATTTCCAAAATCACTCCAGCCTACTGTTGGTTTGAATTTTTTATTTTATCATTTTGGGCACGGTCCTCATTCAATATTTGCTCTAGGTATACTTACTCTGATGTGTTTTTCCGTTTCTGTGTAAACATAAACATCTCATCATTATGTAAACATTTTTTAAATAGGTCTGCTAATTTCGTTCTGACAGCTGGTGCTGCTGATTTGATCTGGTCCAGAGTCCTTTTAAACACTGTGAAAGGCATTGTTTATTTTTTCACGTGTGACATCTGAATATTTCTCATTTTTATTCCAAAATGGTTTGATTCTTCGGATAAATTTTTTTAGGATACAGATCTGTATAAAATTCCTCCACCAGTTTTAAGATTATGTCTTGTCTCAAGGTGATATGACAACTAGCTACCACCATTACCTAAAATAATGTCTTCAAACATTTTGGTCCCTGATTTCATCTATCACTGAGAATTATTCTCAAGAGCTGTTCTTCGAGCAGGTCACGTCGAGTGTTCATCCTCTCTGATAATGCCTTCAATGTAGGAAGTAAAACGTTGCCAATGAGGAGGAATGCTCGACATGGCTATCCAGAAAGAACAGCGCTTGAGAGCAATTCTCGTACATTGAACCGTGAAAACAAACGTCATTATATTTATCACTCTTATGCCAATCGTTTTACAGGAGTACATTTTTGTGTAGGTGGCTGGTGGACAATAGTGCCCTGGTAATGAAAACCGTCACAAACAGAGAGGTAGATAGCCAAGGGATGAAATCCATCTGAAAGTACATTAATCTGAAAGTACAAAGTTGTTGACATGCCGTCCTCTTCGCGGCACTTGTGCAGCGCTTTGTGACTCTCGGGTGAAAGGCGCTATATAAATTGACTTTATTATTATTACATCCGTCGCATAGGTCGAGCGATGAATTAGCGCTCGTGTGGGTGCTGGGTGGATTTTTTTATCATGCGATGGTGAGGGTTTCTTAGCATATATTTTTATTACTGTACAGGTTTATATAAAATTCCTCCACCAATTTTAAGGAAGTTTTCACGCATTATGAGATTTCTACTAAATTATATTGGACGATTAACATCCCTTGTGGGCTGAAACAGTGGTGCAGGAAACTTTGCCGTGAACCCAGCAACTTGAGTTTTATTGGCAAGTGGGATCTGAACCAGTAATAATAATAGCATTTTATATTGCGCCTTTCACCGGAGGGTCACAAAGCGCTGCACAAGGGCCGCGAAGAGAACGGCATGTCAACAACGAAAGAAAAAACAACCAATAAAAAATCAAAGCAATAAAAAATGAATTATTAAGGCTGCTTCGAATATACTGGGTAACCTGGGTACGCCGCTTCAACAAACCGCATTGACATATGGGGAAGAGTATGGACAACCGTCATGACTGACACAGTATGGGCACTCCTGAACTCAGTAGTGGATTGAGAAAAGACTCCGCATTACATTGTTGAAACTCAGGACACCTGAAGATGCCGCCAACGTGGGAGCCAAAACGTTGCGAAGTAGAGAGGAAGCGCTGGACACGGCTATCCCAAAAACACAGCTTTGAAAAGCAACAATCATGCATCAAGCTTTGAAAACCTACATCTGTGCATTATATTGTTTACCATACCTATCTGCAAACAACACACTACATGAATGCCAATTATTTGTTTATGCCGCAATTTATAACAAATGCTCATGGTATGCATTAAAGCACCCTTATTTAAACTGTCCACAATTCATATCGAGGGCACTTTATTAAATGTGGAATGTGTCACCCCACAGCTGACCTTTCGAGCGAAAATGTGAAACATGCCAAGTTTATCAAAACCCACGGAAGGAAGTAATTTGCAAAAAGTGACTCATCTATGTTTGTTTATATATGCACTTGTGCATACGATGCGCAGGCATGCTGCACGGGAACACTGCGAATATATTATACAGAGCAACTTTCCGTGTGCTCTACCACAGGGGTGGTCTCTTTAATATCGTCGGTCTTAATAAAGTGGTGGAAATTAACATTTTTTCTAAGATAGCTACCAGCCCTTATAAAATGACAACCAATGTTGACTTGCTAGCAAATTGTTTCACTTTAATTGACCCTGGAGTCAACCATTCCTGAGATGCGATAAAGGGTTGCGGCCCTGTAACTGCTTGCTCGTCCCACTGCTGCTGGAAGGGCCTACACACTGATCAGCGCACCTCGAAGCTGAGCTGAAAGACAACGATGTCCAGAAGCTGACCATCGTGCTTCGAAGAATCGCAAAGAAGAAGAAGCGCACCTCCGCCACCCCGGCGTCCGCCAATTTCCCGTGAACGAGGCGTGAGATATGGATTAGCAAAAATGTATCGTACTTCGCACATATGCTTTGTTATTAACATACTGTAAATATAAATGAATTCTAATTGACTGACAACCACACGTTTATACGTCGGATAGAAAATATGCACAAGATACAATTATTAGTATTCATAATTGTAATGATGATCCTCAAGTCCATCGGGAATATCAGCCCTTCCACGGACAATACTGGCACACAATGTGTTTTTAATGGACAGCAGGTATATTAGTAGGGAGCAAAGTCACCGGGTCACAGCATAGAGAATGGAAAAACTAAACAAGACGTCAATCATGGCTGGTTCTCATATGCAGCAAAAACAATTGTGGCAGAATGCCAAGGGAATCGCAAAGAGTAATTTTAAATCTGAAGAGATTCGTACTATAAGTGTTGGTGTGAGCCTTTAGGCACGTAATAAAGGACTGCAAAGAGTTAATGAGTTGAGGAATGGATGTGTAATAGGGCCAGCGTCTTCATGGGTCACGCGCGGTTACAAGTTTCTCTAGGTGTGACTGAAACATGCGAGAACCCCTACATATTTGTATTAGAGACGGGTACCAGGTGGCACATTGGGGCGTATTACATAACCAAGAGATGAACTCAATGGGAGCCCTCTTGACGAGTCGCCTCAGAGAAGCGAAAACCAATCAAAGTGATAAAGTGAATGTGATTGCTTTCTTGGCTGATCTCCATCAGATAAAGAGTGAGCCATTGGACTGCGAGGAGCGCTTAGTGGAGAAGGCAGTGGAGATGCAGGGGGAGGCTTCGGACGGCGAATGAGTAGGAGATGGGGTGACGGTGGGGATATAGCAGGGGTGAGTTTGGCGCAGTGAAAGAGACAAGGTGTTCAACGTAGATATCGGTCAAAACATTTTCACGGATAACTTCACACTTTATACATATCTTGTGTGCTCCCTTAAATTATTGACATTTATAGCAGTTATGCCAGTTAACGTGTTATAGTTTTTGCCACGAACAGAATTTATGAGCTTTTACCCTTTTATTGACACGTTTCAGCTAATCCGTTGAAAACGCCTCACGATGCCTCCAACATGCGACGAGAGAGAGGGAGCACTCGACACGGCTGTCCCGAAAAAACGGCTATGGCGAGCAACTCTCATATATCGAGCCGTGAAAACGTACATCAGCACTTTAACTAACACTCATTAAAGGTGTAAAGGCATAGCTGTACAATGAGATGGGGCTATGCACTGTGGGTCCACGAAAGGCCAGCACGGTTGAGGGGGGGGGGTTCGATAGCTCAATTGGAAAACAATCGGCGGGAAACTTACGTCCGTAATAGGTGATTGTTCAGACAGAAAAGCGTACCAGGAAACTAAGCTCTCCGATTTGCTAAGGGGAAATCGGGTGATGTCCCGTGAACCCCATTGGATTAGGTTGTGGGTCAGGTAAGGGGGACGAGCGTCAAACCTGGCGGGAGGCTTGTGGGCTGGGATAGGTGTTAGACAAATACACACATTAAAGTGTGCGGACAAACAACACTCTCCGATTCGGTGCTGGGAAATCCGGTGATGTTGACGTCCCCGGGGGACCACATTTGGGTTATGAAGGGAGACAGATTGAGGGGATGTTGGCTAAAGAGAATAAAAGGAACATCGGGGTCGCTGTACGTCCAAGCACGTACTTAGCAGGACCCTCCTGAAAAAGTATCGAGACTCGGTGTAATAATAATTAACAATAAACGGCATTCGGAGGCCTTCATCAAGGAGTGCTGTGATTATGGGTCGGGAATTATTATAACTATTTTAATTTAATTCTTCAACATGCATGGGATGGCTCAATAAATACTTAAATGCATTATCATTATCAGCCTTTTTCAATCCACTGCTGGATGAAGGTCTCAACATGTGGGCATCTCCAATGATCCCGCAATGCAATAATCCACATAAGCACTGGCACACAAGTTCATTGCATCACTTCGTATCATTGACGGATGTTATCTCGGGCACATTTTATTATTTGGCTGCCCCTCTGTCATATTTCTTGACCAGTGACCATCATCTGTTCTAGCGACATCCTGTCCAAACTCACATACGTTTACAATTTTAATTACGTCATTAAGCTGCGTGTTATTTAATCTGTGCATTCCTCTTTCTGTCTACTCAATGTAATTCCAAGGATGTATCTGTCCATGCTTCCTTGCTCATGCTTACATTTTTGTCCAATCTCTTTCCGTTCGCGACGTTTCTAAACCATATACCATACATGTGCAGTATACACGAACTGAAAACGGCCGAAATAATGCAACAGTTTAACTCCATAGTGTAACAATGCATAGTCAACACTATAACACAGGCATTTTCCTTCCTCCCTAAGGACAACAAAATTCCACAACCTCTCAGAGGTCAAGAGCATTCTTATTAACGGGGTGCATTTTAAGAAACAAACCCAACGAGCCAAAGTATTCACCATTGTGGTCATTTCCATAGCATTGAAAAGCCCAAGGCCTTTATAACCACTGACAATAGCCTTAGAGGAAATTATGAGCTACTGTAATTTTATGGCCTGTTAGCAATACAACCCGTACAGTTGTGCAGCCGAGAAAAGGTAAAAACCTGTTTTTAAAAGTTTGTTTGCATTAATATGTTAACACTTTGTCTCCATTTTAAAAAAAATAACTCAATTGTGACAACGTAAAGAGGTGGGTTTATTGGTTTGGCGTGGGATTTGTCTTGGGCCATTTTTCAATGTTGCACATGTCAGCGAATGCTGCTTTGCACAATGACCCATGCCGACCAGGGACGTGCGGTCAGGGGAGGCAGGGGAGGCAGAGCCTCACTTGTCATGCTCCAATGAAAATAGCTGTTACGAAAAGTAAATAAAAAATAAACTAAAATTAATATTAATATTTTCCACTGATCTGTGTTATAAATGTAATTTCTGTATGATTCCAATCATTTTTTATAGTCAAAATCGCCAAATTTGTGGAGCTCCACTGAAAATACAGGGAGGTGAGGCAGCAACGAGCTCAGCCTCCCCTCTGATTGTGCAATCCCTCAGAAACTGGATGGAGCGCGGGCAATAAGCGCGTGCCTGTTACTATCTCTCTGTATGTCACCAATGTAATGTTTGTAGACCCCTTCATGAAATGTCCTCGCCTTCCATAGTACAGGTAACTTATTTCACGTATATGTAAAATGTATGTAGGCTTGCTTATCTCGTCATAAAACTGCAATGAAAAAGCACCAGAAGAGGCAGCTATCACATCTGCCCACGTGATTGACGCTCGCTCTCCCTCCAGTGCCTCCCCAGCCATTGACCTGGCCGCACGTCACTGATGCCTACAATATTCTCCTTGGCCTTCCTGAATATCTAACCAAACACATTTTACAACTAATTTAAACATACGTAGTTTGTTTCCTAATGTGCTTCCTTGACTAAAGATGCAAGACAAAAAGATAACTAAAACACAAATTGTCGGTACGGTATAGATATTTTCTTCTAAGCTGTTTTCATTGACATTTCTAATTCCGAGCAAACAAATCGTTTAATGCAACTTTTTTCCGAGGAAATAAACACTATATGTGCAAGAAATCATGACCAATCTTTTCTTATCAAATAAACCCTGCCAAATAAACAAAATATTTGTTTTGTTTATTTGCCAATGAATTCACAGTTAATAAGAAAAATATACATGCCTCAGTGCACCTAAATGTTAATATGATTTTAAAATTCATAGGGAAAACCTGCAGCTGAGATGATTAACTCGGAGGCCACAGAGGTTCCACAAGCAAACGTATATGCAATGTGTTAGTGAACAAATGCACAGAATAACTAACAAGCGAGCAACAGAGACGTATACTGACTGGGTATTAACATAAACATTGCTATGAGGCATTAACGTGTCTCCATTATCATTGATCAATGTGCATCATAAATGAAGGACCATGTATTGGTTTGAAGTTGCTTTGGATTGCAATCCACCGATTTGTGATTAAACATTTCAGAGTGCAGTCAGGCAATGCTGCATAACAGAGGAATGGTGACCTGGAAAACTGAAAATTAAAGCACTACAATATAGATCACACCGTGTGTGCAATTCCCATAACACTTAGACACACTGCATAAGGCAGCTCACATCTAATACAGGTTTTCAAGTGGCCGGGTCCAAATAGGTATTACTCTCTCTGATGTCAATTGGACTAACGTTGCTCAACCGTAGGCAAATGTTCGAGGTTCCTTTAACATTCTTGTTATTTGTCCTGACCTGAATATCAGTCTGCAGCGTAGCACCATCTGTCAGCGCATGGCAACGGGAGAGATGGATTGTCAGCGGTCTGACAAGTGCTCCTGATAAATATGAGTGCCAGTTTATCGCTGTGGACCAGAAGCCCTGTTACCAATAAATAACACAACACATACACAAACGCAGACATGAGGGGTGATGCTTCACATCGTTCGTAAAGAGAAGAGGTGAGAACTCCATCCCTGTGCCTGTGTGGGTATTGCAATGCCATAACACTGTATTTCACAAAATACATGCAAAACAATACAACTAAAACCACTGTAGAGTTTGGTCATTCAATCCACAAGGAAAACACCAATACATTCACGATTTCCGTTTGCTTAAACAGAATATGGTCTGCGACACCAACATAATACTAAAAATATTCAGCACTGAATAACATGAAGGTGGCTTGGAAATCTATTTGCCAAGTTACACTTATAAATAAATGTGTATAAATGAGCAGCAAGCTGTGAAAGTTATGCATTCATTCTGTAATTAATGTATAACCCTAAGATTAAAATATATTGGAGTCTGTACACACGGAGACCAAGAGGCCGACCTAGGACACGTTGGAGGGATTATATCCTTCGGCTTGCCTGGGAACGGCTGGGAATCCCCCAGGAAGAGCTGGAGTCTGTTTCTGAGGAAAGGGATGTCTGGTCCACTCTCCTTGGACTGCTGTCACCGCGACCCTCACCAGCACCAGCGGTTTAGAAAATGGATGGATGGATGGAGTCTGTACACACATTGCTACGTTACATTTGGTGCTCAACAGTGAGTGCCAAGTGCCTGTGCCTCTTTCCCTCTCCTTATCGCCACTTGGATTGACATGGTGCTGAAAATTGATGAAAACTGCTGCCACTTAGAAACCCTAACCATCCCTAATCCTTCCTCTTGGCTCTGTATTGCTTACTTTCTATTGTTCCTATGTTTTTTTGTTATTTCCCCACCTCTTGACATTGCCCACATTTTCCCACTTGACCTTTGCCTGACCTCTTTGCCTCTTTGATCGTTGTTGCAGTCAGCGTCCATCATCTGTCCCAGGCTTAATTGGTACCGTGCCCCTGGATTTTTTGGACATCACTGGCTATGGGGCCCCTATACCTTATTTTCAGGTTCACCTTGCCAGTGCTGAACCCCTGAAACTCATTGACGCTGGTGCCCTTAACTTGGCTCGCATCGTGTATTTCTTCTGTGTCAGGCCTGCCAGTCTCGGCTCTCATTCAGGGTACCTTTCTACTGTCTGCCTTCTCCCTGTTCATAAGCCCCCCTGCAACCTGCCTTCTGCTCCAACCAATATAATGCTTGTGTAATGTCCAGCATACCTTGATGTGCTGGATAAGGCAGTTCAAACTAACTGTGGCGTTTCAAGTGGCTGGGTCTAAATCGTTATTGCTGCTCACTGACGTCAAGAATAATAATTGGCTCCAGGTTCTTGGCTTTTGTCCCATCCTGTTTGGTCCTGGACAGTCATGATGCTTCCCCTTCCTTTCCTTGTTTTCCTGTTTTCATAGACTTCTTCTGTACAGTTCCTTGAAATGTCATAATAAATAGGTAGATAGTTATTTTGCCTATCAAAGTGCATTTGTGAGATTCCAACAGGAATCATATTTCATTCTTAAAATTCCACATTGGACAATCCTTGAAGTAACCACAATTCTTCTAAGGGTGATTCTCAATTTGCATGAAATTCAAAATTAAAATTCATACATCCTTGCCATGCACTGGCATGGCTAAGTCCTGCGTATGAACTGTTTTCCACTACACCAGCCAGCCCCTAAAAGATCGTTCTGTTATGCGTTTGTACCCCTTCCGAATCCCCACTATCACCCATCGAATTGAATGTTATAAATCTCATCGTGCAAGAATGCTGCATTTTCTTCAACAATTTGGTCAATTTGTATCTGTATTATAATATACATGTATAGCAAACATATACATTTTCAGGAGATAATATTCAATTATTTAATACATAATATGCTGCTTAAAGCATTCATGTTAATGAAACAGCGTAATTACAACAACAAAACATTGAAACAATTTCAGGTCTAATTAGAACTATTTTGAAAGTAGCATCATAATAATAACCATGACGTCCTATGTGTACTGAATGTAAGTGCAGGGACACAATTTCACATGTGACCCCACAGCAGCTTACGTGAACAGCAAAAGATATATAACAGTTGTTAAGGAAAATGCAACGTGCTTCACATGCACAACCTCTTATAGAGATTTATTCACGTATGCGTGGCTGGCAGATGACTTTTGCTCCTCCAGGGATCCCTTCAATGTATTAAAGCAGCAGCAGAAGGAGGCTGTGTGTGTTGCAAGCACACCTACGAGTGTGCTGTAGCCATGGAGTAACTCCTGTCTAACAACCATCTGTTGATCGTCACAGCAATATACAAATATTTGAGTGTTGCTCCATCGAAGCACGATGGTCAGCCTCTGGGCATCGTTGTCTTTCAGCTCGGCCTTGAAGTGTTTGGTAGAATTCGCAGGCAATACTAAGTACTACCTGACAGAAGACTCGGTGAATTAAATGCTACACAAAGCAATCACGTTTGTGCAAGCAGATAAAATGTGCATAACGGGGGTCTGCGTTGCCAACAAACAAATGAAACACCTACATCCATACACATGGTGTGAATGTAATTGCACTGTTTTAACATAACACACTGGTTAAATCAAATAAAAACAGCTTTGGCAAATACAAACTAATTAGAAAAAACATGTGAAATTTCAGAGAGAAAATACCCACAAAACACTCTTCATACCTTTGACAGACTCATTAATCATTCTGCCACCCTGTGTGGTTAGAGTCTCAATGCCTCATTTATTGGGAGTGTTTACTATCACACACGCATACAGCCTATATAGCCTGTTGGGCAATTGCTGTTGTGGAGCACCTACTAAGGCTGGCATAACACATGATGGGGTGGTCAACATCATACCAGACCACATTCCTCTCCCCAGTTATGATGTTAACAGACTGCATCAGGCACTATTTTTAGGCTGACTCAACCTAGGGGATTTTGAGTTTGGTTTAGATATAAATTGTCAATGATGATAGCTGTGGCCATGAGTCAAACCCAGGTCATCAGGTTTGTAGCGTGCAGTGATAAAAACACATTGCCACCAACCCTTGCTTATGGATGGACAAAAACATGGACAACTTATGATTTAAAATAAAGTACATAGCTTTGGCTTAACAGCAGTTGGCAAATTACCAGGAATTTTGTTATTAACTAATTTTTCTAAATAACAACATTCCTGATTTGTGTGCTGCTGTTTCTCCTGTTGCTTATAAGGATTTTATTTTGCCTTACAGTGGGAGTTTTTAATTAATTTGTAAAGGACGGTTACTTGGTTCTCTATTAAAAGCAATATGCAACAACAATAGTTAAGGTTATTAAGTGTGTGAAATGCTAATAGCCATGGTAAAATGCTAAAATTGAACTGGTTACAAAACAGCAAACAAATCTAGTCGTGTAATACAAACAGTGATATTCTACATGTGAATACAGTACAGTATTCGTAATGATATTACAAGTCACATCGTGGGTACTTGCTACTGATTGCAATC
>JAZEWU010000002.1:4099799-4145616 GCA_036362915.1 Geotria australis
CTTGTTAGACCTCTGAAGATACGCAGGTCTGAGTGGACAGTGCTTGGATGAGTGACCACCATGCACAACCAGCATCGTATCGAGTAAATTGAGGGCTATATTGTGGACAGGTAAAGACAATGTGGAAAAATGCATTCTATTACTGCACATCCATGCTCACGCATCTATGCTCCTCGCCTGTAAAACTGCACTTGCCAGGATAGTGAAGAACAAACCCGTTGACCATGGGCAGGCCTTCCTCCAACATGTACCTTCATTTGGTTCCTTATTGCGGATATCCCTCCTGATGAAACGAAAGATGTGAAAAATGTAAATGCATTCCTTCCACTTCTCGTGAAGAAGGAAGGAATCACCAATAAACCTTACATAAGTCCAGGTGGTCGCAAGTTGTATATGTCGTAAGTCGAGGAAAGACTGTATATACATATCTAAAGATACTTGCTCGTAAAACATGTATTTTGATTCAATTCATTAGAATTTAAAGGGTCATTGCTACCCTAGGCTTACCTCAAGCTGACCGTGGTATCATAAAATCAGGTGTGAAGAGTGGCAAACGCTGCAGCTGATGATGCCGTCTCGATCCCACGGTTTTACACGGTGTCTCGGCGTGAAAGACAACAAGTAATTATTTATAAATGATTCCACTAAGCGGTGTGTCTGCTTTGATGCATCGTAGGGCTCATAATGTAGTACACGGTCGAGCCATTACATTTCAAGAGGCCTATAAAATAAAAACCTTTTAAAACAATCTTATAATTCTTCGTCATAGCAAAGGAAAATATCAGATCACAAGTTCATATAGTATAGGTATTGAGGCAACTATCTCTGTGATGTAGAAGTAATTTTCCCTTGATTGTCTTTCCAGTGTTTGATACAATACCTGAGAACGCGTTGAATGAAATTAGGGTAATGTCTCCGTATGACACACATGCCAATACATGTATCGTACAACACGCACTTACATAATACAGAGCACCATTTGAAATGTGTTGTCACATATAGCTGATTTGTCTTTTTGGAATGTGCTGCATACCGATTGGACAATTGAAGATTGTAGGTGGAAAATGTCCTTGACGCAAGTTTTTGCGTTTTCTGCATTATTTAGTTTACTTTGGTTAGGCACGGACCGTGAGCCTCCAAGTGTGAGGGATTGCATTTTTAATGAGAGCAAATGGGGTTTAAAAAGCAAGCAATTTATTTTAGCACACAATGTGCCCTTTTGGATAGTAACGCATTAAAATAAAATTAAAACTATAAACAGTAAAAAGACTCAGTTCGAAAGAACACCTTTGGAATTTAATGAATATGTGCACGTAAAAAATGTACTTATGTATAGAGGCATAACTCTTTTGACGAAGCCTCGGCCAATGAATTTTTGTTAAACGGACAAGAACAAAATATATTCATTAATTAATTGTCAGAAACCGCTTAATCCTGTATAGGGTTGCAGTGAGCAGGAGCCTATCCCGGCAGAGGGCAGTTCTATGCCCAGGATAGGACAACAGTCCATCACAGGGCACCAGGGGCAATTTAGTCAGCAGGGCGATTAACCTATGCAGCAGCATATCTTTGGACTGTGGGAGGAAACTGGAGTGCCCGGCAAAAACCCACGCGGGCACGGGGAGAACATGCAAACTGCACACATAAAAGCCCCTGAGCAGGGATTCGAACCAGGGGCATTTTTGCTGTCAGGCGGCAGCGCTACCCACCGCGCCACCGTGCCACCCATTAGTTTAGTGGCATTTTGTGCACAGGCAAACGTCTTTCAACGAGGCCTCGGCCAAATATTTGTTATTTAACGGACAATTTAAATATATTCATTAATAAATATTGTACAAAACTAATTATAACACTTGCACTGCACTCCGAAGGCTCATGTTAACCATACATTGTCTATAAACGTCCTTAGGGTATTATTTTTACTATTAGACTGCATTATTATTGGTAGTAATTCAGTATTATCTATTAAATACTGTACAGGTATAATAAACCATGTTATAATGACCTCTCTTAACGTATTTATTATTCAGCAGACAAGCCTCAAGAGCTATCTATGCCTGTATATATATATTTTTTTACATGGACATCACGGCGATGGAAACATTATGCGTTTGTCACGCGAATAGATTTCATCACAGCTTCAACATGCCCAGCTGAGCTAAAATAATTTGCAAATCCCTTTATATTGCTGCTATCAGCTAAAAAACTGAAGTGCAGTTCAAATAGTGAAACCCTACTCAATATCTAGAACATCCGCAGAAAGACTCAAATAAAAACTCACTTATTGATGCACTTGCACAATTAATTGCTTACTAAGGACAGCTAGAGTTGTAGGTTATGTGAAACTCGTGTTACCTGTTAAGCACCTATTAATCCTATAAATTGCAATCATCCATATTTTTCCCCTGCAGATAAGTGGAGTCAAATCACAAAACATAGGATCCACAATATTTGCTCCACATAATCGTGGCTAAAGATTTCCAGTAAGCTAAATAGCTAATGATCTGTTTGAAATAAAATCATGTTCTGAGTGCTTCCCCACTCTTGGCGACATTCTGCGTAGAGGGCAGGAGAAGAATGGAACACTGTATGTAGGAAATTGAACCACAATACAGTTTTATGTCGGCTATTGAAAGTGCACAAAACCACTCGATTGTGAATACAGAAAATAAATGATATGGGACAATCTTGACGAGGAAACTTGCGGATGTCCATGACAGAAACATTGTCTTTTTTTTCCTTCACAACCGATACACAGGGGACAATGCAGCCGAACACAATTTTTAGGACACGTTTTGGCAAACTGCTCAATCATGTGGACATTTTCTCTTCTTTTCCAATTGCACGTGCAACGTGACCAGATGCTTCAGTGGGCAATCTTGAGGGTTGATGTAAGGCGACATATAATAGTGGTCGCATGCCTATATGAGTTGAATACTAAACGGCTAAACCGCTAAAACCTCAAATAGCATACAGCAAACCCTCGATTTGACGGACCTCTATTCAACGGACTTTGGAAGCAACGGACGTGGTCTGCGTTGGAAATAATGTTTTATATCAGTGTTTTTATAGCTACTGTTAGATACATGTGTTACTCTGTTCAATAATAATAATAATAATAATTCAATTTATATAGCGCCTTTCACCCGAGGGTCACAAAGCGCTCATGGGGGTCAAGGTAGAAGCGTTCATGTCGCGATCCCTTTCAGGTAATACTTGGTATTGCCTGCAAATTCTACCAAACACTTCGAGGCCGAGCTGAAAGACAACGATGTCCAGAAGCTGACCATCGCGCTTCAAAGAATCGCAAAGAAGATGGTGTTCATAATATATAGGTTGTTATAAAATATGGTCATTACTCTGTAAGCAACCTTTGTGCACGTGAGTAGTATTTGCAACATTTAAAGCAAATTTCAACATATTTTACACGTAAGCTCAGAGGCGATCCATTGTATAACAAGCTGCACGCTTTCCTGGTGTTTTTTAGGATAGGCTTGTGTACTGAACATTGAATAAACGTAGTATTTTGTCGCTCAGGTTGCATGAGGAACAGTTTACATAGCAATGTGCATTTCTTGGCTGAATAATGCACTCTACAGTTAATTGGATGTAAACTGGAGATCGAGTGAGAAAGTCAGTCCATGTTCAGGTGCATTGTCACATCACAGAACCATGAGAAATGGTGGCGCCCTGGGGCGGCCCTCACCCAACAATGGCTGACGATAAATTGTACGGTTGGCTTCACCTCTCTCCTCCCCTACACTCAACCTATCCAACCAGCAACATCTTCAGAAAATCGTTTGCAATTATGTCAACATAAATCCTACAAGATTAGGCATTTTTATTGTGAACATGCCGCCTTCTCTGAAAATAGTCCCATTCTGGCTCCACAAACTACAACCGTATTGCTGTCACTTTGCTTCAGCTTGGCTGCCTCATTGTGTCGTGGTTGGTTTGAGGTTGCACACCAAAGTTGTATCCTAGACACTCGTGCACTTACATGACGCCTGGTTCTTTGACCCAAAAACAGCGAAAATAGACGCCCAAGAAACCCTGCCTAAAAGGCGATGTGATATTTTAAAATATCGACTGATTTTTTTTATGGACCATTACTCTGCAGTATGATAAAATTGTAATAAAAATGTTTATTGGATACATTGTTTTTGTGACAAAATGTTCAGGGTTTTCTGTTATGATAGTTAAACCTGTGTTTCATTTGTTGCACTTTGGAACATTTTACTGTTATGATGTGTGGTGTATATTACGTTTAATTTGTTCCACTATAACCTATTTGCAAACATATTTTATGGGGTATTCCCACAAAGCCGCTCCAGTTTAAATTGCATATACAGTCATGCGTTGCTTAATGTCCACGATACGTTTTGTGAAATAGGACGTTATATGATTTGGACGTTGTGCGAACACCATATCATATGCTTAGCAAAGCCATACGGCAGGGGTGTCCAAACTTTTTTCCTGAGGGCCACATACAGAAAAAATATACGAAGGACTGGTACAGTTTTGTATTGTACAAGATGCTGAAATTACACTAAATTACTGTATTATAACCCTATGGGACCACGGACGTATATGCGGCCGGACGTTGCCCGAACGGACGTTATGTGGCTCATGACTCTAATGTTTTTAATCCTGCTCTCCCTTGCACATATTATTTTGGTCTGAACAGGCTCTAACCTAGTATTAAATAAAGGAGCTGTGTTGCATTGTATTGATACGTGGTTAAGGTACTGTCCTGCAATTATTTGTTCGTGGAACTAATGGGACAAAGGCCTCCATTAGAAGCAAACTGTAGACAGCCAATCTAGAGAGTATTTGGCCTAGTCTTCCACGCTGGCCATAAACATTGGAAGTGGTGGGAGTACCCACACTTTTCCCCACCGCACCAGATATAATTGTTAAGACTTTGTTATTAATAATAATAATTTTACATTTATAACGCGCACATATTCATTCAATGTCAAAGGTATTCATTCGACGAGAGAACATCACATGTTCAAGGCAGCCACGTGTTATAAAAATGGCAAATTTGTGTTAAGCATTCAAAGAATACAACTACATAAGCATATACTTCAGCATTTATAGGATCCACCAATCAACTGGAGTGGCACATAGCAAACATTAGACTGCTAATTCAGTCAAAATGAACAGAATATTGGGTTTTTTCATCTTGACTCAATAATTTGGTGTGACTTGTTGGACGGTACTTGACTTAAATAACCACAAACCATATTGTTATCTTCAGTGGATTTGGATTTGCATTTGGTGAATACTAAAAATATCAATTGTGACAGGATAATCACAGGCTGGCAAAGTGTGTTTTTAAAAATAAATCGCCATAGATGACAAAATGAAATGTTCAAATGTATTATAGTAATTATTTCTATAATACTGGCACACTGTGGTTATACAATCTAAGCAACATTCTATCTTCCAGGAATTTCAATTAACAATTTAAACTTAAAACGGATAATAATTGGACTGCATATGCCACCTCACCACACCAATGGAAATTAGCCTTACCACTGCCATGCTGTTATCACTGCAGCCGATTATATTATTTCACTAGAATCCAATGGCAAAAGGTCTTCCCTGAGTCCTGCTGTTAAAGAAATCCACGGGAATGTTTGTAAGTAAGACCTGTGCCCTCCTACCCACTTGCGCAATAGCCGTGTCCCCAGTATCCAATTAGGTCCAAAGCACGATTCATGAAAATGCCATGTGGATTGCTTGCTTCACTGTGGTGTACACGTAGGTGGTTCTGGTGTTAATTGGTTGTTTAATATTTGCAGCCGAGTACATCATGGTGCAGTGCTCTTATAATAGTGTGCCGTTTTGACATGGTGACATTTTATAAAGACCGATCTCTCTCTTGTGGCTTTGCCGTGGCTTTGTAATGACCATGTCCCTCCTAAGGCATCAGATCCTCAGTGGAGATTTGCGGTTGATTTATTCCGTCAATTTCGTAAAATTCGTACAGAAGTTCTGCTGATGCAGAGTAGATATTGATATTTAATTTTAAGATACTTTAAAATTGATATTAGCCAACCCATTACAGCCACTGAAAAGGAAGTAGTTATATGTTAAAACATCAGGTAAGACGCATAATTAAACATAAGAGACCATCCTTTTTTTCATCTATAGTAACATATATATATTTCGAGCTCTATGTAAATTCGAGGCTGGAATATGGCTTCCACTGTGTTAAATGTGGGTATTGTTTGACATTACCTTAAACTACTGGTCAGTGTGGGTTGATTAAGAGGGGAGGGGGGATAGGACCAGTTCACACGTCACCAACCACCGATGTGAGTCATGGGAATCGAACTCAGGGAGTCGGATGTGTCGCGACCCATCCTGGGCTAGAGGCGGGGGCCCCAAGGTCACCACCCACATGGGTGAGGGGGTCGGAGCGGGGGAGTTGAAAAGGGGAGGGCTCGGATAACGACGGGCTGTCTGCTGGCGGGGCTCGGGAAGGTTGTGTCCCTGTTTGAGTCGTTTACAGATGCACAGCACAGTACGTGAACCACTGCAATACTGCTCCATTAGCGTCCAACATAACAGCCTCGAGCTGAGTCTGCTTCGTGGGTAAAGCCAGCAAAGTTTGACTCGAGAAATGTAATATCAACGTTTTGTCTTTTCAAACTTCACAGCGGTTCCATGATAAAGGTGACAGGTTAAAGCACATGTGCTTTATTGTAGGGCACCTGCGAGAAGAAAAATGTCTAGCTGTAATATGGAGGTCTTTGTCGTGGTCATTTTGGTGAAATATTCAGTGTATTGCCCGTGCTTGGAGCTGCTGGATCCTTTTTTGTATTCATTCCATTCAACAATCGACTGGGCCAGCAGGAGAGCAATGAGGAAATTGTACGGGGGACAGTGTTCACATCGCGAGATTGACTGCTGTGATTCAGTGGGGAGGACACAGGGGGTTTCTTATGCAATAAATAACCGCGCTCCTCGAATGAGGGAGGACCCGTCCGTGAGGGTGCCCAGGAGAGTGTTGTATCGACCTTCATTGATGCCATTATTACCATGAAGCAGGGATCGGCAGTCACAAACTGCCACTTATTGGTATGAATGCACACGGTTTGGCTAAGAATTAAAAAAAACTGACAACATTACTATATGAACTGATGCAGGTTTTCAAGGCTAGATTCATGATGGATTCATGATGGTTGCGATCTCCCTCTCTCCCCCGCGACGTTTCGCGAGGGAGAGAGGGAGATCGCTCGACACGGCTATCCCGAAAGAATAGCTCTGAAGAGCAACCATCAACATTACTATAACTAGTACATTGCTGCTAAATCGATTCCTCTCATGACAGACGCAGCCACATGTGTAGGAAGAATATCTTATCTGGCTGATTGTGGTTTGCCAGTTACATTTGGCTAAATAGTAAAAACAACCCAATAAAAACAAATGTGAAGTTGCATAATTTGAGCCCCACACTACAGTGGGAGCGGTAAGAAGGGAGGAGTAGAGCAAAGGTCAAAGCTGCAACAACAACCCCTGGCACAAGCTCAGAGGAAGAGACAGCTATAGGGAGTGAACGAGATGACGTTGAGAGACAGAGAAGGAATGAGAGAGGACGACAAATGCATAGACACACACACATAGAAACAGACAGGGAGACAGATACTTGCTAGTTCATTGAAATACGTAATAATAATTTACATTTTAAAGCGCTTTTCACCAAAAGGTCGCAAACCGCTATACAAAACTAAGATTGGGGGAATACATTACTTTTCAGCTTTAACGAATGCCTAAGGTATTCAATATCCAGCTAAATCGTAAAAGGTTAAACTGGGTGCACCCCTCGACTTTAGATTTGCATATGTTGCATATGATGTATTCAGTATTAACCACTCTTGAAAATATTTTTTTTTAAATCGAATTGCAACCCAGGATTGCAGCAATGTATTAAATTGTGAGGAGGCTGGATTGTTTGTATGCTAATATTTTTGGTAACAATTTGTAGCTATTTATTGAGCATTCTTTAGGACTCCACTAAATGTTATCGTTATAGATGTTTATTATTACAGCAGAAAAATACCCAGTGAGCTTGAAAGCTCTTTCCGGGATACCTGCGACTAAATGGTTTAGTCCCAAATTGCACATTTCACTTATTAACAAGATGGACCACCAGCTGACAAAACACTGCAGCTAAATGAAGGATGGGGTGACTGGTCCACGGTATTGATCAATTCATTTGATGATTCATAAAACAACAAGACACCCAAACAAATGACCTTTTCTCCCCATCATGAAAGATCCATGGCATTGCAGCGTTTTGTGACCCTCGGGTGAAAGGCGCTATATAAAACGCACTTATTATTATTATTATCAAACATCGTTTAAACCAATATCTCACAAGGTCTAAAATTCTGCAATTGCATGTTCTTAACAGGTTGTAAATGACGCTGGATAGAAACCAGGCCAGACGGAAGTGCCCGAGGTATAGTTTATGCAGGAGGTTTCAAGAAGAAATTGGTTTATTAAGGCAGGATTCAAAATAATAAGGTGATTATGAAGAAAATACGTAGGAAGCATACAATATTCTATCTTCACGTCTGTCCATCCACCATAAAACGGCAGTATTTGTACATATCCTATCAGCTACATGGGAGTGCATCATTTCCGCGGCATTGGTTCAATAGAAGGAAACGCTAAACCGGTTACGATATGCAATGTCTCATCAGCAATCAGACTTGCTATACTATTAAGATAATAGGTGAAAGTAAGCCGGTACGGTCTGGTACCGCATACTGGTAAGAAAGTGGCCAAAGGATTTCGTACAGTTCATGTGAAGATGTGGGTTGCGATACGACCATACTGATAAGTAATTTAAGTCACTTTTACCCCTGATCAAGATAGTGTTATTTGACGCAAGAGTAATGTCTGTGATTTTGTCAGAGATCTCTAAAGCACTGGTTCTTCAACTTTACTGCAGCCTGCACCCCTTTGGTTCTCAAAATATATTCATGCACCCCTTATTAAGTAATACATATAATACAAAAAATGTGACATGTCTCTCACCCCAAGCAAGGGCATCTTGCACCCGCAGGTGGTGGGTGCTCCCCAGGTTTAAGAACCACTGCTGTAAAGCCATCACTGGCAGACCTGGGCAAGGTAGAAGGTTTTTTCCTGTGGAAATATTGTACCATGGTGAGTTTTGGGAATGTAGGGTGAGATGTCTTAAGATTCCGGCATAGCGGAATGGGAATAGCACTTGTGCGTCCCAAAGTCCATAGTTTAAGGGTGTCGCAAAGGGGGATTTGCATCTTAACATCTTGATGTCAATTTTCAATCACACCTACTGACTGTGAAAATGACCAATCAACCTTTAATGTGTTTGACACCCGTGCACACGTGTATATGCGGGCGAGTGATCAGCGAAACGTGTTATTTACAGTGTGGAATGTCTCCGGGAATTGCTAGTCCACATCTGCAAGAGGCACGGCTTGAGCATGCAACAACAGACCTGTAATGCCGACACAGATGTGTCTGAACTACTATCACTGCTTTAAGGCTCCATAGACTACTGCCATTAGTGCATGAAAACCTCACCATCTCCTCCTTACCTCTGCCAGATACAGGTACGGTGATTTTTTGAACATTGGAACTATATGCGGAGGCTTTGCACAACTCTTTCTACGGTCGATGCTTTAGTTGGGTGTATCTGTGTGTGCTACATGGATTAGAATAAATGCAAGGGGCTGTGTAATAAAATGGGAAACTGTAATTTGACATCGCGCTTCGAAGAATCGCAAAGAAGATTAGAATAAAGAGACTGAATTAATTTGGAATGGAGTGCAGTCACTTAACTCAATAGTGAAAAGTCACTTTGGGATTCTCGATAAGTCAGACAGCGCTGTGCTGCTGTAAGCTTTCCTGCACTGAGTGGGCAATGTTATTTTGACGAAATTTTCATATTTCCATTAAAGTTTACTGGACTTCATATACAACGTTGTAAAAAAGAACATCCTTCTAATTGCGTTGGCTTCTACGAGCATGATCTTATTAATACGTAAAGCTTATTCTCATATTTCAGTCATGTTGACCTGGACTCGGTAAGCCGGGGGGACTATTGTTAGATGACATTCAGCCAAGGACCTTACTTTGAGAACCACTTTGTAGGCAGTTAACAGAGCATGTGTCAAGATGTATTTAATATTTATTTGAGAGGGCACACTGTCCAACGGATGGGATATTACACTAGTGAGTCAGGATGAAACATTTCCCATGATACCATTATTTATAGAAGAGGAGAGTATATGATAAAAACATGGAAAATGAACAAGTTATCTAAGCACAAAAACAACCTCCCAACTTTGAAGGTGGCGATTTTTTTCCATCAACAAAAATTTCATTCTGCAAAAAAAGTGTGTTTGGCATTTAATTCCTGGGAAAAATATTCCCATGTATGTCCGAAAGGAATAGAAGTTATTTATTTTAGTTTCATCAGGTTAGATTTAGTAAGACAGCAAAAAGTGGTGTTTGGCTGTTAGTTTGTCTTTATGCACTACATCTGCAAGTAATTTTGTTTTGTAGATATCTTGTTTTTGGAAGTGGTGCACGATCTCGCACCACACATAAAATGCACACTTATAATTTACAGTTTATTTGGTTAAACATTCATTTTAAGAAATGAATAGAACCGAACGTATTTTGTTATGGGGATCTCACTGTACAAGCAAACTGATGACATGCTTTCGGTGACAAATTATTGTCGAGGTTTTTAACATCAGGGTGGTCCACTGGTGCAGTGCACTTTGAACATGGCTTTCCGAGTTTGATTCCCGGCCGCGGCTAACAAGTCGTGAGCAATATCTGGACTGGTCCGGGACCCTGCCCTTCACGAACCCATGCTGACGAGTGTGGTGAAGTATGGTCAAACAAACAGAAGTCGGGAGGCCTTTGTCAACATTGGATTAATATTGGAGGTAAATTATTTAACAATGTTAACATATGATCCCTCACTAGTACCATGTTAAAGAATTCGACCATAGTGATGTCATTGTTGACTGATAATAAACGAGAGCAGTCTATACAAAATGTAGTGTAAACCTTCGAATATATAACTAAGCACATACATCAATGTGTTACTGTACTTAGTTTACATAGGGTCAGTCAGTTTTTATTTAAGCTTGAAGAAACCATTGCCTTATGTAGCTCTCCTTAACAGTTGTCAAGCGGGGAGGGGTAAGCAAGTTACAACATCTCAGGGCACCGGGGGCAATTTAGCCACGCCAATTGACCTAGCCACCATGTCTTTGGACTATGGGTTGAAACCAGAGTACGCGATGAAAACCTACACGCCTCGGAATCAACGGGTGCAACGCGCCCGGAGACATAAATATATTATTACATAAATATATTATTATTATTATACTAACTCCAAACAGCAAGGTAGCCGAGTCGGGAAGCGAACCCAGGACTTTCTTGATGTGAGGCAGCAGCGCTACTAACCTTGCCACCGTGCAAGAAAACTATGACATAAAACTGTGTACTCTGGCATTACACATTTTAGCATCTGGTTATGAAAACCTGTTTAATGTGCCATATATATGTGTTACAAACGCTAAGTTATTTCCAAAATCTCCCAGTCGGGTCATTTTTATCTTGCATAAAATAGTTATCAAAATTTATAAGACACATATAGAGCTTGCGTCAACACTGTAGTATGTATAATATCACATTATTACACTATAAAATGTATGCCAATATCCATTGTGATAAGAAAGGAAGTCAATCTATTCTTGACACAACGTTCCGTATCGCGACGCTCACGTTACTCCGTGATAAGCTTATCTGTTGGCAATACATTCTGCAAAGGGACACAAGTCTATTTTTCTTTCGGTAGTGAAAATAAAAATAGGAATCAATAGCAAATGCCTCCTTATCACCAGCTTTGATAAAATGCATTAAATATATCTGCCATCACAAAAATACTATATGGGTTTATATGTAGCGTTCGGCGTGGGCAATCAAGGTCAAAATGTTATATATGTGTAGTCAGTCGAAAGGGACATTATTAGTTAGTGCAATGTATTTAATTTGCGTTTTTAGCCACCCGTTAAGGGGAAATTACACAAATGGTATTTTTGTAATTAGAAAAGTTTTCGAAAAATATAACTTTTTTGAGAATTTCAACTGAAAATAAACTTTATAAAGTAAATTACGATTTTGGATCAAATCCATATTAATATTTAGACAGTTTTCCATTGGGGGGCCTTAAGGATTAGATTCCATAGCTTATAAAATGTTTGCTGGGATATTTTAAATCAACACACGCAGGTGGGATATTCAGGCTTAGTCCCTTATGAGATCTTGTTGTTTTTGTTGTTCTGTCTACATGGTATTACCGTGGGTTGAAGCTGGGACTGGATCCAGTAAACATGAGATTGCTTCTGACACACCTTGCCAAATAAAGTTAAAGAGCCCAGATTCTCATGAGCACATACAATTCCTTTTATGTTTCAACTGCTGACAGATTTAAGCAATTGTTGGTTGGGTACAAATCATTGATAAATATACTAATGCCATAGCAATTCCACTTTAGCTGTATCGTATTTAAAGTCTACATTGGGAATTATTAATCATCATCATGTTATACCCAATGTCGCGTGAAGCTACAATGCCACAATCCATCTTGCTTCTGCCTGAGTAAAACACATTTTTCAATCTCTCTTGTGGTTGTCCTCTTGGGTGTGTTCTCATTTGGCTGCCATTCTGTCACCAGACCCATCCATCTGGCATCATCCCTTCCAGTGATGCGTTCTGCCGACGCTCTCGTGTCTTAATAGACAACGTTATGTGTCAAATTTGTCTTTTTTTTATCTGATCTACATCTTCCTCCTTCACGTTCTCAGTGTAATAGCCAGCATGCATCTCTCCAAGCTTCTTTGCATACGTATCCGATTTTATGCCGTAATCTTGTCCAGAGTTCACATTTCCAATCCGCATCAGGGCATGTAATATGCAATCATTGGAAAAGTACCTTGATGCGTTTTTCACATTGGTTTTTATATCACATCGCTCCAGGAGCGCGCAGCCTGAAGTTTCAACGGCCAGCTGTGATAACGGTGCTTCGATGGACAAGACAAGAAGCTCCAAGATCCACAAACCAGTCTGGATTGGTACATAGAACATCATAACTCTTTGCGAACCAGTTGCAATGCACATCCTGTCAAAGGAATGTGAGAGACCGGGAACTAGCATCACAGTACTCGAGGAGCTGCGATGGCTTGTGATGGTGAAACTTCCACAGGAAATGACACCGTACTGTGGTTGGGGCCCATGAGAAGCTTAGGGTGGCAAAGTCAGCCCTAATAGAAGGGCACACGTGACCAACAGGCTCATGGTTGCCAGATTCCAGCACGCACTTTGGTACCCAACACCGAGGTCAGTGGTCAAACGGCATCTCCAGCGGTGACTGACATTTTGCTTCTTCAGACACACATTGGCTGGGCCGCCGCCTCTGCCGATCGCTCCAGAGCCCCGCGTGGCGCCATCATCATCATTGGTGGTCGCAGAGGCGGCTCTACCCGCAGGGCCGGAGCCAATCTTTGGGCAAACCACGGTTGACCTGGACGCGCATCACTGCTGGGGCTTTTGTCAAACATCACGATCTTGGACTGTGCTCGGCTTTCAGAGTAGCAGCCCGCAAGGGGCAAACGACCGATGATGACAATACACACAAGATCTTGGAGGTCGATGTATGTCTACTGAGCATCGGCTGCAGGATATGGCCGAAGGTAGAAAACGTTGATGAGGAGGGGTTGGCATCGCCGGCTTCAGCTGTGATGACGTGACTGTCTCTCACCCACCTGTACGCCATCTCTTTTATCCCACCCCACCTTCAGTAATTGCCATAAATAATTGTTCTTTGATGTGGTTTGCAGCAATTATTTCCTTTTATTCAACAAACTTGTCCACATTTTGTGTTGCTCAAATTTATATTTGTCCCCACTTTTTAGGATTCTTTGTTAAGTACTTCAAGTTGTTTATTCTTTAATACTGGTTATGCAAATTACGATGTCTTCGGCAATCCATGTTCGTTAAGACAGAATAAAGTAGACCAGGTATCCATAGTAAAGCTCTGTTCATGAGGTTAGGTCATGTGAAAAGGTATGTAAGTGTTGTGCACCCGTCGATATGTTTACATACCTTTTCACATGACCTAAACTCTTAAACAGAGCTTTACTATGGATAACATTGGTCATGAAAGCCTTCGAGTTAAATTGAATAGACCAGTTGTTTGAGTCTTGTACATTGAATTCATGAAACACACATAGATTGAGATGTAACAATATTTAAAAGGAAAGTGCTGAGGCCATAATTATTCCACCACAGGTTGTTCGGCAGTTAGTTTTTAACATGACACCATCACATCTCGTAACCACGGGTGAATGTTTTTTGAAAGGGATTGAATGAGGTGACTCAAAGCACTGAATTAATGAGTAACATCTTTCTTTATGTGACCGACACAGATGAAAAACTAAAGGGCTGCGCAAGGCTAGGATATAAGGGCCTATGTTCATTTAATGGATGTGAATAGCTTGAATAGATCGGAGAATGTTTTTTTAGTGAAACATAAGGATTAGCATGTATAGGGCACCCATTTGGCGCAGCGCCTGAAAGCACCTTATGTCACATCTGACGTCAATCATTCTAACACCCTACGGCTAGCTAACCAAGAAAACCTTCCTCGGTGATATTTCAGAAACGCAAGTGGCACAAAAGTGCTGATAATGATCCGGTGATATTTCAGTAACGCTGCAGGATGCAATTGGCATGCAGCAGAGGATTATTGTAGGGTCTAGATCAATGACCCATGTAATAATAACAGCAAGAAACATCCACAAACAGTCTCACAAGAACGTTGCATTGACAGATCCTGGAACTGCTGGTGCAGAAAGCAAGTGGCATTCAGGCATATGTCAATCAACTCCTTCAATTCTATGCAATGTATGAGGTTAAACCACAGGGAGGAGGGGAGTCAGCCAGGCGGTCAGCTGACACCAACCTGCCAGACACTTCTTCCTACATATTATGTTACTAGCCAATTAATTAATAAGTGTATTTTAGTTTTGGCAGGAAATTGGAGATCCCACGCAGAACGAGGGTAGAACCCACAAACTCCACACAGAAAGGTGCCTGAGGCGGGAATCGAACTGCCTCGGTTAGCATTTTCTTTCCGTGAGGCGCAGATGTTACCACTGTTCCACCCTGCCACCTATATGAGTACTTTGCATAGGATCACTTAATTTTAGGATGCCCTTTTTCAATTGTTGACAATTGTGTATAACAGGAGAACTGTGACTTATTCTGCGTTTGCGTCAACATGCAATTTGTGTTGTGAATCTGAGAGCAGGTTTCCACCTATGTGCACATACTGCACTCAGGAGCAACATTGCAGTTTTATTCTCAGACCAAACAAAAACATTACACCCCCTGTGAATCTATCCTGGTGTTGTATTCAACATTTAATCCCCGAAAATGGGAAACAAAGCTGTGGCCCAAACCAAATTTGACCAATTACACTTCCCACATACAATTCCCAAAACGCAATGTTGGAATTACATTGCTGTCTGAGCCTAAATTGCTCCCAGCACAAAAACACATGGCAACTAATGCTTGGAATACTCGCTTGTGTGATTGAACACAAACTGTAAAGAGGGCATATGCTGTTTAAATTGATGAATTTAAGCGTAGTGCTTCTCTGTTGTTCTAATCAGTCTGCATAACACTGTGGTGTGTTCCCTATTCACATCCTATAAATGGTTATTTCTTTAACATGCCTGAGTGTTGAACGTGTACGTACGTGTTTAGATCAAGGGGATAGAGTCAGGCTACGAGAGGATGTCCAGTGAGCAGACTAAACGACGATGAAATCGGCTCATGTGCAGGTGCTGGGTGATTTATTACATCGCAGGATTTTGAGAATATGGCGACTGCCTGGAGAGACATTCATCCAGCAGTGGACTCAACATGGCTGATCATAAAAATGATTTGGGCGTTGCCCATACATTGATGAACTCGATTGTGTTTGCACAGTCTTAAATAGCTATTTATATGCTGTATTATTTGTGTGTTTCTGTGCTGCAGTCAATATATTTAACTCTACGTGTACATTTGTTACACGAATTAATGACGGCATAAAACATGGCAATATGCCGCAAGATGATAATGAATATCTGTTACGGTTTTTCTCTTTTCGTTACTGTTACGCAAGTTTGGCTTTGGCCAAATGCCTGCTACTTTTATAGATGGCAAAATAAATCTTGGACAGTAATGTATTAGGGTTGACTTCATGTCACGGTGGCACAGTGAGTAGCGCTGTTGCAACACAGCAAGCCACAAATGAAAGCAGCCCCATTGTCCGGTGCCACGTGCACACAGGACATTTAAGTCAGCTCATTCAGCCACTTACACTAAAACGCCTGAGGATCCTTCCAACGTGGGAGGCGAAACGTCGCGAGAGGGAAAGCACTCGAAACGGCTATCCCAAAACAACAGCTTTGAAGAGCAACCATTTATTATTGTTTTTTTCTGTCGTTGTTGACATGCCGTTCTCTTCGCGGCCCTTGTGCAGCGCTTTGTGACCCTCGGGTGAAAGGCGCTATATAAATCGCTATTATTATTATTTCTGAAAAAATAGCAATATAAAATAGGACGTGACTTAAATCTGCTTGCTTTATAAATTCATGATGCAACGTTTCTAAAGATCCGATAACTTCCCACTTTGTTGCAAATTATTCCACAAATTCAATAGTGCACTAATTGCCTATTATGTTTCAGAGTACTCATCCTAGTTTGCAGAATTTTAAAGCCGTAGGGAGACTAATGCTTCCAGATATGGTGGTGGTTACCCTCATTCATTAAACGCCATTGAAACATTGGATCCTATGCACCACTGGTCTGATAACCATAACGCGTGTGAGAAATACACTACATTGTTAGGTTTTAGTTAGCTTAAACTGGTAAAAAAAAATATATAAGCCATTTCCTAATCCTGCGGGTCAGCACAAGTTATATTTTGTTATTAATAATAATAATAATAATTCAATTTATATAGCGCCTTTCACCCGAGGGTCACAAAGCGCTGAAAATGTGTGTCATGTGGTGAAAGGAATTAAATAGCATGCTTACAGACTGGAAAATCATGATGTCCACAATAGTGTTTATAAGGCAAGTTAGCATTTCTCCCAAATATGCGGGGGTTTTCAAAGTTCATAAGCTGTTTCATGTCATGGCTGAGCATTTATTTTGGCTCTATACATAAAACATGCTTATTCTGGTATTGTAGTTTTTAAAAACCCCATAAATATATTGTAACATAAGTTGTGTCCAAAATGGGACAAATGTGAACATTGCTCGTAAAAACGAATGTGTTGATGAATTAGTCCCCATTCATAGGTATGCTGTGTATTATCTATTAAGCACAACATTACAACAGAATTTGAATTATCAAAGTATCCATGCTACCACATGATACAACATTGGACGTGCATGACAGGAAAAAGATGACAAACGTTACATTGTTTTAATACGGTGCATAGGCAGACAAGAAGAGACTGATTTTGAGCCTAGATTGGACCGGGGTGGGGAGATGAGGTCAATGGGAGGGAATTCCAGATTAAGTGGTATTTAGGAGCTGAAAATGTTCACCATGCAAAGATTGAATTGGGGCTTCAAATGAAGGCCTTGGTTATTGGAGCAAATGTAATGTGCAGAGAGAAATAAGCGGAGAGAGGTAGACAGGAGTGTCCATGGTGGATCTTGTAGACGATAAGGCAATCCTGTTTTGGGAGCCAGTGGAAGGATTTGAGTATTGGAGTGATGTGGTCTTGTTTATGGGTGTGGGAGAGAAGTCTTGCAGTGGGATTTTTGATCATTTGGAATTTTTAGGTGAGGGATTTCAGCACCAGCCTTGACTCTGGCTTCAACTTAGAGGATCAGGCCATGACTGGCCATGACACGGGCCTTGACCTAAAAGGGCCTTGGTCTCAGCTTGGCCTAGTGGGGTCTAGCCTTGAATCCAAGACCGCTTTTTATGTCTGTGCTATCTCTTCTGAAAGCACGTCTCTCCTTTTTTCTATCTCGTGACTCAATATGCATATTCCTATGTGTATCATATGAATATTGGAATTAAGAAGGGGGGGGTGATAATTTCTGATTGTGGCTCCTAACGGATGGGCGGTACTGAATTAATTAGTTTTGGTTCAGGTGTAAAATGACATCCTAATGGTAACCGTCTAACAGCGCCTAATTAGCCATAGCAGGCATTTCTCTACAGGCTCCGGGGGTTCATAAGGTCTGCCAGCATGGGAGGTGGGAGTTGTCAGAAATATTTTCTTGGTTTAGGACTCAATATACCTTATATACAGGCCTTACAACAACCTATAATTGCAAGGAGAGAAAGGTTCGTGGAGCAGAGAGGGTGAACACTGCTGTGTTTGACTAATCACAAGCCAATTGCGTTTTGACAGATCACAGCTCAATCAACACGTGTGATCAACCGTACCGTTCTCACCCAGCACTCCCAGTGTCATAAATGAGTGACATTGAGAGCAGCACCTACTTCCATCACAGAGACCCACATACTCACACAGAGACCCTGTTAAGTCCCATGAGCTGTGCAGACTGTCCGTCTGGTTTGATCACGATGGTGATGATGATCAACGTGTCAATAAACTATTATTCACATTGGAAAACCGGGATCAATACTGTATTAGTGCAAAATAACACCTTTAGCTTGGAAACATGAAAATAGGTATTGGAAACTATAGTTAGTGTGTTTGGCGTGCATTTAATCACACTGAAATAATGTTTCTACTACCTTTGACAAACCAACACCAGATTACCATCATTTTTAATCCCTGAAATCGGATCTCATTGCATTAGAAAAACACCTTTGGCCCTCACTTTATATAGTGTGCTGCGGTTAGCGCCTTGTGTGAGCTGGCAAGGGAAGACACATGTTAAATTTGCACCATTGACCAAACGTGACATAAAAGGAATCTTTGGCATCGAGTGTTAATTATTTTTAATGGAAAAATTCCAATTATGACACTTTGTCTCCCTAACCCAAGGCTGTGAAGGGAAAACCAATTCTACTGAATACATGGTTAGTGCATTATCGGGGCGGCACGCTGGCGCGGTGAGTAGCGCTGCTGCCTCACAGCAAGAAGGTCCCGGGTTTGTATACCGTCTCGGGTACCTATCTGTGTGGAGTTTGCATGTTGCCCCGTGTCTGCGTGGGTTTCTTCCTTCCATAGTCCAAAGACATGCTGCTGTATAGGTTAATTGGCCTGCTGAATAAATTGCCCTGGTGCCCTGTGATGGACTGGCGTCCCATTATGGGTATATCCCTGCCTTGCGCCCTGTGTCTGCCGGGATAGGCTCAGGCTCACCCCAACCTTGTACAGGATCAAGCGGTTTCTGACACTTAATGAATGAATAAACTATTCCTCGTCAGCCCATACCGGCTACACTTTCTTTGTCCGAGGCGACGACAGAGTCCTCCACTCGGGATCGAAGCCATAAACTATAAACCTCTGTTCAATACTAATTTCCTGCCGGGATAGGCTCCGGCTTACCGCGACCCTGTATTGGATTAAGCGGTTTTAGAAAATGACTGACATGACTGACTGACTAATCTAGTCCTGGAAGTTTTTGATCAAACCTCGTATGCAAATTAGGATTTGTTTTTCATTATTTTGCCAAACAAGCTGCTTGAGCACCACCTGATATCTAATTAAGTTGCTATGAAATACAAGAATGCATGGCTGACATTACCACCAAACTGCAAATAAGAACGTTCATATCAGTGCCAACTGAATTCATAGCACAGTATTGAATAAATACATGAATGTATTTTGGCACATCAGAAAACGCCTCATTTTAAGCAGTAATTTTTCCATGAGGCATGTGACCAAATCAGACCTCTTACATATGTGGATAACCATTGCCTGTTTAAAATGATATTACCAACCTCCCTGAATCCCAAATTTGTATTCATTCCACTAAATTTGTAATATGTAAGCAAGAAGATTTAAAATGTGTGAATCTCATTCTCCCAAGGCGAACACGAGCTCACAAATAAAGCTGCCTGATACCAGACTCTGGCTTTTTGTTCATCCAGAACTGCTTACCAAGCCAATCCCTTTCTTTTTCTTTACAATCTTCTTAGCTATCACATTCAATCTCTATTTGCACCAAATACAACGACATTTCTATGAAAATGTACCAGTGAATCCAGTATGTGTATTCATTACTTGTATTAAACACATCACAATTCTGTATTCAATATTAAAAACACCAATTCAAAATTCTGATCCTAGAATTTCTGAAAGTGCAAGTAAAATGTATTCTGTCAGAATCAGAATGCCTGTTTGTGAGTATACTCCAATAAATATAGATTTAAAAAAAGATATGTTCACAGAACATGTGTGATCCTCCACATGACAGAAGTTTGACTGATGGTTGCTCTTTAGGGCTGTTCTTTCGAGATAGCCGTGTTGAGCAATCTCCCTCTCCCCCTCGCGACGTTTCGCCTCCCACATTTGAAGCATCATCAGGCTTCCACGCTACCCGAAAGAACAAGAACAGCTTTGACGATAGAGAAATTTGTATTATTACAGCATAAAATACCCCGTGAGCCTGCAAGTTCTGGATGCGGGATACCCGCGGCATACCAAACGCTCGAACTAATCAACACAAACAACATATAAAATCATGAGGTGGAGCAACGAACTCACAGCAGCAAATTGTGCAAACGATGGACCTAAGGTTCACTGGCGGTAATACTGTGAGACACATTAACTTCATGTAGGCATCTGGCTGTTAAGGCAAGACAAACATTTTGTTTGCTGTAGGGTCTTATATTAGCATTTTTGGCATACATCGGGCATTGTGACCCTCGGGTGAAAGGCACTCTATCTTCTTTGCGATTCTTCAAAGCACGATGGTCAGCTTCTGGACATCGTTCGTTTTCTTTCTATAAAATGCTATTATTATTACTTTGAATTCAGGCATTATCCTCTGCCAGGCTTATCTCTAGGACTGCTGATATGAGCTTAATCCTTACTCCACTGTCATTTCAAAATCACCCTCACAACTCAAGCCATACTAACTGGATTGAAACATGACCTGTCGTCATCACAAAGATGCTTAAGTCCTGGATGCAGCCATTCTACCCATTGTAAAGTTATCAGAATTCCTACAGTTGTCATCAAATTGCAAATTAAACCATCATACGTTGGAAGCATCTTCATGTTTCGAACGTGGGAGGCGAAACGTCGCGAGGGAGAGATGGAGAGCGCTTGACACGGCTATCCCGAAAGAACAGCTTTGAACAGTAACCATCATTAATCGAGCCGTGAAGACCTACAATCAGCACCCGTAGTGGGGCAAGTTCTGGAAAGAAACACTCCACTTGAATACCAAGATCCATGCCCCATTCATTATACATAAGTCAATGGGTTGTTGGCTATAAGGCGCTTTGAGGTGCTATGGCATTTAAGGGCCCTATAAATGTAAATCCCTAGCATTAAACAGACGCTCGGTAAGCATAGACCTTCTTGGGATCAAGGTTCACCAGGATTTCCGGAGCGTGATAATACTGCCACCGAGCAACAGTGGGATCAATTCATTTAGTTAGACATAAATGACCCTTTGACGTTGTCAATTGGTTGACCTGGCTACCAATTTCCAGTATTATGCGAGCTAAATTGGCAGAATTACCCTCATGTGTTTAGTAATAGGGTGGTGGCTTATTTTCTGTGCTTCTGAGAGAAGGCCTACCCAGCATAGAACCGAGTTGAAATACTGTCCTCTGAACTGAAACTTCTTCAAGGCAATAGTCAAAAATGGATTGTCATATATGTACTGTATATAATTAGACAGGGGTGGCACGGTGGCGTGGTGAGAAGGTCCCGCGTACGAATCGCGACTCGGGTGCCGTCCTGTGTGGAGTTTGCATGCTTTTCCCCGTGGCCGCGTTGGTTTTCGCCAGGGACTTTGGTGTCGTTTTTAGCGCACGTTGGAGGCATCTTCACGTGTCCTAAGTTCCAAATGTGGGTGAGGCTTTGTGATTTATTATACATTGTATTTGCAAGTCAAATACCTTTGCATAATCGACAAAGGTTAGGCATAATGGTATTTGATATTTGTTTATATTTTCCAGATTAGCACTCCTTTTCTAAACCCAGCTTGCTTACGTGGTTAATCAGCTTCTGGATTTTCCATTAATCTGTTCCCAATGATGTTTGTGAAAAACGGTATTCACTATTGTCACGTATTTACTGACTGGAAACTAATAGACACTCAATAAATTACATTCTCACTCCCATGCCAAACCAAGACTTGTCTAAATCTAAGTTCAAGATGAAAGAAAGCACTTTCAGATTTCTGCGTTAAACTTAAATGCAAATTTAATGACGTACTCAGTGATGATGGCTAATGTCGTGCTAAATAAGTAAATAAACACTATTCCTGTATCTGTTTGTAAAATATAGAGAATTCACTCTAATCAACAATTATGTAACTTCGAAAGGGAAACCGTTTAAATGAGAACATTACCGTACTATATGGCGCGTGAATGTCAAAGCTTATAACATATTTTAACCACAACTTCTTCCCACAATCTCCACACAGCCGACAAAACACAGTAAGCATGTTGTCCCTCCACTCTTTCCTTGGCCAATCTCATCCTGCTTGTTCCATGACCTCTACAGATGGTTTGACCTAACATTTGCCAAGGACGATGAAGCTGCACCTCAGGAGAATGTTGGAAAGAACCTGGATTTAGATTTTTTTGGTTTTGTTACCATTTTTGAATTTCTCTCGTTATTTTACTTTGCACAATGTTATATATTTGTACGGTTTTTTTTTTACAATGTACCCTCAATTTAATACATAATTACAAGACGTGTGATTCTATAACTACAGTACACCACTTTAAAGACAATGACCTGCAGGGCATATCTAGGGGAAAGGTAACAACAGTTCTGGTACCATGCTGTTACTTTTTTGTAACACGAGTAGAGGTTTGTTCGTATATGCCTTTCTGTTACCTTAAAAGTTTCTGTTAGATTGGTTATATCTCTCCAAAATCTCAAACTTCGAATGAAAACATCAACCTCTACTGAAAGGAAGGGCAAGCGTTTTCCCCTCAGACTTTTTCGCGTTACGCCAGAATCAACACCAGTTCCTGGAAAATTGCAATTTGATACTCTTGACCTAGATTACTATCAACATCAATTTGAGAAAATGCTTTTAGCATAATCCACAAAGGCCAGGTGATTTTCACATAATTTTGTGTTTTGTTTGGTCTATGCTATTGCAGAAAATATGGGTTCTTCTCGTCATATACATATTTCATCAGATCCAGACTCAGGAATGCTTTCTCATCTTTTACTATGACCGACCAAGCTCATCAATAAATGCTAATTGTATATATCTCCATATCTTTGATGGTTTCACATTTATGCACACATTCTTAATTTGCTGTACGGCACAGAGTCTTGAAATACACCAACATAGAGATGCTATCTCTATCCAAAAAGTTTTGCATGTTTTATACAGACTAGTTTCCATAATGTTTTCACTGTTAAGACAGTTACTAGTATTTTATTTTTCCGTAAGGAAAACGTTTGCGTCTATGAATATTTTAAAGGTTTATTTAAATATTTCATCTTACAAAAAAAGTCATCCCATCTTACCCCTAATTACTCTTCTGTGTATTTGATGGATGACTGGTAGCCCAAACATTATTTTATACTTATGTTCACGCCATATTTAGACAGTTGCCTGTTATTATTAATCGTGTGTGGGAGTGTGTAGACGTGCATATCTTTGTAACGTATACTACTACGACTACTTTTGTTTGCACAGTTATAATGTATAGCTCTCCAGCGTGTTTTCTGGAATGGCTGCATGTTGTTTGGCACTAGTTCCAACGTTCCTGAATTCACTTGCTAAAGGAGCTGCCAGCAGGTGGACCAAAACGTCAGACATCATGCCAAAGAAAACACAGTACAACCTTTGAACGCATCGGAGAGGAGGAAAACTTCTATCTATCTTCCAGAGAAATAAACACTGGATATTAAATCACAGTTACTACAATTGATCGTTGCTCTTCAGAGCTGTTCTTTTGGGATAGGGAGAGTGTTCGACACGGCTATTTCCCTCGCGACGTTTCGCATCCCACGTTGGAAGCATCATCAGAGAGAGGGAGAGCGCTCGACACGGCTAGCCCGAAAGAACAGCTCTGAAAAGCAACCATCATGAATCGAGCCGTGAAAACCTATATCAGTACAGTTACTACAATTTACATCGACCCCATTCCTAAATAGTGGTTTGGAGAGCAATGAATGTATCGATACTGTACAATTTTCCATTCATGACACACTGCACAGCATGTCATCTGCTGTTTGAGTGCTGGGCTTGACATATGAACCGAAATAAGCAGGACGTAATTACACCTTTGCAGTAGCAGTCTCTAAACAGTCCTTCATTCTTTCTTTGGGTATTCCTATCATGCAGTTATGAAAGAACAGCTGCATGACACCACATCACAAGTGAACTCATTCTTGGATCTCATTGATTTTCACAGTAATGGGTTAGAGTATTTCTACTGCCAAAAATGGTTGAGATTCGAGCCACAATTCCTTTCAGTATTGCTCTCCATAGCTGTTCTTTAACCGTGTTGAGTGTTCCTCCTTTCTCCTTTGCGACCTTTCACCTCTCATGTTGGAGGCATCATCAGGCTTCTCCAACTTGGGAGGCGAAATGTCGCGAAGGAGAAAGGAGCAGCACTCGACACAGCTATCCCAAAAGGATAGCTACGGAGAGGAATTCTCATACATCGAGCCATAAAATCCTCTATCACCATAATTCCGTTATCAAAGGTCTCATTACAGTAATTTACTCGCCCTTAATTCGTGGTAAAAGGTACACGATTATACCAAAAACCGTCCCTCATTCACATTTACTATAAAAAAATATATTACCAGTAGTAAATAGATGAAGAAAAGGGTTACACAGGTCTTCAAATACTGGAGGACTATGATTAAGATAATACCATATTGAGGCACACCTTTTTGCATATTCATCAGTTTTGCCTATTGACAACGGTGAATATTTCCTGTAATCGTTTGTGAAATGCATTTTTAAATGTATTAATTGTTTCCACCAAGAACTTATAAAATCTTTGTGGCATTACTTTGAAAGCAGTCAAAGGTGCAACGCGAATGAAAAAGACAAGTCAGTTGTAAGTCAAGGTGCCATTTATATCAGGTATTTGGCACTAAACGAAGGTAATTGTGTAATTTAAAAATAATTTCCCAAAATCTATACTTTCAACTTCAAGTTATTTATGCGCTAGTTAAATAACAGTATTGTCTCAGGACGACACATTCTTGGTACAGGTCAAATAATCTTTGCCTTGGCCAATGCATTTCCATGCAAATTGTGAATTTTGGCATTCATTTATTAAAGGAAGATTTTGATGGAAGAATATAGGTTGAAGAAAGAAGAAGTCCCCAGTAAGTATTATAGTATTGTTAGAGAATATTTTAAAGCAAACCAAAAAAAAAAATCGCACTTATAAAGACACACTTTGATTGAAATGGTGAGGAGTGGAGCAGTGCACTATAATAATAATTTCAATTTATATAGCACCTTTCGCCCGAGGGTCACAAAGCGCTGCACAAGGGCCGCGAAGAGGACGGCATGTCAACAACGAAAGAAAAAACAATAAAACCAAAGCAACAGAAAATAAATGATTAAGGCTACTTCTAATATACTGAAAGGTCGTGAAATTGGCAATCTTAAGAGCGGCAACATTCTGCCAGCGTCCCCTAAGATGGCCGTCACTTTCTTGAAAACAAACACGGAGGGAGACAGGGAGGGACGGTGAGCAACAGGGAGCGACACAGAGACAGGAAGACAGAGAGACAGACACGAGGGGGGAAACAACGCCAATCCAATTTAAACAATCAACATTGAAGCACAAGAACACGCAACAGCAAAAAACGCAGGCACCCACAACAACAAAACACAACTTCCACACGCGACACCACGAGGCGAGTTTAGGCAAGGCAGGACTGGGCTAGCAGTAGGCCGCGCAAAACAGACAACAAAAAACAAGCAATAAGAGCATGGCAGACAACAAAACAAACACCAAAGTTACACTGAAACAAACCACCAACCCAAGAGAAAAGGAACAGATGAAAAGTGACAAATGTACAACAAATTAAAGCTAAATAAATACGTAAAACACAGGGAGCGGCAGCCCACGCGCACCCTTTGGGGGCGCGCGGGCACAGCAATCAACTATGAACACAACAAACAAATTCTGACCACAACTAGTGGCAAGCGATATCTGAACCGGTTCTATGTTTTCCTTTTACAAACCTGCACTGACCAGCGTAGTGCAGTATGGTCAAAGAACCTCCATGACTGACAAAGAGCTGTAAATTATTGCGTATTTTCAAATAACCGTTAAACATAGAATAATGAGATGTTAAAATGCAGTCATAAAATTAGATAACATCTAAAATGTACGTACATTTGAAACATCTTTAAAAGTGTACAAATGTATGCTTACCATTCTTATCACGTACTAAGGCTAGAGATTTTTCTGAGATGTTCCGGTTTTTTTCTTGATTTCTTTACTAGTTTGGCATTTGCAGTGCGTGTACAATAGATTGTGCTATCCAGTCTTACATATTTGTATATCTAAGGTCCTACAAGGCGAAATACCATCTCAGGATTATTGGAGAATTGAAACCAAATTGGATTTCAATTATATGATAATTTAAAGCATTTTTCAAACACCTACACAACACTTGGCAAACATGCCGCGAATTGCATAACTGCGATGCAATACCTTACAGAATATTTTGAAGTGAAAAGGTTTGTTTAGCATTTTCCCATATTTAATTGGAATGAGAATTGAAATGCTAACCTTATCTTCCTGCACGTTTTCAATCGCCATTTATTTCCCTTCATAACACTTATTTAATGCAAAACAATGCTTACAGTTTTTTTGTTAAATTCAAATTGGCGATACACCACTAGAGGGAATGATATAGAATCCTCTCTGGAGGGTATTTGGTCCACTCTGGCCAAACGTCTTGGAAGTGGTGAGAGTTTTCAACTACAGTGATTTATAATGTGCCATATAACCAATTTTTTTTTATTTGTGAGCTACACTATTTTATAGTGCGGCAGGGTGGCACAGTGGTAACATCGGCACCTTACGGAAAGAATGGTCTTGCCCGAAGAGGTCGGTGTCTTTTTGTGTGGAGTCGGTGTTCTCCCCCAATATGTTGGTGTCAGCAAACCGCCTGGCTGCCTCCTCCACGTCTCTGGTTTCCTCGCGCCTTCAAGTCATTCTCTCTTCAAATTAATACCTTCGAAATTGAATGAATATGTGCGCGTTATAAATATAGTTCGTTATTATTATAGCTGCTTCAACAACTAAATCCTGCTGTCGTGTTCCCATATAGAACTACTTCATGTGATACGATGGTACAATAAAGTAAAAGTCCTTTATCAATCCACTGCTGCATTAAGGCCTCTCCGCACGGGGTCGTTTGCACATACAGTGGGAAGCGGTATTGTAGTGGTTAGCCTGCTGCGCTACGAATCCGGCCACCGAAGTTCGACTCCTGCTCATGGCCAACACGCAACCATTTTCTGAACTGGTCCTGGGCCTTCCCTAGGTCGACTCAGACTTATGAGTAGCTGGTGCGCTGTGTAAACATCACTACTAGGGAGACAAAGGTGGCCGGGCGTGTTACTTGTCACCCACTCGGGGTGTCGTCCTGGCCTTCATAGGTGCTCGCTAACAGCACTTGACCTTAACGTCTGTTAAGGCTATACTGGGGTATCTTTGTCTTTGAACATGACGTCATCCAGGACTAGTGCACTTGTCACCGCCCACCGATGTTAGCCGTCACGTGATCAAATTCAAGTCACTGGGTTCATAGGGCAGCGCAATAACAACAACGGCAATGTCTATTAACTTTCATTATAGTTACAAAGTTTGAACTTTGTACTGTGCCCGCATCATCTAAAACTATTTTACAATCCTCTCTTTTAAGTGTTCAAAATTAAAATGTAATTTCATGAACACAGGAGGCAATTAATGATTATTTATGTCTGACATAAAACAGTCAAAGTCCTCCGCCTTTTATGAATTATGGGCCGCTCTCTGGAGGTGAACAGGCTTAGAATTGATTCTTGGTTTAATGATGTGTCCCAGTTACGTTTATCAACAACATTTTTTCAGCAGAGGAGATTTTGTAAGAGATGGTATTAGCATTTTCAGTAGTTGGCACTGAAATGACCTTTTTATAGGTGTAATGACCTCGCTTAAAGCTATATTTAAGTATTCCACAGGTTTCAATTCAATATTTTTGTCATGAGTTGATGATATATATAAATCCCCTAAGGACTTCATGCTGATTTTGAGAATGACCTGAGAGAGTTTTGACCTTTATGAAGCTATTCCATGGGGCTAACCTCTCTCTCCATCAATGTTCGGCAAAGCCCTGGAGGTCACATGATTAGTAATCAGAAAACATAAATAATCATGACAAACACGTCACACTGAACAGCATAAATAAGGAATTGTTCTGATAATAACAAGGATATCCTCGTATTTACTGAAAGAATACAACAATGCCTTCAGTACAATTGCTGTGGGTGAATTATTGTATTGCCTTCCTGCCAGTGTCTCCCCGTTTGAAACTCTTACTGGGCATAAACATCCTTTCCTTTCATAATACGCACGCAGATCTTCTTCTTCTTTGCGATTCTTCGAAGCACGATGGTCAGCCTCTGGACATCGTTGTCTTTCAGCTCGGCCTCGAAGTGTTTGGTAGAATTCGCAGGCAATACCAAGTATTACCTGACAGGGATCGCAACGTGAACGCTTCTACCTTGACCCCCCGCACGCAGATAATAACAGTGAGTTGTAATTTCCGGGCAACACTTACCAGTACACTCCACGTGTCAAGAGTGGAGCGTGCTGTTTGTTGCCTTATGAAAAGCAGGCTGAATACATTTGCTATAGCCTTTGACACTTTGCTTATGTTTGATATTATTTTCACAGATAAACTGATACCCCATACTTAACGGCATGCAAGAGAAGATAATCTTGGCACATCTTTAAGCGCCGCTTTGTGTATATTTTATACATTGCAAAAGGATAATATGTTGTGTATGGATGTCCACGATATTTTTAGCTTTATGGAGCAGTGGTACGATGGTTAAGCACATTGCGCTGTAAACCTTGCCATCTGAGTTTCATGTCTAGCCACGGCTAACATCAGTCACGCGTGATAATTGAGCCTGTTCTGCCCTTGTACTGTTCCAGTATGACCAGAGTGAAGTACAGAATGTCGAAATAGTCCCCACTACTGGAACAGCACAGGCAAGCCTTCATCTAGCAGGAAACTGAACCCAGGTGTTACATTATTATTACGAAGAACAGGGGTGGAATTGGAAAAAAATCACTGTGGGCACGCACCCAAGTACGCCAATCCCTTTAGAGTCTCGGGGTCCTCCCACATAACCCATCCATCGATTTTCAGAAATCGCTTAATCCTGTACAGGGTCGCGGTGAGCCGGAGCCTATCCCGGCAGACACAGGGCACAAGGCAGGGGAACACCGAGGATGGGACGCCAGTCCATCGCAGGGCGCCTGGGGAAATTTAGTCAGTAGGCCAATTAACCTTACAGCATGTCTTTGGACGGAGGGAGGAAACCGGAGTGCCCGGCGAAAACCCACGCGGACACGGGGAGAATATGCACACTCCACACAGAAAGGCCCCCGAGCCGGGATTCGAACCCGGGACCTTCTTTCTGTGAGGCGGCAGCGCTACCCACTACGCCACTCTGCCGCCCTCCTCCCACATAACATTTTGAGTTTATGAGAATTTATTTCCGCATTTCTGTGATTTTCGAGATGTAAAATAATGTTCCAAATTTAAGACCCTGAACGTATAATTGGTTCCCTGAGATTTTCACTCTGGGAATGGCATTACCGTGCGTTCCCGTCCAATTCTACCCCTGACTAAGAATAAAGACACGCTCTAACATAGCTCAATGTCAGAAAATACATACAAAAATATACTATTGTTTCAGAATACTCTCATTTAACAAAGCTAATATAATTATAAGTCAGCCCAAGTGGGGCATCCTGTTCATTTATACCATGAGCGTATATCACGAATACGCCCTTAAAGGTTTAAAATGCATTGGCTCTTAGTACATTCATCAGTGACCTCTGACCCTGCTACATGAAGTAGGGCCAACTTGACTGTATTCATTACCAACATCTCATCTCCTTCCTTATAAGTCGAAAGATATGAAAACTCAGGGTTTTAGACAAAGGACCTCTGTAGAAAAGAAAAAAGGCAGCTTATTGCCATTTAACTGGCGACCATCAGGTCCACATCGCTGGTAAAACAAAAATGTTGATTACACTTTGCCATCTTGCCATGTTTCAGATGTATTGGGGACATATTTACTCTGAAGTGGAACGTAATATACTTTTGAACAAACAAATTTCAAAGTTTTCTGCTCTATCTATTGAACCCCCCCCCCACAATTCGTGCAGTATTAAATGACCACTCGGTTTCAGATTGTGGTGCGTTCCAATACATTTGGATATAACATTAAAAGTGATAAATGCGCTCGGAGTGGCGCAGTGAGCAAGAAGGTCCCGGATTCAAATCCCGGATTCAAATCCCGGCTCGGGTGCGTTTCTGTGCAGGGTTTGGACGTTCTCCCCGTGTCTGCGTGGGTTTTCGCCGGGCACTACGGTTTCCTCCTCCCACAGTCCAAAGACATGCTGCTGCATAGGTTAATTGGCCTGCGGACTAAAGTGCCCCCAGTGCCCTGTGATGGACTGGCCGTCCCATCCTGGGTTTGGCCCGCTGGTTGTGTCCATTTAAACGTGGAACAGTCAGATGCCTGAAAAGACATCCACCAATAATGTTAATTCCCACATGATGGGATTTAAATAGGTGTCTGGTTCAATGTATCACCATCACCACTTGGGAGACAATGGTGGCTGGGCATGGTGCTGGCCACCCACCCCTTAAGTTCTGTGCTGACCTTTATACATGCTCTCTAAGGGCACTTTCCCCAACAGTTAAAGGTATATGGGGGGATATAGGTCTGTGTGTGAGGTTATCACCCTAACAACCCCAAACTCTGCATGGTGCCAGATGGTAACATTAACGTGTTGTGGGCAATGAAACGCGGGTAATCAGGCGGCCGATTACCCTCATGGCATGCCCACGTGCACCACTGGAAAATGGGGGCTCTTCTTCTTCTTTGCGATTCTTCGAAGCACGATGGCTAGCTTCTGGACATGGTCGTCTTTCGGCTTGGCTTCGAAGTGTTTGGTAGAATTCGCAGGCAATACCAAGTACTACCTGACAGGGATCGCGACGTGAACGCTTCTACCTTGACCCCGATCTGGTGTAAGAAGCTGGTTACTCCTCTACCTGAAATATAATGGGTAAAAAACCACAAGTAGAAAAGCAATGTAAGAATTGTACAGAGGCCCCGAGAGGACATGCATCCATCACGTGCCCTGGCCAAACGGTGTTTGCCAGAGCGATGGGACTGAAACTCCTCCTTGCTCCTCTGGGAGCCTGCAGTAACAACAGACAGTTGCTATGACCTGGCACTTGGAATATAATTCCTGTTGGGAGCTGCACCCATACCATTAGGATCTTTGTGGAATACAGGTCCAGTGGACTGCCTTGTGGCACTAGCTTAAAACCGAGTATATGCAAAAGATATTGGAATATTGCACTCGTCTCTTACATATGCTCCATACTAGAGATGGGTGATTACAGTTTTACTTGTAGTTAATTCCTAGGATTCTTGCAGGAAACACGATTCTTACATGGTTTATTTGCTTGTTAAAAATCTCAATTTGAACGGGATTCTAACAGAAAATTTGCGTTGGAATATTTGTGGAATGAATCTGAGATTATTACAATTCTGTCGTGAACTTGGCTGAGATTGGTTTACACTATGCTTTTCAGGCTCCATGCTAGCCAGCTGGTAATCCCAGAATCACTGTTACATGGGTATTGTCCGTGGATTTCCATGACGATTTCACTAGGCCAGCCAGGTCCCATGCTACATCTAGTCTTCGTTGAATACAGCACCATTTGTAATGCAGCATTGCCCCCATGCTTTTACGAGTCTGTCAATTCAACAACCCTGTTACGACTCATTTTATTCTAATGACTGAATCAAGATTCCAAGCCAGAAATTGTAACCATCATCCAGCTGTTTTATGCTCAGTGGAACATACTTACGAATTGTTCATTATTAATTGCACGTGTACAAACACCATTTCCATGCATCAAGGAGGCCCAGGTGGCAGTGATTATGCGGAGAGCCTTCTCATCTTGTAGAGGGGTTGAATTAATGTTCTGCCGTCGATAATAATTTCCAAGCTGTTGCTCCTCGCCAATGTGTGCAGAAGTGTACTATTCTTAAACTTGTTCATGTTACATATTGCAAGGATAAGAACATAAGTTGAAAAAACCCTGTGAATAACTATCCATGAGAATGAAACGTTTGACAAATTGAAACTTACCAGATATATTTAATACACAGTATTGCATACAATACACTATTTTTGGTCAGAGCCTAATTTGGGAGCTAAAAATCATTATGCTAACTTAACCTGCCAGAGTTAGATGTCAACTTAATTAGGAATTGGATTTTTAGAACATCATGTTTTTTTCCACGTGGCAGCACACCAAACAGGCTCGTTCATGCAATCGAGCTAACCAGCTTAATCACGCAAAATCACTTTATGATTGCCAGAATTTAAGAAGTACAGAGGGTACCAAAAGGCAAACTGTCCCACACAAGTCAGTTAGGGTTGTATATTTAAACATATTGGCTCAGAGTACAATCCGAAGATTCCTACTGAAATGTGCAACACATACGTGCTATGTTCCAGTGCTCTGTCAAGAAATACAACTGTCCCAAATGTCCAAGAGTTGATATCAGCTGAAGTGCATCATTACCCACTGTTATTTCAAAATCACACTGGGTTGTTACTTATCTGTCTGACGCAAATACCATGAAATTCATTTTTATCGACATTTCATGTGATCCGGTGATTCATGAAGCAACCAGTGATTTCTGACACCGCTAGTAAGGCCACTTGGGAGATTGGAGAGCAAGGATGATTTTTTGTAAACAGCTCCTTTGAATGTGCCAGTATCACGGCTTAAACATAAGAAACACCCTGCCTTCATCTCAAAATAGACTAAATATCATCAATCATCATAAATCATTAACCATGATCTATCTACTGCTATATAAAAGCTGTCCCAAAGTGATTCCCATCTCTCAGTTTTGCAATGCAACAATCCATATAGCTTCTGGACGTTGGCTGATCTCATTGCTCCACCACAGCTGTCCGTGATTGTTTCGTGATTTTTTCACGTATTTTTATTTTCTCATTGTTGTTGGTGCCAACTTGCCGCCTTGAGATTAATTTGCCTCTAAAGCTGTCATTATTTTGTCCCAAACGAAATTCGAGAACAATCTATACACACGTGACAAGGCAAACAGGTGTTTAAATGTTTTCACAAACCTTTGAATACAAGAGTGAAGTAAAATAATAAAATGGATGTCACCACTTAAAAAAAAATCAATAAGAGCACAGTAATAGATCATGCATTAAACGTGAGGGTGAAACTAAAACAAAACAGGGAACAAATGATTTTAAATCCCAAAAGACACGTGCACACAAACATGCTAATTTTACATTTATAACGCGCACATATGCATTCAATGTCAAAGGTATTCATTCGACGAGAGAACGACTCATACGCGCGAGGAAATCGCAAAAAGGCGGAGGAAGCAGCCAGGCGGTTTTCCGGCGCCATATTGCCACACACTGCTTCCTATATATTATGATGTTATCGGCCAAATTATTAATGAGTGTTTTTTTTAAGCAGTGGGAGGAAATCAACGCGGACACGGGGAGAACACACAAACTCCACACAGAAAGGCGCCCATGCCGAGATTCGAACCCGGGGCCTTCTTGCTGTGAGGCGGCAGCGCTACCCACTGCGCCACCCTAATATGTAAGATTAAATACACGTAACTCTAAATTATCATTGAAGACGATGTGAAAATAAATCAGAGAACACAACTCGAATGATTTAACACATGACGCAATGGGACCATTAAATCTGCAAAACGAAAGGGGTTGATGGTTGCCTATGCACAAATACTCGTTCCTGTTTTGAGGACAAAGATGGAATGTAAACGCATCACAAACGAACTCTTTTTTTGGATAGGCGGCAGAAACTCGTGACAACCCCTTGGCTGCGTCTTACAACGAAACATGCAACTCTAGTTCAAGCTAGTTCACAATATAACTGTAAAGACTGTATAGACGTAAACTAACGTAGGGGAGCTAGCAGGTAACATACACACCGTTCAATATTTGCATTACAGAACTCATGCCTTTGTATCCTACTCCACATGTCTACAGCACAGCCGTCCTACCTGATAGAGCGACAAGCCTTTGGTAGCTCCTGGACACGCAAGTGTGGGAAACCCCCGGTCGGACAACTTGCTTTCATTGTCTCCACTCGGGGGTGTGGGCTCAATCGTTGCTCAACGTGGGATGGTACCAACCAGTCCCTATGTCTCCACATTGCGTCCCACACCCACAGGAGGGATCCTGAGACAATGCTGCCATAATCAGTCAACAGTACAGCAAGAATTTAGTTCAGCATCCACACCGTCAAGCGCCTCTCAAATGTTGCTGAGTTTCACCATCTGTTCTGAGTCCAACACTATAGGGACCCTGGGGGTGGCAGTACATGTCCACTCACTTAACTCGCTCAGTAAGTGTTTGCTCACCTGCTGCTCCCATCCTCCAATTTGAATGCTGTCACGAGCTTATGCTATAGCAAATCCAACACAATAGTGGAAATTCCTGCTTAGACAAGATCACTGACCTACTCCTCAAAGCTTGTTTTAACACCGATAGTTTTAGTCGTGTCCGCGTGGGTTGTCGCTGGGCACTCCGGTTTCTGCCCACAGTCCAAAGACATGCTGCATAGGTTAATTTGCCTGCAGACTAAATTTCCCCCGGTGCCCCGTGATGAACTGGCGTCCTATCCTAGATATAGCCGTGCCTTGCGTCGTGTGTCTGCCGGGATAGGCTCTGGCTCACCGCAACCCTGTACAGGATTAAGCGGTTTCTGACAAATGAATGAATGAAAATTAGTTCTTGTTTGGCTAGCTCAACACTCATCAAACCATCTTGTGACAACATGATGGACAGAGATTTATAAAAGGAATTTTAATGCAGATCTCTAAAGCACATAGACATAGACACAGACATTTTATTTAATCTGGAAAAACCTAATGAGCTATGTATTTTGGACTATTTTATTTGAAAAATGTGTGCAATGCTACGTGTTCATTATTATAATAAATAATGTTTGTTATTTTGGTTGATTTAAAATTTGGTTATTTATCGGTGGCGTAGTGGGTAGCGCTTCCGCCTCACAGCAAGAAGGTCCCGGGTTCGAATCTCGGCTCGGGGTGCCTTTCTGTGTGGAGTTTGCATGTTCTCCCCGTGTCCGCGTGGGTTTTCGCCGGGCGCTCCGGTTTCCTCCCACAGTCCAAAAACATGCATAGGTTAATTGGCCTGCGGACTAAATTGCCCCCGGTGCCCTGTGATGGACTGGCGTCCCGTCCTTGGTATAGCCATGCCTTGCGCCCTATGTCTGCCGGGATAGGCTCCGGCTCACCGCGACCCTGTATAGGATTCAGCGGTTTCTGAAAATGAATGAATGAATGAATGAAAATGAATGAATGAATGAATGTGTAAAAGGTTCACGTGACCCCCTCCAGCCAGTGGAAGTGCCACATTCACCCCAATGTTAACACAAGAATCGATTTTGTAATCATAACAAATCATCATATTATTAGGGTGCAACTTGTCACATTCAGTTTTAAAGAGATGATTAGCTCAATGGGCCTTACCCTTATAAACTGACTGACAAGTATATTGATACATATTAAAATGTAATGCAAGAAGTGCACATATGCGCCAAGTGGCTATGACATTCCCATAAGACCGTGGAGTGACCATCAACTGCATCAAAATATCAACAGACCGATGCGCACATCTCCATTATAAATGTAGGATAAAAAAACAAACCACTAGCACAATTGTGCCCATTCAACCATAACTAATCACCATATAGCAAACCTCCACCGGCTGCACTCCTTCAACGGAGAAATAGCAAAAGTCTACGAACTTTTACCTGAACCTCTCTCGTGGGTATCAGACCCTGAATATATTGCCATATGCAATAATAGAATAGTGCACTTTTAGACATAAGGTTAAATGCTTTAACCTTGACACATATTGATTCCATTTACATATTTAGTTTACATATTTAGGCTCTCTGAAGTGAGAAATACAGCACGGCTGTCTCTTGCCCATGTTTGTCCAGGCAATCGAGCTGTGTCACGTATCGATAACACAGGGTAATTCGTGTGCAGGTCATTTTGTGAATTTCACTCACTTAATCCAGCTAGTTGGTGACGTTATTATCCTTAAATGACATTGAGAATTGCTCTTTAGAGCTGTTCTTCCGGCATAACCGTTTTAAGCATTCTTTCTCTCTTCTTTAACACGTTTTGTAATGTTTCTTGAAAGAGAGAGGAGGAACGCTCGACACGGCTATCCCGAAAGAGCAGCTTTGGAAAGCAATTTTCATGCATTGAGCCGTGAAAACCTACATCTGTACATCCCGTTGTCAAACCACTGCTGGATGAGGGCCTCCCCACGCCATTTAGGTCATGGGGGCTATTTGACAATTCTTCACCGTGCTTGTGAGTGCCGGTTGGTGAATGCGGGGAGCATAGACGTGGGAGCACAGTACAACACAACAGTTTATATGCTGCACTGTCCTCTGCTGGCCATAATGTAGCCCCATACTAGCCTATGACACCTGTTTAATGCCCAGTGGTCAACCCATCCAAGCACTAATCATGCTTGAATCTGCTTGCTTCCAAGACCTGAAGTAAATCGGGCACTCTATAGGGGATTTGATCACACTCAAGTACAGTACACACCCATTCAACTTGCCCTGGAGCCAAGGACATCGAGAACCAATGTAAATATGTGTAGATCACAAATTTATCAAATATTAATAACCATGGGAAATTTAACATGGCAGCATAGAGTTTCACTCAGAACAGTTCTCATACATCGAGCTACGAAAACTTGCATCAATATCTACATTCAATTACATTAAAAAATGCAATTACTAACTTTGTCATTGATTTGGAAATATTGAAACACACAATTTTACTTTATGAGTGAATTGAAATACACCTTGTATTGAAGTAGGTTTCACGGCTCGATTCACGATGGTTGCTCTTCAGAGCTGTTCTTTCGGGATAGCCGTGTCGAGCGATCTCTATCTGTCTCCCTCACTCAACACGGCTATCCCGAAAGAACAGCTCTGAAGAGCAACCATCAAGAAATATATTTAGTTTACTTTATTTAAGATGTACGGTATAAGGATTTAAATGTTATAACAAACGTATGAATGTAGAATTATTATTAGTTTCCCTGTTGCATTTTCTTTTGTCCTTTGTCTTATAATTCGTTGCTACCGCTTGACTCTCAGTTTTCTGTCTCCCCGTTGTTGTTGTACCGTTCTCTCCACAGCTCGGAAAAAAAAACCCCCCAAAAAAATTATTGCTGATTTTCCGTGCTCTGTCGTTGTTGACATGTCGTTCTCTCTGCAGCTTTGTGCAGCGCTTTGTGACCCTCGGGTGAAAGGCGCTATATAAATGCTATTATTATTATTATTATGACAAACATGTAGGTTGTTCAAACAGTAATAAATTACTCATAGTGAGGTTCTGTTTGTGAGTTTAGGCCATGTGAAGGTGTGTAAGTGAAGTGCACCCGTCTATATACCGGAGCAAACGAATGAGCACATGCATTGAGAATAGTAGTAATAAATTACAACTATTCTCAATTCACCAAGGGATGAAGGCCTCTCCACAACACATAAGTTACGAGGGTTTTTTTTCCATACTTTCCCATGCTAGTGAAACTCTACAAATAATACATTTGTGAATTCGACTTGAATATGTTTATTGTGACTAATAAAAATGTCTTACTTTACAAACTAGATTTATTACAAATTACAGTATTTGAATTGGTGATCGGATATGATATACACAGGGTTTAGTGCACTGCATTTGCAATTCTGTTTTGTATGCCCAGACATTTCTCACTCCCAAGTGCATGTCAGTATATCTGTCCCATCACTCGAAGCTCTTGGTCTGTGTTGGGAGATCAAATCTCATGCTGATGGGCTGTTCCTTTTGCGCTCCAATGATTTGTATCTGTGGTTCAGTTTCCAACATCCCCAGGCAACTGTGCTGTGGAACCCATATATGTAACTCATCTATAGCTATAAAATGAACCCCTTTTACTGGTAATCTCTGACCATCTCGAAGCATATCAACTGGAAAATTTGATCCATATGTCACAATTGGGACACATTCATCACAATTATCCCAATCATTAAATCACCATCATCACAACGTAAACACGTTATGTACTGTATAGAGTGTATGTATGTTCTATATATGTTAGGATTTTTTGGAAGTTGCATTTTTGCCAAATTGGCCAAAATTGCTTTCTTCCACCCTCTGGAGGCATAGAATCACACCCTTGCTGCAGGTTATAGAGAGAGTTATTGATAGGCACCCTTAGCTCTGTATTGTCCAACTAAAATATAACATGAAGTGTGAACCATTTGGTTTTAACCAACAAATATGATTATTTTACGGTAAGCTGCTTATGGCTGGGATATCTGAACATTACATTTTTCAAAACACACATCATTAGTCTAGCTCTTTTTTACGAGTTAGGTCACGTAAAAATGTATGTGTTGTTAACCCGCCTCCACCCAACACAGCCAATTAGTAAAGGGTTGTCACGTGAACAAATCGGTGCCAATTCGATACTACTTCAGCACACCGGTATGTTGGAGAGCGAGCCCACAACATTTACAATGAAGGTACGACGTTTCACTGATAGTTGCAATCAGCTTCATCAGGGTGGAGGCGGGTTTACGACACCTATACATTTTTACGTGACTTAACTCATATAAAGAGCTAGACTATGGATAACATTGGTCACGAAAGCATTCGTGTTAAATTTACACACCATTAGGTTTGTTTAATGTGATGCTGACCATCGTGCTTCGAAGAATCGCAAAGAAGAAGAAGATGTGATGCTGCATTGGCAGTATTTTGTCTTAAACATCGATCCAGATTTGGCAAATTTAAAAACTATCCACAAATTACTGAATTGGGAATGTACATAACAATCATCGCCCCCTAGGTAACTCTTCTCACCTGGATAAACACAAACCTGAACTTGAAAACTGAGCAATGGTTCACAAGCACGAATAACAGAAATGCAATACAATAATCAATAATGTACACTGTCTGAAAGGGGTAAGAAAGCATAGCCGTGGTTATGAAAAAGGGCCATTGTCTGAAAATACAGTTGACCCTCCCACATCGCGGCTTTCCACATCGCGGCTTCGAATTATCGCAGGTCGCCACAAACAATTAAGTGTGATTTTTTTGGGAGATTTGCGGCCATGTGCAAGAAACCACGTAGCACTGCAGACGATGTGCGTAGCAGACGAAAAGTAAAGAAAACGGTCAAAGGTTTAGTAAGTCTTAAATGCATAGAATATATGTATTATATAATTACATTTTATTGTTTAATACCATAAATATACACACAAAAAATGAAAGGTAAAATTGTAAAAAGTTAACCTTTGCGAGAAAAAAAAATGAATATCCACACTTCGGAACGCCAAAATGGCAGTAAATTTTACGCGATGTGGGAGGGTCAACTGTACTTATTTTTATATATCTTTGATTTTTCTTTCCTTTTAGGGCCAATGTTATTGATAAGTGTTTTGAGTTTAGCAAAAGGTAAGGTGGCGCATTTGGCAATAGCTACCCATGTGCCTGAGAATGAACCTAGGAAGAAAAGTATTGTAGAATGTCTTTATCAAAAATGACAATTCATGCTTTAGGTAAGAATCAAATAATATACAGCCCTCTATGAGTACACACGCTTCACTATGCTAGTTTAGTGGAGTTTAGTGAACCCTAATCATTCATCTAGGGTTCACTAAACTTATAATGATAATGGCCATTGAACTAGGTTTCTGTATTGGGAAATGCTCTAAAATCTAAATAATGACTCGTTATTTTTGTTATTTATTTACTATCTATAAGGATAAATCTTGCTGAAAAATTCAGACTAATTTACATGTCTCATGTACATTACGTCGGCAGAAGCGTTCAACAATCCTAACCTCTGGACAGATCCTGTGGGGGGGCGGCGTAGGGATGATGGCTTTGTATGGCGATTAACGACTTTAAATACGTATTTAAATACTATACTCCCTCAGAAACCATGGAATTAATTGTATTTGCCTTTAGGTGCCAAGTTTAATTTTGTGACATAAAATATTAACTAACAATACTGGGTGATATATGCATTAATTTTGGAACATGCATATAAAATAGCCAATATAATTGAAATACAGCTGCAGGTGGCTGGTGGGGGTGATTACTGCCTGTGTAAAAACACTGGCTCAGCGTTACAGAACTCATGGGTTCAAATGTCATCAGCAACTAAACCATAATATGTTTTGATGTAGATTTAGTAGGTTTTCACGGCTCCATGTATGATAATTGTCCTTAAAAGTTGTTCTTTACCGATGACTTCTAGAAGCCTGATGATGCCTCCAACGTGGGAAGCAAAACATCGCAAAGGAGAGAGGAGGAACGCTCGACACGGCTATCGCTAAAGAGGAACTCGTAAGACAAATTCCCTTTAAACCATCAGTCGAACCAAATTATTAAATCCTGTTGAGTTTTAGATGGCTGAAATGGCACAACCGTCTCATCGTTGCAGACAGCTCTGCGGTGTGTTGGGTTGCACCAGGTGTTGTTTGGCACGATGTCCAACGTTTAGAACTTCTTCTGGAATATAAAGTTGCGATACAGTCGACATCATGCCGAATGACACGCATCCTGCCGAGTGCTTCTTCAGGAACTGAATTCAGGAATTCTACGCTTATGGCCTTAAAATCGTACAGCAATAACAAGGTAAATGTATCCACCTTGAAAAATCGGGTAATCTTCATTCTGCTCACGTTTTGTTTACATTTTTTGAAACCAATGGTACAGGTAAACATTGAGTAACCTTTGTACCGTCCATGATGACCATTGTTGTGTCACCTATCTTGACCAAGCCCTGACATAATGTGATACTTTATTATCTGAGGAGGTTCCGGAAGATAGTGCAGCAACACTCGTGCCTCACAGGAAGTAGGCTGACTTGGATGGCTTTCTGTGTGAAGTTTATATGTTTTCCCCTTGTTATGAATGGGGTTCCTCAGAGTTCTCCAGTTTCCTCCCATAGCTTGGAACACAAGGTAACCGGTATTGGCCAAACATCCCATTGCTAACAATAACCTGTAAATGACTCAATAGAGATTTCATATCGCAAAGTTATCCCGACTGAAACATCTTGGAAGGAACCTCCTCAAATGGGTGTAGAGACCGAGTGAGAGTTCTTAATGGTTTTCAAGTGGAGTAATCATAATAAATAAAAATAGTGACAACAACCAAAAATAATAACTTAAACGTTGGTCTTCATCAGAGCTCCAAGCATCTGTTGCTTTTTACTCTTTAACGCTGAGGTTAACTATGGGGAATTAAATATTAACCAAGACATTGAGCAACATAAACACTAATGTGGAAATATACCTAATAGGGTGCCACCAACAGTAGAGCATAAATTACTTGGAACATTAACATGTCTGAATTGCGTGAAGTTTAATCTGGCTGACCTGGAATACTGGTTACAAACTTAAAATATTGTTGGGTTTTATTGAACTATTGTCATTCATTGTCCATGCTATTTGTTTAATGACTAAATAATGCTGCATATGTTTTTCTAGAAACCTATATATTTATAACAGTTATATTCTGCTCTTGTTTTGTTTTGACTGTCTGCCACTTTGAGTAATGACAGACACCATATTGTGAGTAATTCACAGAATATTGAATGATTTTCCCTTCTGAGTAATTTGTGGTCCACTCTTGATACAAGCAGTAATAGCTATATATTTCAAAGTGCAGTACAGTATTACCAGGATTTATGATGTCTATGCATTGCGAAAGAGTGGACCGGTTAATAAGATAAATGTCATGGCGAAACGTAATGGGGATTACAGCCACAGAGCGATTCAAAAGACTTAATGGAAGAATGTGTTTTTTTCGCAATGCAGGAATATGAGAACGTGAAAGAACTCTATAATCATTGTTGTATACAAAAGCTAAATCTGGTCAATGTACAGCGCTTGAAAGTACTGACTATTGTAATGTGTTTAAACCATGATAACACAGTACAAACAGCCATTCACAGGAAATGTAAATTGAGACTTGCACTCAAATACTTTTGTTATTATACATTCCAATGATTTTTCGAGGAATTTAAAATCAGTTTTCTTTGCATTTGTGTTAGACCTTAGCCTTGTTTACATGGAGGAATTCTACCAAACACTTCGAAGCCGAGCTAAAAGACAACGATGTCCAGAAGCTGACCATCGTGCTTCGAAGAATCGCAAAGAAGAAGATGGAGGAAGAACAAACACATGCTTTTATTTAATTTATTATGATAGTGCAATTTGTCCAATTATTAGCAAGCAAGGGACATGTGTTAAATGTCAATGTGTCGCTATATTATATTCCTGATAACATTATCGCCTAAGATCACATTGACACAACGCATATGCAATACACCAAGCTGTCAAATACAGCAATAAAATATTGAACTATTGCGTAGCAAACCATTTCCATCGTAGACATTACCAACAAATAGCTGACCTGTTTCACTGCTCAGAACATTTTGTTACGGACAATGTCAGGCGTATTTGTTATTTTTGTTCGCGTCAATATATAACCGCTACGATACATCCACCTGCTGTGAGCAATGAATGAACCCCGTGTTCCATTTGTAGAGCCCAGACTTGGATTAATGTTACCCTGGGCCCCAAGCCAAGACTCTAATGTGGGGGCCATCGCCCACGCCACTGGGATCGGTTCCATCCACCCGCCTCTCAACCCTGCTACACCCGACAATTAAGCAGCAGGCAGACGAGGCGGCCGCCTGCTCTTGCTGCTGCTGCTGCTGCCACTTTAATTGTGCCCTAAATGGACAGGGTTGGCTGCACGGAGGAAGCCTTGAAGCCGTGCTACCGTGTTCCCCTTGGACATTATGGCTCTAGGCCATACAAAATTGCTGCTTAATTGAACTTGGCGTCCAATAGCACAAGCTTGCAAAATATCAGGAAAATGTTGCATTGTTGGATGTTTTATTTATTCATTTATAGCTCTTGTCATTGCTTTATTTCATTCGGATATGAGCACCAATTTAAGTTGTAGTGAATAAAAAGACACTTTGATTGCAACGAATTGTTGTAAGTAATACATAAAACTCCCCGATATTGTACGTCTGGATTCATGAGAATTACTTTCCAAATTGCCTTCCAAAGCTGTTCTTTCAGGATAGCCGTGTCGAGCGCTCCCCCTCTCTCCTTTGCTACGTTTCGCCTCCCACACAGGAGGCATCCCCTGACGTTCTGAGACACCTGAGTCTCACTCACCGATATTATTAGCGTATTTGCATTTTTAGAATGCATAAATGAAAGCAGAAAAAGTGCATAACGAAAGCTGGGGATTTAAATAAGCAGCTACACTTAGGGATTGGTATTATTATAGATGAACACAGTTATGACTGCCTGAATAGTAAAGCTACGTTAATGATTTTAGCATTATCTTTAAATGTGAGCTGATTATAAAGGCATTAGAGAAAACCAGAGCTGCTATTCCACAGCCCGATTTTAGAATTACGGGACTGGCTTTCATTAAAGGCAAGCACGCCAGCACTGTGAGATGGCATTTTATAAATACGTACTTGGCCCCTGGAGGTGCAAAGTTGCAACATTGTGCAAAATTTCATTAGCGTGTGACAAATTGGCAGCAACAACACATAGAAGAAATGTAATAGATTTGCATGTTTACCCCAACGCAAACCACTGCTGCACATTGTTCTGCAAAGGACATCAATAACAACATGCATTTCATTCATGGTTACATGGATTTGATACGTTAAATTACCTTTTAAAAAGTGGTTGAAAGATAGTATATTTCACTCATTTTAAAAATAAAGCTACTGTGTTATACATTCAAACTATTTCCAGAGAATTGTGTATATTTGCCAAATCTACTATTTCAAAGAGAATGCATTAATAAAAATATTGTTCTTTGTGTGCTGAGTCTCAAAAGCTGTTGGCTGTGTGCAAGGTGGATTGAAATAAGCAGTGGAGTCTTAGGAAAGAGGAAGCGATAAAGTAAATCAGTTGAGTATTAAAACACCTTGCATCCCATAATACAATCAATTAATAGCTTAAACCTGTGTGGAGCATTTGTGAAGTCCACCTTTCCTGCAGACTATTGAAACGAAATTACGAATTGTCTGCCTCAGCATAATATAATGTTTAATTACTATAATAAAAAAATAGAAATTAACTTTCAATACATATCTGCCACTTAAATGGAAAGCCAATCACAACATGTCGCTTGAAGAAAAGAATATGTTTAATTCTTCGTGAAGTTCATATGTCTATCCATGACGATCTTGATAAAAGCTTGAATTATTGTGGTGATTGTTTGGTTCAACAGGTCACCCCATGCATTGCTGACTAAACAGGAGTGGTTTGATGTAAAAAGAGTGGTTTGAGACAACAGACATAGACGAGGGTAAAGTGCTGTTAGCAAACGCCTGTGAAGGCCGGAATGGCACCAGAGAGGGTGGGTGGCAAGCATCACGCCCGGCTGCCTTTGTTTCCCAAGTGTCAATTTTTACACGCCACACCAAGTACTCATTTGAGGCTAAGTCGACCTAGAGGAGGCCCAGGACCGGTTCCGATCATAGTCAGTGGTGTTGGCCGTTAGCGGGAATCGAACTCGGGGACCCAGGTTCGTAGTGCAGCACGCTAATTGCTACACAACTGCTCCCCACTATTGTGACTATAAATACACAGATGCACATGTAACACAGGCTGAATACCAAGTGTTTTTTCTTCATTCAGGCACTCTGTAGTAAGTTGGAAGATAACTAACATTGGCTACAAGTATGGGTACCCTAATTTGTTCCAGTATGTCAAGTCAGCCAGCGTAAACGTGCCCGATGAATGACCCCTAAACGGAAGTCATGTCTCCTTTGATCGTTGACCGCTAAGCACCACAGTGCAACTTAATAACTGCATCTACCTGCGAGAAACTAGGAAAACGTTGTATGGAACTGGGTGGTTGTGAGTGTGGCTGTACAATGCAAATAAAATTAGCACGCTGCATTTTGACCAGTGTGAAGAAGTGGTGCCGCGGTTTGTGCATTGCGCCGCCTTCCTGGTCACCTGAGTTTGATTCTCAGCCATGATTAACATCAGTAGTACTATCTGAACCGGTGCTGAGCACGAACCCGTACTGATCTACGTGGTGAAGTATGGTAAAACAACTCCCATGACCGACGTAGCATTGGGAGGCCTTTATCCAGGCAAAGTGA
>JAZEWU010000002.1:4145664-4197966 GCA_036362915.1 Geotria australis
CAAAGAAGAACATAATCACTTTTATTATGGTAAATTATGATGCATGTGCACATTTCCTTGCAGCAGGTTAGCAAAAATAATTTAATTATATGAGCCTCAATGCTGTTCATTTGTTGGAAAAGCAATATTCCGCTGCTTTGCCAAAGGTTTATGTGGCATGCGATATATACTCCCGTTTTTATCGAGATAAACTTGTCACAAAAGTGACGTTGAATGACACTGCGCATCTGGAAAAACATACCAAATCGTGCAAATTGCTTAATACGTGCTTATCGTACACCCTTCTCAGTCCTCGTAAAGATGTTAGCGACAATGGTCGTAAAAGTCATACACGGTCTCCTTTATGGCCCTACCAGTGTTGATTTATGCTTTGTCAGGGTGACCTCAAAGGACATGAGCCTACGTATAAGTGGCTGGGTACATTGTGCGTGGTTCTTTTCACCCAGCCTAACTGAATCATGCGTCGTTATCAAATCAATCCCATTTCCCTCTTGCATCTTATCACCTGCATTCCGAATTAATTCATTATAAACGGCTGCACGATGCACCCTCTGCCTCTACGGTTAATCAGATCAGGACTCAAATTCTCATTGAGAGGGCCATTAATAATGGAAATGTTTTCAAATGTACCTACAATATAATATAATTTCAGAGAGAATGCAAAACAAAAAGTAGAAGTGAACATTTAGCCTGCCGGTATATATAAGTAGTTGCTGAATATATGTGATATGCTATGTTTTCATAAAAATAATAGCTAAAACAATGAGGAAACTTGCTTCATAAGTTTAGCACGTGGCTATGACCAAATCACCTGGAGTGTTCCTGATCCCAGCAGCACTCAGAAGCTAAGCAGGTTTGAGCATGGACAGTGCTTAGATAGATGACATTTTATAAAAAGTTTGTATAGTAGTAAGTATCGTGAGCAATAAAAGGCAGTATAGCAAAATCCATCCATCCATTTTCTAACTGCTTGTCCTGGTGAGGGTCGTGGCGACAGCTCTTTAAGGATGGTGGACCAGACAACCCTTTCCTCAGCAACATATTCCAGCTCTTCCTCGGGGGTTCCCAGGCGTTCCCAGGGCAGCCGAAGGATAGAATCCGTTCAGCGTGTCCTGGGTCGGCCTATAGGTATCCATCCAGTGGGTCGTGCCTGGTAGACTTCCAGGGGGACCCTTTCAAGGGACATCCTTAACAGATGACCGAACCACCTCAACCGGCTCCTCTCAATCCGAAGGAGCAGCGAATCTACTTTGAGGTTCTCCCGGATGGCTGTGCTCCTCACCCTGTCCGGAGAGTGAGCCCAGCAACCCTGCGGAGAAACCTCATTTCTACCGCTTGTATCCGCGATCTCGTCTTGTAGGAAAATCCATTGTAATGTATTGCCATTACATACCACGGTTTTGCTTCCCCAACCCACACATCTGCCATGTAGGTCGATTTTTAAACAATATTTTTTTAGTAAACAAACTAGAACGGAACGATCAAAAGATGCTTTTGGTCAGATGGGGCTACAAGACCGGCCCAACCACCTGTGAATGTGGAGAAGCAGACCATACTATGGAACACTGCCTTGTCTGTGCTCTACTACCCAACCTCTGCAGCTCAAAAGACCTTGCGGAGTTCAATGAAAATGCAAGGGGCTGTGTAAGAAAATGGGAACCTGTAATTTAACATCGCGCTTCGAAGAATCGCAAAGAAGAAGAAGAAGTAAACAAACTATGTCAGCACAGGTATTCGGTGCAGATGCAAAATATATGTTTCTAAATGTGACCTCCGCTTTTGTCTACAGCTCCGCTCCTACAGGTCGCGGTGCGTGGTCCGCGAAGCGCTTTCAATCCACAGCGGTGTGCCACGGATTACGGGAGTAGCGGTGAACCATCCATAATCAGATAGTTAATTGCAGACTGTTGGAGCGCGGATTATTGTATATCTGTTTTAAAACTCTTGGCGCTGAGAAATGAGGCGTTAACTAAGACACATTCAAAGATAAAAAAAAATACACTGTTATAAAAAGGAACATGCATTGCATCATATCGTAGCTCGAGAGTGTCCTTTTTAACATTCGTGTATGGGTCCATTATATGAGGTGGCACATTGGAATTACTTTTAGGAAATTCCTTTTTGCTGCACTCCCACAACTTGTTGTGGATGCAAACCTCGTAAATAAGCATCTCTTTTCATTACAAATCTTGAAATTTGATTTTGTATCTCTAAGGCCTCCAAAAATGGACAGTGACCTATGGTGAATATGAGTCATGCGGAAAGCTGGGGACCTCAGCAGGTTACGGAATGCCCTCTGTTGGGTTCTGCCTCCAAATTGATTCCACCCTTCCCCTGATGGTTTGATATGAATATTTCAACTTCGTCATGCTTGGCATGGCAATGGAGGTAGTATGTTCTGCTTTAATGCAACATTTAATTTACCTCTATTAGCCACATTGTCAACAAGTGGAGAAAAATAGGGATTCTAAGAAACGGAGTGTAATGATCCGTTGATTCAGTAACTAATAATACTGCAGACCCATAATACATGAACTGCATCACACACGTGTAAGAATCAACATTTGTATGATTAATAGCAAATATATAAGAAGGATACATTATGCTGACAGAGTGCACGATAATGTACAAACGGACATAAAGATGATCAACAATGCAAACACGACAATGAAAAAGTCATCCATCCATTTTCAGAAACTGCTTAATCCTGTACAGGGTCGCGGTGAGCCAGAGCCTATCCCGGCAGACACAGGGCGCAAGGCAGGGGTATACCGAGGATGGGACGCCAGTCCATCGCAGGGCACCTGGGGCAATTTACTCAGTAAGCCAATTAACCTAGCAGCATGTCTTTGGACGGTGGGAGGAAACCGGAGTGCCCGGCGAAAACCCACACGGACACGGAGAGAACATGCAAACTCCACACAGAAAGGCCCCCGAGCCGAGATTCGAACCCGGGACCTTCTTGCTGTGAGGCGGAAGCGCTACCCGCTACGCCACCGTGCCGCCCACAATGAAAAAGTAACAATTTTAAAATACTGAATCAATCATTACTCTGATTGCAAATTGATGAACTCATATATTTGCCTGTGGGGTCGGGGTGGGCAGTGGAATATTTCCACTGCTACATACAACAACAACAACAGCAAGAAGGAACAACTGACATAGCATTATCTGTCACTAATGCTAAGATTTAATTAAGACAGACTGGCATTATTCTTTGCTTTAATTAATATTAAATATGGACATTGAAAGTATCTATTATGATGGTCTACCTGGCACCGTCATGTAAAACAGCATTAGTAAACATGAGACAAGCCACCATGTGATTGGATGCATGTCTCTGTGAGTTTGTTGGTTCATATATATGGGAGCGGTAGTATAGCGGTTAGCACACTGTGCTACAAACCCGGTGATCTGCTCACGGCCCATATCAGTGACGATTTTCTGAGCCAGTCCTGGGCCTCCTTTATGTCGACTCAGCCTCAAATGAATACCTGGTGCAGTGTGTAAACATCACCAGTATGGAGACAAAGGCAGCCAGGTATGGCGCTGGCCACCCACCCCGTGTGGGCCGTGCTGGCCTTCATAGGTGCTCGCTTAAAGCACTTGACCCTACAGTATTTTAAGGATCGTTTTACTTTGTTCCTTCCTATAATTGTTTGTCTATTACATTAGCAGGAGTCGCATAATGGGCATCTTAGGGTAACCTGGATACATTTAAATGCATAAGGATTTCATGGACGTCATCCGTCATGACAAAGCCGTCATCGTGTTATTTATGTATTTATCCTCCCAATTCACAAACACAGTCTCTAAGATATAATTAACGTTTGAGAGCGAACATTTATATCGGACTATTGTTATGTTAAAGCGGTTTCACGTAAATGTCAATACAGTATTCTTCAGTGTTTTTTTTTATTTTCTGCTGTAATAATAAACATCTATCTATCTAAAAAATAATAGCTTTTTTGAAGATATATAATTAAAAAAGAATTGGAATTATTTTATTGCATTATTGTTATTACATTAGAAGAACAGATAGCACACTTATTGCTGATTGGATGTTTAAATGCACATCCGCAGATGGTAAACTCAGTAAAGCAACTCGGTTTTCAATTTGAGATACAAAACCGTGTATGTTACAATCACGGAAACACAGAGTTTTGGGATAAGGAACATGGTTATTAACTTATTTATAAAAATATATATATTCTGTATATGGTGCCAACACTGCGAACTTTGATCTTTTGGAACTAAGAAGACACGAAACTAGTCAAACATCACTGCTATCTCATCTCATTATCAGAAACCGCTTAATCCTGTACAAGGTAGCGGTGAGCCGGAGCCTATCCCGGCAGACACAGGGCGCTGGGCAGGGCTATACCCAGGATGGGACGGCAGTCCATCACAGGGAACGGGGCAATTTAGTCAGCAGGCCAATTAACCTATGCACATCACTGCTATGTTGACTGCTACGTAGATCGCTATGTTGTGCTGTTTAGCTCACTGATGTGTCTTCAGATTGTACTACACGTTCTTTGGCAGGATATACGATGTCTTTTTTTTATGGCTGTTGTGTAAAAGCTGTGGAATCTATTCAGGGCATCCTTGAAAGAGAACGTTCTGAACTCGTTAAGCTGTTAAAATCCCTATGTTGTTTTCAAGGCAATGCACTGTGACCCATTATTACCTCCCCCTCTCAGACTCAAGTCTTTCCTTCTCTCCTATCTTCCGCCTTTGACCAGATACCTACCAAACAACACTCTCCCAACGTTTCCAAAGTCTCTGTTCGTCTACCTCGATACAAATTGCAACGTGTCCGCTTTTCCTATAATTTCTGCTTTAAGCCGTTACAATAGAAACTGGATATGCACTCACCATATATAAGCACAGTTTTGATCCAGTATATGCAACACATCACTGCTTATATCGGGGAGTCTTGCCGACTGCGTCTTGCCCGTTCGCGGAATTGCCGCCTAACCGGTTCGCAGATTTTCCCGCTAACCGGTTCATAGATTTGCTTTAGCTCGCCCATTTGTCAAACCGGTTTCCAAGAAATGCAATCCCCGCAGCCAGCTAGGTCATCCTGTATATTCAGCTTCTACTTCACATGACAGGGTGTTCATAATCAGCGCACGGGTTGTAGTGATACCGATGGCTTGTGTATGATGTGTCACAACACTGCACAATCTGGGCAATTTGTGTTTTTTTTTGTCATTGTCAATTTTATCACAATTGTGCAATCGGTGTCACGTCATGAGATGAAGTATCCGTTCGGATCTCTCGCAGACCCTGGCAATCCTCCATGCGATAGATCGGCCAATCAAATGACCTCTGTAACTGGAGTTTTATTCTTGTTTTTTGTGTATAGTGTTGCCTCTTATAGTGTCACTTGTGTTGCCTTTTATAGTGTCACTTGTGTTGAGATGTATACATTCACATTACTGCTTTATTATTTATCGTTTAAACAGATGAGGGGTTAAGTTTAGATACCCACTAGAGAAATAGCCTTGCAGATACCTCTGCATGCTTTAAATAAAAACCTTTATTATGAAACTTCTGCGGAAACCTACACTTTGGCACTATGATTAAATTTTTAAGATTAAATGTAAGCTTTTTCATTGCAACGATACTAAAGCATGATTGTGTCTGAAAGCAAAGTACAATTTGAATTTATAACAGTTCTCTGAATGAATTAAACTTCACCCGTAATGGAAAAATGAGCCAACTGGAGTTTTCGTGGGTCCCTTTGGGCGCAGCCTTATAGATTAACGTGACCCAGTGCAGACACCTATTAATCATTCAGTTAGCTGTATTGGCAGTCTGTGCCTTGGGAATCCAGACAACGTAGGTCGCCTAATTTTAATGATGAAAGTGGGTTTAATTCAACCCGTGTAAGACAATTAAATATTTAGCTAGAATAACAACAATGATTAAAAATAGTAGTTTTTCATTCCTGACTTGAATTGATAAATTTTCTGAAGACAATCAGGTTTGGAACAGGTATTTCCTGTTTAGTAACAGATGTGAATTCACGGATAAAAGTAGCAGATAATGAGAATTATCGTAGCCTGGTAAAGAGTTTTGTGTATGTGAAAACTGGGCGCAGGTGTGCGCATTTGTAATCTCCGCACCTCACAGAAAGAAGGTCCTGCCTCAGGCGGTTTGATTCCTGCTTTGGGGCGCCTTTCTGTGTGGCGTTTATGTGATCTCCTTCTGTTCTGCATGGGTTTCCTCTGGGTTCTCTGGTTTCCTTCCACAACAAAAAAAAGCTAATTAATTAGCCGATAACGTGCTCTGTCGTTGTTCACATGTCGTTCTCTCTGCAGCTTTGTGCAGCGCTTTGTGACCCTCGGGTGAAAGGCGCTATATAAATGCTATTATTATTATTATATAATGGACGCAGGGTCTGGCGAATGTTGGTGTCGGCTATCTGTGTGGCTGCCTTTGTTCCACGTCTGTGATTTTTTCGTGCCTCTGATTCGTTCTCTCTTTGAACGAATACCTTCGACATTGAACAAATACTGTGTATGTTATTAATCGTAATATTGTTATTACATCTCAGGAACATATTTCTTTAATCATTGTTGTAATTATAAACACGTTTCATGGACTCTCATAGGCATGATCTATTAACATAGCCTTTGCATTCTGTTCCATTTTTGCTGTAAGTAGTCCAGAATGGTTTGACATCCTTTAATCCCTGGAGAAAGCACGATGTTACTCCGGTGCTTTAATGAGAATCTCTTCAAAGATTTGCATTACCGTTCATAAAAATAAGCTGTTTCCTGTACACCTTTTTATCATTGTGCTTGAGTGAAATATATAACACACCAAAATGCAATGATAACATTGCACACACTATTTTCCTTTAATAATAAGTAAGATCAACATCAACTGTGTTCAATGAACTGCTGGATGAAGACCTTCTCAAACTGATGCTGCATTGTAACAGCCAACCTTGCGTCTGCACACAATATAATTTCATCCCTCCATCTCACCTTTGCCCTCTAAGACAAATTCCATTCCTTAGCTGCCACAAAGAAGAGTTTACTTTTAGTTAAACTATCTCTGGCAGTGTATTTGGCACCATCTCACCACCACAGCTGTTAACACAGGAAGAATTATTTATTTTCTGTTGCTTTGGTTTTATTGTTTTTTCTTTCGTTGTTGGCATGCCGTCCTCTTCGCGGCCCTTGTGCAGCGCTTTGTGACCCTCGGGTGAAAGGTGCTATATAAATTGAAATTATTATTATTATTATATACACAGCAGCTCATCCTTGTACTATAAATGACAGACAAAACAAGCGTCTTTAGTACACGAATCGTAGTATTATGATGATGAAAATAAATGTATTTTAAAAAGCAATAACGATTGAAAAATATTACTACTTAGCCATGAAGCATTGATCAGGGTGCCTCTACCAAGCAATAACAACCAATTCATCACAGCGTGAAACATTTGCCTACTTATTATGTGCGGTCACACCCTCTTCAACCACAACAGGAAATTTGAAAAGGATATTTTTTGCTGATTGTTGGTGTATTGTTTCATCCTTGTACTGTTTTAGGTTTTCAGGTTCACGTCTGATGGGGCCCTCGAGTGAAAGGCGCTATATACATTTATATTATTATTATTCAATTCGGGTCTGATCCTTACTCGAATTCGAGCTTATTAGATCAAATCTTTATTTTGTCAGATCCAATTGCTTTGTAGAGAAATCTGATCTCACCAGGCAGTGAACTGACTGACATCTGAACAACACAGACGGCAATGTATAGCACAACACGCTCAACTTCACTCAGAACTCAGAACGCCTGAGAATGCCTCCAACGTGGGAGGGGAAACGTCACGAACGAGAGGGAACGCTTGACACGGCTATCCAGAAAAAGTAGCTCTTAAGAGCAATTACCTCTAAACCATGCGTCGAACCAAATTCTTAAATCCCGTTCAGTTTCAGACGACTGGAACGGGACACCGACTCACCGTTGCAGACAGCTCTCCGGTGTGTTCTTCATATTCTCAGACGTCGAGCCTCAAGAACATACTTCAGTAAATTGAGACAAAATGTGAAATACTTACTTTCTATATATTTCGTAACACTGAATTGGTTAAATAGAGAGATTAAAAAAAAATTGAGTTGACAGTTATATATTGCTTTCAATATTTGCTTTTTAAAAAAGAGTCCTCTGTGGCCAATTATGCAGTGGCACAGAGGGTGTGACATCTTTGTTACTTCACATGTTCTACAATGAAATTGATGCATATTAATGAAAGGTTAATGTGGTTACTACAAGCATAGGAATTTTATTTTTATGATTGAATAAATATGTGCCCCTGGTTGGATTTGAACCATAGAATTGTTCTATTTTAGTGGGGAGTATGTGACCCCTTACACCAGTACTGATGACTGGGTGTAAAGGATAATGTTTCAGTTACGGACGATCTCTGGTTTGTGTTGTTTGTACTTGTGTACCACTGCCTTCACAGCATCAGAAAATCACTTCTTTAACCTCCTACAGCATGCAGATTAATGCATTAACGGTATTCTGGTCACAGTTTGTTGTTTTATTGTTGTATAGAATATATATTATTGGTCAAAACAATGGACAATATTTTGTTTTTACTGAAAAGCAAATATGCTTCCTATGCAATTTATCAATCAGACACAGTACAACCTTCAATCAGCTGATAAGAACTAATTTCATTTGGATCTATGCATGGTTGGTCCGATTACTAATTTTCATGGCTTGCTGTAATATAATTGTTCTTAAGAGGTTCTTTTGAGACAGCAGTGTTGAGCGTTCTTCCTCTCTTCTTGCCGATATTTTGCTCCCCACGTTGGAGGCATCATCAAGTTTCAGGGAAAACGTTGCGAAGGCGAGAGAAAGCACACTCAACACGGCTATCCCGAAAGAACGCCTCTTGAGAGCGGTCCTATTCCCTGATTCGAACTGATCTTGCTCCCGACTAGATACACTTACATAAAAGGGAATAGTATTGTTGTCTAATATATTATAGTCTCGTGCCATACATGTTCAAAGTAAAATATTACTCTGCACAAGAGATTGGACGCTAAATGTTTGACACTAAATCTAATAGCATTAGAATACTTTGAGACACACTGTATGTGAAAAGGAATCTATTCCACAACATTCCATCTTTATAACAAATATGAATGTGAGTTAGTCTATTAAGCTTTCCAGACTCAAGATGATTTACATCAGTCACCATTTGGCAAAAATATGAGCAACAATGTTGGTGCAAATTCAAATCTGTCAGTGGTGCAAACACAAGGAGTGTCTCCCCTCCTATGCAAGCTCTTGTACATGCACTCGATTGAAGCAATTAATTAACCCCCAAAAATACGACAATAGAAATGTTATCTAAATATCCCTCCTATGAATATTGTACAATCTTTAATAAATCTGATGAATGATGGTTGCTTTTCGAAGCTGTTCTTTCGGGATTGCTTTTTCGAGCGCTCTCTCTCGACACGGCTATCCCGAAAGAACAGCTTTGAAAAGCAACCATCATTAATCGATCAGTGAAAACCTATATCTGTAAAATCTGACGAATGAACATAATCATATTCATTCATATTGTTCTATTCCATCATTAATGGCAGCAGTGACTGGCAACACAGGCAGCAACGACAGCCATCATAATCAGTTATCAACGTTCATCATCATCAGACTATCATCAATCAGAATCATTATCACCCTGCCCTCGTTCACCTCTTGGTTTCATATTATTTTTCTCTTGATCTGGTTTTAATAACTGTCCTTGGTACACGCAGCCTGATATGTTTACAGTCCTGTCCCTCAGGCAGATATCTGTAATTGTTTTGAAAAACTGTTGATCAAGATCTTTGTTTTGCTCATATTTAGCTTGAGCCCCACTTTGCAGCCTTCTTTATTAAATTATTACATCATATCAATAGTTGTCATAATGAGAATTGCTTTCTAAAGCTGTTATTTCAGGATAGCCGTGTTGAGCATTCCCCCTCTCGCTTTCGCGACGTTGCACTTCCCACTATGGGGGCATCCTCAGGCGTTCTCAGTTTCAATATTAATATTGCTGCAACAATATTAGTGGAACTATAAATAAAATATCTTACCCGTGGAATTAATGCTCCAGTCAGTCTTCTCTTCAAAAATAGTGAAAACATGTTATTTTCAAAAATATACTCTTATTACGAATATGTATTGTTCACAGACATAATTACAAACAGAATGATGTAAATTTAGAGGCCAAACAAGCAAGCCGGGCTTAGCAATGTATAATCAGTCAGATTATGTCTACACACCCTCTATAATTTATTTAATTACATCATCTGTCAAGTAAATAGACATTCAGCAAGCAAGGCCAACAGCTCACAGCATCAACGGTTTGTGGAGTGAGCCACACAAACTAGAATTATGCCAGTGTTGGCACAGTGATGTTTACGAGTTGCCAGAGATTGCACAAAATGGTGCACATGGGTATTTTATGTTTGCTGTCAAGGCAACACCTAAAACATAATAACCGTGTACAGCAGGTGTGATTGCCTATAACTGCCGGAGATGAAAAATAAACTTGCATAGCTTAAAAAAATAAGTTTGCTTCCATGGGCAGGAGGTCCAATAAACTGTGAACATATGCAACATCAAATTATGTATGAGGGGGGAAAAAGTAATCCCAAAGCGTTAAGGCAACGCCAATAACGTGAACTCCAATTATATGTGTTCACTGAATGTTATTCGTTGATGGTAATGATCGCCAATGTGAGGCGTTTTCACAGCGAGCTTAATCTGAAAATCATCAAGCAACTGTCCATGGTGATGACCTGCTGAGAAGCAGCTCAGATGATCACGTGCTGACTTCAACCTCTCTGCCTAGTGCTGACCTCTGAACAGTGGATCAAAAATCGTGGTTCAGGGATGGTAGTTATCATCCTGCTACTGGATGGGGGTTAGATGTCCGGCTGCAATGAGATTAAATCAATGTTCTCATGCCTCACTAAATACATTGTTTCAAAACGTTGAAGGTGGGAAAAATTATATTGGCTAACCCCAAAGCATTTCTAACCTTTGCATCATTAAAGTTCCTTTTTATATTCAACAGTTTGCTCATAAAGATCGTGTATCCGAGAGTAATATTTATTTCTGATATTAATTGGGGGTCACTCAAAAAGTCACCACTGTAATAATACATGCAAATATTCACATATGGGGGAGGATGACTGATTTGTGGTCAAATAACCAGGAATTCTGAAGAAGAAAAAAAATCAATCCGGCCCATTTAAGAATTCGGATTAACACGCCGTAGTGTGTGTTGTTTTGTAATATGCAGTTCTATACAACAAACCATGTAATTGTAGATGTTTTGTTAAAAATACATAATTTGCTGTGTGAAATTATTTTGAAGTTCGTCCCCAGAATTGTGAATAATTGAGAGATTTCACAGGGGAAGATTAATAATTTGCAAAATCACGAGTGAATAAAACATGACACAGCTTGAATGTATAAAGAAGCTTAATCTGACTGCATCTCAAGACACTGCTCCAATAAAAGAATGAGAATAAAAGGGGTTTTTGTCTTTACAGTATGAGGACTTTTTACGTTATCTGAATATTCCATGCAACATCTTCGCTTTGCCATAAGCTCCTAATTCTCAATGACTCCCTAGAGGCTGATGTAACCAATTAGCCAGAACATTTGCATTTGATATAATCATGTCAATTCCCGACATAATTCTCCTTATTGTGCATTTGGATTCGTGTCGCAATTTAGGAATTAATTGTGGGCTGCAGCAGTTCTCAAGGTTGAAAAGCTAAAAAGGAAAGTGTGCTGGACGTGATTTCTCAAACAAAAGTTTGTGTATGTCCTACCACAACGTTTAAAAATGTTTGTTTTACCGCAAGCAGGAAAATGTGATGTTGCAGATAAATGAGAGCTGCACAATCCTGTACACTATCAGGTTAAATCGATTTTCGTATTATAGCTGCATTGGTCTGCCTGTATAACTAGTAATATCTGAAATTCCATAAACAATGAACGTGATTTTAATGACCAAAGGTGCACAGTGAAAACGTTTAGTACATCGGTGTAATATTTGGGATTGGGACCTTGTCGTGGTGGGGGGGTTTCTGTGTTCCAATGAACCTCAGAGCTATGTCGACTGGAGTCCAGTACTCCTGGTAGGGTCACCCATGGCGAACAGGTCTGAGGAGAGGTTCCAGACAAAGTACGGTCCACCCAAAGCCCTTCATGATGGTTCGAAAAAAGATCATGAGAACCCTGCTCGGACTAGGGGTCCAGGGACCCAACCCTGGAGCCAGGCCTGGGGGTGACGTCCGTCGGCAAGTGCCTGGTGGCCGGGTGACCCACATAACCCGTGGGAGACGAAACATCTAAACATGTATATGTAATTATTTAGTAATTTAAATAAAAACAAAACCCATTCCACCTTTGGGCTTGATATCCCTGTAAGGCCCAAATCTGTTGATCGAGTTATATATAGTTGCCGTTTTTTTTGCGCACGCGGTGACAAGCAGCAGTGATATAAAACATTTGTTGTTGCAATCGTTTGCCTAACGTTTTAATGGACAAAAACATGACAAGCGTCACGTGTAAATCTAATTGTTCCCCGTAAGCCGAGTTAACGTCTCTCTCCACAGCGTCACAGAGGCATGCTTTGTAGGCTGCGCGGGGGGCGGTTATTGCATTGTCGCTGACCGTTATGCACCACCGCTGAGATCAATACGCCAGTAACGAGACTGGAGACACGGGTGGCTGTAGCCAGCACAGATTGAAAAGCCCTGATAAAGCTCCTGGAATGGCAAGCTCGCGGTCTCCCGGGTGCTCATTGTCCAGCCACCTGAACAGCTACTGTGTGGTTCCCAATCAATGGTATTAACTGGGATAATTATATTGGTGTAATGACCTGAAATGTCGTACATCACTAATATACATTGTGTCTTTACACAATTTGCCATTTCCTCCCGTAACTAATCTTAAAGATGGACATGTTTATACGTGCGGTGCCGTGGAGGAGAGATATAATCTCCCTCACCTGGTGCGGAGGAGGTCGTGGGTTTGACCCCGACCTTGAAGCCTCTGTATTTGGAGTTCGCATGTTCACCCTGCCTGTGGTCACGTGGATTTGCCCTCCACATTTAGAAACATGCAGTAACATTTATTGGCGGCGATAAATTCTCACCTATGATAAGCCGCTTCAGTGAGCTATCGTGTGTGGCCAGGTGGCCTCTGAAAAAGAGCTAACGGCTCACTGGCCTTGCCTGGTTAAGGTAAATACGTTATAACATGCATCTATAATATTAAATGGTGGAATGATTTACTTAATTCTCGTGATTCATGATTCACGGTCTGAATAAAGTCATATATTTTTTTTACATTGGAGAGAATGGTAGCGCCTCTAATGTCTATTATGTCTAGTATTATCTTTCCCAAACATAACGCGTCCTCAATAGTGAAGGCCACCAACACCAAGAGGTGTTCTCTTTAAGCCATCCCCAATATCTGCTGTCTCTAGCCCTCTTTGCCACTGTAAATATCTGGACACACCATTCAAAAACATTTCATAATGTGGCTACAGAGTACTCAGTGGGGAACATGTGGACGTGTTACAGCACCTGCTTCTATATCAATGCATGGTGCTACCACGCAACTGCCAGTGAGCATGAAACTCAGCATGTGGACATTCTTTTAGCAAACATTGAGTTGGAACTAACGAAGCTGATTTAAGGGGCCTCGTTGCTGTTTGTAGTTCACTTGTGTTTACGTTTTTTATATGGCAACACGCGAGAGTTAAAGTCAACCGTCGCAGTGCTAAACACCACTAGACATGGCTCAGCTTAGTAAAAAGGCATCAGAGAGCTATCCTCATGGTCCCAGATTGACAAATAATGAAAGTCGTTGCAACTGGAGAATTGTATTACAGATGTTGTTGTTTTGCCTCAGCTGCGCAGTAAAACTCTGAGAGTTGGCCAGAGTCAAACGTCAATACAAAAAACATTTAAAAAATAGTTCTGCTGCTCCCGATCAATGTTCACGAGAGAATGCATCTGGAGAGTCAATCTTTTTGTAATCTGCATCGAGCAGTCACGTGAGGGCATTTCTTTGCTGCTGGTTGTGAGCATTTCGAATACTTAACACAAAACGACTGCATATTGAAAGTATTGACTTGTGACTTCTTATTCAGTCCATAGTCTGAGCAAAATATTAGCCAGTCAAACTTTTTCGTCACAAATTCCATTTACGCAATCACACAGAATCATGTTAACCTGGATGCAAAACAGTTTCAAACACAAACACACCCACAAAACAGTTTCAAACACAAACACACCCACACGGACACGGGGAGAACATACAAACTCCACACAGAAAGGCTCCCGAGTCGGGATTCGAACCCGGACCCTTCTTGCTGTGAGGCGGCATCGTTACTCATCGCGCCACCGTGCCGCCCTAGTTAATTTCAAAAGCTTCAAAACAGCTGTCACCATGAAGTTCGTCCTTGAGTAGGGAAATGTTTGTACCCAAGGAAAAGTAGGGCTGTTTGTTCATTTTTATAATGGACATTACGTAACCAATGTATTTTTTCTGGAGTAACTTTGCTCATGACATGCTGTTACGCAACACACGTGTTGGCGTTTGGAGTCGCTCATGAAGTGTCTTCATGAAGTAAATACAATGTTCCTCGCGTTAAGTTAAAATTGTTAACGTGCCTGAAAATTCAACATCTCCAAGGGAGTGATGGGACAGAAGCCAAAGACAGAGCAAGCCAAAGACAGAGCAACAATGAAAAGAAGATTCCCAAACTCAGTATTCTTAAACAGCATTGCCCTCAAGAGATATCTAATGTTCATGTAAATTCATTTGAAGCAGAGTAAACAAACATTTGATATTTAAACATAATTTTCCACAGCTGCTAAACTAATCTCGAGAACATGCTTTGGCTGCATCACAACATTTAATGCGACTCTTGGGACTGCAGTGTTTTGCCTGAGTCTGCTTCTTTTTTTTTATACAAACAATCTTAAAACACAAATATTTATGTTCGAAGAGTTTTATTTCAGAGTTTACCAACGCATGCCCATTCACTGCCTTTCACACTACAACTGCCAAAAAACTGCCTGTTTCTCTGAGCTTGTTGAGCATTGAGAAGTAAGCAGACAACCTACTGAGAAGAGTTTGCTCATAAACACCCCGGTTCAACCCAACATTGAGCCTACAAGATATGGAGAAAATGCTTTTGTGTTAGCTGCGCCACGTTTCTGGAACAATATAGCGATGAGCTTGAAGCTACCGGTCACTACCGTCCATTACTAAACTGAGATCCCAGTTAGAATAGACATCTCTGCCTAGTTGTGCTTGCTAATCTTGATTCGTGTTCTAAAGGTTCACATTTGTTGCACTCTATCATGTTAACGTTGATTATATTTACCCTTAATATGCTTTAGTTTTTTTCACGACTGCAATGCACAGCCTTAATCTTATATGGTGGGGGTCAAGGTAGAAGCGTTCACGTCGAGATCCCTGTCAAGTAATACTTGGTATTACCTGCGAATTCTACCAAACACTTCGAAGCTGCGCTGAAAGACAACGATGTCCAGAAGCTGACCATCACGCTTCGAAGAATCGCAAAGAAGAAGAATCTTACATGGTTATTTACTAAACAAAAATTGTGCAATGCTATCTATTTTGGACTATTTTATTGAAAAATGTGTGCAATGCTTTGTGTAAATGTTTTTTCGTTGGTTGATTTAAATGTTGGTTATTTATGGAACTTGTAAACATTTTAATTATTCTCAGCAACTCTCATGTTTGTTGTGTCACAGGGGTCCTGTAAAATTGTAATACTTTACTGGCACCAGCTAACCACTTCTCTTCAAACGAATAACTTCAACGCTGGACGAATACTGTGTGCTTTATACATTGTAATAGCAATATTCGGATTATCTCTGTTTTAAATAACCCTCGCTTGTACTGATGTAGGTTGTCACGGCTCGATTCATGATGGTTGCTTTTCATAGATGTTCTTTCACCATCAATGTGGGAGGCAAAACGTCACGAGGGTGAGCGCTCGACACGGCTATCCTGAAATAACAGCTTTGAAAAGCAACCATTATAACCCTCACTTATTTATTTCAAATTAATACAGTTTACATGTCATTATTATATTGCTTACATTGCTATACACACCCATTGGTATTCAACAATATTACGGTTTACATAATTAAATGTGGGGTCACAAGACATATGTTTGTTTATGTTGGTTAATTCGTACGTTTGTTGTATCGCAGAAATCCCGCTTCTAGAGCTTGCAAGCTCACCAGGTATTTTATGCTGTAATAAGACGTATATATCTGTACAGCCCTCTCTTTCCTATGTTGTTTGCCCCCATGATATGTCCCGGTTTTTTGTGACTCCAAGGTAGCAGCACACACACACCGCCGACCGAGTCTCGTCCCGTACACTGCATCTCGTTTCACACGCCTGCTCTAGGGATGCCATCTGTCCTGAATTTCCCAGAATCCCCATCCTTTAGATGTAGCTGGGCTGGGAAATCTTTCAGCCTTCCTGTGACAATAAACGTCCTGAGTATTATCAGTTGCCCAATAATACGCCATTTAATCCCACGCATTACGAAGTATTTCTCCTCTCTTCTGGTGTTGTGAGATGCTCTTCTTCCCATTAAATGTCCTGGAGGGGGGGGGGTGGTTGTAGCTCAGAGGAGGCAACCCTAGTTAACCCACAGTGTGCCCCCGCAATTATTTTACAGAAGACATCTTAGTAGGTAAAGTATAAACTGTTTAGCTAAATAATTAGATTCCACTACAACGCTTAGTAAACGCAGTGAACTGCAGGCGGTCCCACTTTTGCGTCTCCGCATGTTATGTTGTTTTGCATATATGTCCAACATTTTGATAGAACCTACACTACGGTAGACAGTATGCACATTCAGTAGCTTATCGAATGTATATGTGGAGAGTGTAAAGCCAACTGGACTAAGCCTTGGGCATAACACCATCGAGGGAGGATGGCGCCTGCTCAAAACCAACGGTGAAGTGGCAACCAAAAGTAGAACGAAAACGTGAGAGAGCACGTGAACTGCGGAGATGGAGCAATGCATTTTGAGTGCACAAATCACATTGGGTGGGTTGTGAGTTCAAGTTTCTCTCCCCAGATGTATCGATCGACATGTCAGTGCCACTGCCGTATTATATCCATTGCATGGCCAGGGCAGGAGTGGAAGAGGGGGTGTGAGTGCACATACGAGTCTGTGCAATCATATATAATATTGATTTTCTAACCTCTTGGAGTGGCATCTGTTGCTGACTTGAATGATGCATTATATCCTTTTAGTTTAGTACCGAATGGTAAAAAAAACATCTCACAGAGGAGGGAACTGACAAGCCATAGATGGATAGAACAGTAAATGCCTATCTTGGAAATATTGACCACTGAAACGAAGCAGATACACAATATTTCAAGGTGCTTTGGAAAGAGTCAATCGGCACAGTTCTTTTATGTGATATTACAATACGAAAACATATTTTTTTTAAACCTAAAACTATCCTATTAATTATATATTTTCATAATTACATTACATTAGGCTGTGTAAGAAAATGGGAAACTGTAATTGAGCCATCGCGCTTCGAAGAATCGCAAAGAAGAAGATTAGGCATACTTAAAAAATATATATAATTGAGCAGTTTGGCATTGTGGAAGAGTGCCAAAATAACAGTTGGTAGAGTGTGAGTTGAATTATGAATCAGGGTTAATACTTGTATGTTACACATGCATTAATATCATTGGCCATAACCAATCCATTGCTTGATGAAGGCCTCCCCAAGCCATCACCATAAATAAATACGTATAACACAGGGAGCGACAGCCCACGCTGCCGCTCCCTGTGTAATACGTATTTATTTAGCTTTAATTTGTTGTACATTTGTCATCTTTCATCTGTCCTTTTCTCTTTGATTGGTGGTTTGTGTCTGTGTAACTTTGGTGTTTGTTTTTGTTGTCAGCCATGCTCTTGTTGCTTGTTTTTATTTGTCTGTTTTGCGCGGCCTACTCCTGGCCCAGTCCTGCCTTGCCTAAACTCGCCTCGTGGTGTCGCGTGTGGAAGTTGTGTTTTTGTTGTTGTGGGTGGCTGAGTTTTTTGCTGTTGCGTGTGTCTATATCTTTGTTCTTGTGCTTCAATGTTGACTGTTTAATTTGGATTGGCGTTGCTTCCCCCTCGTGTCTGTCTCTCTGTCTTCCTGTCTCTGTGTCCCTATGTCTCTCCCTGTCGCTCACCCTCCCTCCCTGTCTCCCTCCGTGTTTGTCTTCAAGGAAGTGACGGCCATCTTAGGGGACGCTGGCAGAACGTTGCCGCTCTTAAGATTGCCAGTTTCACGACCTTTCAGTATATTCGAAGTAGCCTTAATCATTTATTTTCTGTTGCTTTGGTTTTTATTGTTTTTTTCTTTTGTTGTTGACATGCCGTCCTCTTCGCGGCCCTTGTGCAGCGCTTTGTGACCCTCGGGTGAAAGGCGCTTTATAAATTTATATTATTATTACAACGTTCAGATCGTTTTTTTTATCAGTGTCCATGCTTACGATCAGTATTTTATGGTATGCACACCAATTAAAAAGTACCAATTAATCACGTAAAACCTTCTTTACGAATAAAGTACTGGTATGGTGCTTTTCACACGCACACAATACTGCATGTATATATAATATGAGCTCCTGACTGGCCAGGGGGAAGTAAACATTGCGACCGGTGAAACGCTTTAATACACTATTGCTGAGCACAGGCCCAAACTATCAAAAGTCAAGGAACCAGCAATAAACAGCATTATCAAATGTTGTAAACCAATTACCATGAAACTCTATGTGGTTGAGATAGAGCTTCCGGGCAATGGCAGGAAGGCTATGAATTGAAGCCTAAAACAGTCAAGAGTTTTGTTTAGAAGTTCACCAGTCCTGCTAAGGTTGGGAGACACTTTCATGATAAATTCAATTTATGTACATAATGTATCCATGGTGCGTATTGATGCCTCCAACGTGGGAGGTGAAACGTCGCAAAAGAGAGACGGGGAACGCTCGATACAGCGAACCCAAAATAAGAGCTCTTGAGAGCAATTATTATTATACAAGGAATGTTACTGTGGAATGAAATAGTGGCACAGCGAATAATGCACCGTATTATGAACCTGGAATCCTGTATTGGAATCCTGGCCATGGCTTTCTTTAGCGTTGATTCAAATTTGAAACAGTTCTTGGCCCTCACTGATTTGCACCTTGCATTAACCAGTATGGTGAAGTATGGTGAAACAACCCCACGACTGACAGAACACGGGGAGGCTTTTGTCCTGCAGGGAAATGACAACGGGCAGTAAGTGATACCATAATTACAATACTGATTTGCACAGACAATACAGAAAAACGTTGTCAGAATATGCACAACACAAACACTTTTCTCATTATCGCTTATAAAATCACTTGGGGAGATTGCTTTCTTCCTGCTACAGTATAACCTCACACCATTTACCAGCACAATGCCTTAGCAGTAAAGGAAATGCTCACTGTGCTAGAACCTAAGATAGAAATGTCAAGCACTTATTTTACCACAGCTGGGCTGACCTGTATTGAGCCGGGCAAGGTGATGTCCTTTTGATTAAGCACCAGAGCCAAAGCCATCGAAGGCAGAAGAAAGAGATGCTGGATCTCATTTTCACCAAAGCAGAGATGAACCTCATCTCGTTCTCCTTGCTCACCTTTAACACGAGGGATTGAACGGGGATTAGATTTAACTTTGTTCCTTGATTGTATATATACTTTTTATTTGTGATTTTTGAGTGATACATCCTTTCCTTTCAATATCCTTTCAGAACGGGACGATCAAAAGATGCTTTGGTCAGATGGGGCTACAAGACCGGCCCAACCACCTGTGAATGAGGAGAAGCAGACCATACTATGGAACACTGCCTTGTCTGTGCTCTACTACCCAACCTCTGCAGCTCAAAAGACCTTGCGGAGTTCAATGAAAATGCAAGGGGCTGTGTAAGAAAATGGGAAACTGTAATTTAACCATCGCGCTTAGAAGAATCGAAAAGTAGAAGAATATCCCATCACAACATGATCAGCCATACTGTATGCTGTCCACCCGCTGTGTAGAATCCTCTCCATGTTGGCATAAGGGTCTGTGGTCCTGTCCGTGAGTTATTAGTAAGCGTCCTGCAATGGATATCGTTTATTTAACCTATGAAGAGCCCATTGTTAATTTACCGAACTTTTTTCAACGTGGGTGGCAAAACGTCGTGAGGTAGAGAGGAATATCGCTCGACATGACTAGCCCTAAAGAACAGCTCTGAAGAGCAACCATTAATTTAATAATTGATCTAAAAAAACTATCTCTATTTATCTCTTTTAAAAATGTTCTTTTCATCAGTAAGTTGCTATCAAGACCCCTGCACACACTTCCATAGTATTGTGTATAAGCCATTCTTGTCCTGTTCATGACTAAATATAGAACAGGAAGTCTATCTCCCCAAACAGAATTCGATTTCTTTGCTGTTCCTCATCAGACTTTTAGCTTACTGTAACAATATTTTTCAGAGAAAACTCTAAGCTAGATTTAGCCTTTAGGGCCTCATCAGCAGTTTCGGGTCTGTTAAGCAGCTGCTACCAGTTTGCAGACATTTGGCAAAGAGCACTCTGTGTAAACTGTGCCAATATATATCTGACAACCCAGCACCATTTGTTTGGCAAGCCTGACTGTTATAGGGACCCAAAAAGTTAAAACTGGCCCAGAGATTGCTTGCTTAAACAAATGCTGTTGTATAATATTGTTCTGGAATGCCAATTTGCCAACGGACTAAAAATGTATTAAACTTTTATAGTGAATGTACACAACAAGTTTCTACATAACAATGCAGAATGAATTGCTTAGGATACCATTAATTTGGCTCATGCACAAGAATGATTCGTCATTACCTAACGTTCCTTGCCTGCAGAAATTCTAGCGAAAGGGAATTCTGAGCACTGCATGAATACTGTAAAGCCTCTCTTGTCTATTACGTATGTATATCTCGATAACTCAAGTGGCGAGAGATGATGACTGAGGATCACAATTACAAATATGATTGGCAATTGTATTGGATAAATTGGTATGCCTGATGGTAATAATTGTTACAAAGATTATGATGAAAGGGCATACATACATTAATGTAGATGCATGAGGGAGACGCTATGAATAGTACAGATGGGAATGTACGCTCTTCAACATGTGTGGTTGCTCACTCAAATAGATGTCCCATATGACTACATGTGGTGGAAGTGTGTTTTGTCACAATAAATTTGCATACTGCATAATATTCACTGATTAAAATGCAACGGTAAACACCAACACACCTTCCAGTGAGCACTGAAGTACCGTTTGTCTTCCAAGCTATTGCATCAGTTGGTTGTTTAAAAGTTATGTTTAATATACTGCACTATGAATACCAATTAATTACAAAAATCTGCATTAGTGTGTTCAGAATAAATGCATTAGCATTAACTAAAATATGCAACATTCTCATTAAGGTAACAGTAATTTGTTTAAATCTAATTTTCAGAATTTGTACCATGATTCCTATTCAATTTAGGGTCCTTTTCACTACTGTAACAAATTGGTCGAGACGTAAGAAAAATCTGTTCGTATGGCATTGCTGATATGACATATTTTCATGATGGCACGTGTGCATTCCACCAATGTACACACCTTGGGAAACGATCACTCTATTTGATTGTGACTGACAGGCTTAATACACTACATTGCAAAAGTGGTCATTTATCACACAAGTCAGGTGTACACATTATGTGAAATTCCCTGAGTGTTCTAATTCTAATTCTCCGTGCATTGCAACCATCGCAAGTGACAGTGTGACCCTGAGATGGCAACTCAGAGTTAAAGAGTGACTTAAGCACAATGTTGGATATTTCTTGAAATCGCACTGTTTTGGAAATGTATTTTTTTTCCTTATACAAACACTTAATTTATAATCCTCTTTAAATGGTCATTTTCCATCCATCAATTATCAGTAACCACTTAATCCTGTACAGGGTCACGGTGAGCCAGAGCCTATCCCGGCAGACACAGGGTGCAATGCAGGGCTATACCCAGGTTGGGACCCTAGTCCATCACAGGGCACTGGGGGTAATTTAGTCCACAGGCCAATTAACCTTTGCAGCAGCATGTCTTTGGACTCTGGGAGGAAACCGGAGTGCTCGGCGAAAACCGACGCGGACACGGGCAGAACATGCAAACTGCACACATAAAGGCACCCGAGGCCGGGATACGAACCCGCGAATTTCTTGCTCTGAGGCTACAGCACTACTCAACGCGCCGTGCCACAACATGGATCAATTATATTTCTTTAACCAGTAGGGTTGAAAAGTTTAAGGAAATGGCAGTCACTGTTACAGGTGACATACAAAGTGTCACCTTTTCGTGCCGTCACATTTTCTGGTAACTTTTCTTGTAATTTCAAGTTAAAGTACTTTCATCATGAAGTTGAAATTAATGTACAGGTTCCCCACGCAATTTTGTCGTTATGAAATTTCACTGTAATTACTTTAGCCTAAGGAGTCACACTCCTGGCCATGAGAACATAACGAATGTAATTCGATGGTGTTGGCTACATTTCCTATCCTCTCATACCATTAGCTGCCAATGTTGAAGCCCAGCGTGGCTAGGAAAATCATCATTACATGCTTCGTTCTCAACGGGCATTCTAAATCAATCTTTCCCACACGGTCCCTAAATGTTTACAAGACAATATCCTTGCTAAACATAAGCCATTGTAAATGTTTGTCATAGCTAGTGGCAAAGGCACTGTGGGTGTGATGGGTGTTCCAGACACCACAAAATTTGTAGATTTCTTTAAAGCTACCCACGTAATTTTAGACAAATATCGTGGAATTTTTGAGCCCACACGTTCATGCCTTCAACAAGGTGAAATTAATTGTGATTGTGCACATGAACCTTTAAATACGGTGTAGTGCACAAACAGAAGGCCCAGTTCTGAGTCAGTAGCTAGTAGTTGCACAGATCTACTATAATTCGAGTAAAGAACTACTCTTCTCAGACTAAATGGAGGCAAACTTTACTATTATCTATTACCCACGCTGTCTCTCTGACCTTTCTATTTATGTTCTATGAAGAAGGGCCATTTCCCAAAACGTTACCAAAACCTGTATATATATTTGTTTTCATATTAATCCTCACACAGAGTTGTTTACGAGTGTGTTCAGGTTTTTTCCTATCTATAATCTAATCTATTTCCACTGGAAGCACGAATAGGACACCCCAACTTACAAAGTTTCACTGCAACCCTGGTCATGACCACAGTATTATTTTGTACAACAAACACGATTTCCAAAACAAAATACGAGGTTCCGTTTTGCTAAGCAGTGCCAGTTCTGTACAATTTAACCGAGTGAATATTTGAAAGTGAACAGCACAAAAATAATAATACATGTTCCATTTAATGTACTTGTACGCATCAAAGGATTATGAATTCAACTTTGCACGAGTGGAAATCAGCGGCAGAACTCTTCATTGTCATTCGTTATATATATATCCATAGGTATTCAGAGGCCCCCTCTGCCAGCACTCAACGCACTAACTCCTTTTCATCATCTGTATTTCCCCCTTGAGGACCAATAAACACAAGTGACGTAGAGTGGGGAGAAAGTAACAAGACTTAACCAAAGGCAAAACCACCATTGTAATTTGTAGGAAAAAATAATAATCACAAATGTGTATTACACTGCTTAAAAAATATATTTAAGTGAAATTTATTGCTAAAGGAAATATAATCTGCAAACCGCCATATTAAATATATTTGAAGATGTGTTTTATACAAATACAGGACAAATGCTGGTGGTTTTTATCTGGGTTTTTTTCTTCAACATATATGATGATACTTTCATGAAAACTGTCCTCCAATCTGAGCCTGATTGTGCTATCAGTGTGACGACGCGAAACAAAATGTTCCTCAGGATATCACAGAACAACTTCTAAGATCCGTTCAAGTGCCGGCGGGTCGACACAGTAGGGGGCAGCTCTTTGCCATTTGCTTCGTTACTGAGAGTAGTGTTTGTTCCATAAAAGTAAAGCCGCTACTCCTAATTCTCAGAGGTGGATATTAGCCAATTTAGTACAGAAGCAAATGAAATGTGTACTCATTGGTGACCAGGTCAAGACCATCATGCGGCTGCACGTGAGAACCTGGTTTAATCACAGTTGGCTGCCTGGATTCAATCCAGGTCTCAGCACAGCCTGCTCAGCGCTGTGGCCTCTGAGCCACTTGGCCGCCTGTCAAGAGGATTTTTGAAAGGATTATTTTAGAAGGGAGGGAGTTTGAGATTAAAGGGTTACAAGAGAGGGTGGAAAAGGAGGGAGGGCAATGTGGTAAAAGTGCAAATGAAAATTCCACATAGAGAAGGAAGTCAGTCATCAGCAAAAGGGAAGAGAAACTTATGAGGCCTGCACTTAAAAAGGGAATGATCGCATGAGTATAAACAGATATAATTATGTCGTTAAACAACGTTACAGCCTCTTCAGGCATTTATACCTAGTTTGTTTACATTATTCCAACAGCCACCTCAACCAAAACAAATCCCTGCTTTGTGCCCCAGCCCATTCATATACTGCCAGTAAAGAATAACCTAGAGCCATGCGTGTCATTTATTGCCGAGAAAAGTTATGGTCCAGAATAAGACCATGTCATAAATTGGCAGATTTGCTAAATAAAGCTATGCTTGTATAAAAAAAATATACAGCTCCAGTTCATGTTCATTACTAAAAGTTGAAATAGTTCTCTGAAACTGGGCTTTTGTGAAATAACGTGTGCTGCCTGGATTGTGTCGGGCAGACAAGTAAAATATGTGCCTCATGGACTGCCATATATAGAAGTATTTTTGACATATGCGTGTGCTCGTGGCATCTTATTTGTGGGGCTCATATGAGCAAAAGCTGCCAAAAAATCAGCAAATGTACTCCATGCACCAGTCCCACAAACAAAGGCTAAACATGTACAGGCGGGTCCCCGCTATACATCTCCCTGTTTCGTTCCATGTACAACAATTCCCCACCGCACTTACTTCCATGGGGCGGCACGGTAGCGCGGTAAGTAGCGCTACCGCCTCACAGCAAGAAGGACCCAGGTTCGAATCCCGGCTTGGGTGCTTTTCTGTATGAAGTCTGCATGTTCTCCCCGTATCTGCGTGGGTTTTCGCCAGGCACTCCGGTTTCCTCCCACAGTCCGAAGACATGTTGCTGCATAGGTTAATTAGCCTGCGGACTAAATTACCCCAGGTGCCTTGTGATGGACTGGCGCGGTGGGACGCCAGTCCCACCGCGCTCACGTACAACGTACTCACGTACAACCTTCGCGAAACGCCGATTCTCGGTCGCGGCACCCACAACCTGGAACAGCCCGCCACACCTATTGCGTCAAACACAGTCCCCCACAAATTTCAAAAAAACTCAGCATTCAAAAAGTCACCTCTTCACCGACTCAGAACAAACCGACTGAGCAGGGCTGCGCGCCTCCGAATCAACGGGTGCCACGCGCCTGGAGAAAATGCGCGCCTTACAAAAGTAGATTATTATTATAGTCTCCGGTTCACCGCAACCCTGTAGAGGAGTAAGCGGTTTCTGACAATGACTGAATGGATGAACTTACATCCATCAAGGCGAGAACTTGTCCTTCGCAAATGCGCAATGCACTGTATAGGCTGCTGTGATATCACCGCTATGTGACCGAGCGTCCCTATCCATTATGCCCAGTGTCATATTTCTTTATTCCATAAACAGCCGCATTTTTTCCTATTGTGTACCCCGGTAATCATGCAGCGGTGAGCCAGGCCCAGCACACCCAGCCAGCTGACTTTTCAAGATAAAACCACTAAATTGTCATAAAGCAGTCAAGGTTGTGATCAGGAATATCAAAAGTATTTTAGTAATTTCAAAAAATGTTTCAACATTTATTTATTTTACATTGTTTGTGTTCATTGCTTTTGGTTTTTTGCTAGACTACTTTAGTTGTGTGGGAAGAACATATCTCACATGAATTACATTAATTCCTATGGAAAATATAGCCCTGCTATATGTCGTTTCGCTATATGTCCAACTTTTCTGAAATGTTTCTCAGATGTATAGTGGGGACCACCTGTACAGGTATGTTAGTTTGTGCTGCACATTAACGTATGCTTTAAAAGGCAGATATTACCAAAATGAATGTGTGAAACATTACGTTTAGAATCCACCAGATTATGTTAATTGTAATAGTTTGCAGTTACACTAACATTTATAGCAAACTGAGCTCATTCAAAACTGTGAAACCAAGTTTGGAAACGTGCCGTAATCAGCCCCAACAGGCCATCATGAATTTTGTACAAAAGTCACACATTTTGTAAAGATTTAGAGAAAATTACATGGCTGTGCTCTGGACAGAGTAAACTGAAGCAGCTCAGCCAGAAATATGGGACCATGCATGGTATGACCAGATGGTGACATACTGATTGTAGCATTACTTTTTTGTAAAGGATTTAATTTCTTCTGGCTGTACCAGAAGGCTATTCTGTGCCATTCCCAGAGCCATTTGCCACCCTTTTCCATATAAGTAATAAAACATGTGGCTGAAAGATAATGGATAATTCTGAATGTGAATCTATTGATGCACAATCTGTCCCCAAATGACAGCACAGCATTGCTTTCCAACATGACAGGTTATAAGCAAAAGCCACCTCATTCTGGCTAGTAACAGTAATTCACATTTCCAACTGGTACAGCAGAGAAAAATGCAATCCTTTACAATTATACCTAATAATTCATTCATTCATTATCAGAAACCACTTACTCCTGTACAGGGTCGCGTATACCTAATAATGTATATTGCAAATGAAAAGATTATATAATAATAATAATAATAGGCAGTGTTTTGCCAATCAACCAGTGGGTGAAAGCCTACCTACTTCATGTCTGTAATAGAGGATGCTTAATCATACTTTACGATGATCATCTAGGTCCAGAACAGATGTCACCCACCGCCGATGGTAGCCGTGGCCGGGAATGAAGCTCCAAAATCCAAGTTCGCAACGCAATGCGTTAAAACAGTGTGCCACCGTTCCCCCCTTGATTATGATATGTGTCAATCCAGTGCTGGATGTGGCAATCTACTGCTGTGTGTTGCGGTTTACTTACTGGTTTAGGGTTGAGGTTTTATCTATGCACAATTTTATGTTCTCATACTGTCATTTCAATGTGTTACTTTGTGATTTCAAATATTGCTTGCGTTGGTTAGTTGGGACGTTTGTTGTATCGCAGGAATCCCACATCCACAGTTTGCAAGCTCACTGGGTATATTCTCCCGCAGTAAGACGCATATAATAATCTAAAAATAATAATCTAGGATGGAGGTCTCCCCATGAGGTGTTGGTCACGGCGTTTGTTGACCATATCTCACCACGCTGGTTAGTGAGGGTTGGTGGAGATGGGACCCAGAATGACTGGTTCTGATATTGTTCGTCACCAACATTAGCTGTTGGCAGTAGTTGAACTGAGGTTGTGAGGTTGAACATATGAATAAAAATGAATCAAGATAATTGGGGATGGGGAAAAACTCGCAATGTCGGATCTAATTGCATGGATTTCTGTTGTTCATGAGCACATGCTCGTTAGACTGAAAACACTTAGATACGGATAGATGTTTTTTTTATTACAGCAGAAAATACCCAGTGAACTTGCAAGCTCTTTACGACACAACAAACACTTGTTTATGCTTGTTAGTGGATTTCTCTAATTTACAACCCTTCCAAGCGGTTGCTTCTTTTGTGGACGTGAATTATACAAGAAAATAAATGGTTCACACGTGTACAATTTATACAGAAGTGCAAAAAAACTTGCAAGCTGGAGATACATTGCAAATAGTTCTGCAACAGGTCACCAGGGGGCCATAAACATCAGTACAACAGCTGGTGCTGAAAATCAATCAAGAGGATGTGTCATCGTTGAATAAATGTAAGACATCAGCATTTTTGAAACGCATTTGTCTTTCATCAGTGACCTTAGTGCAATGATGGTGGCTCTGCAGAGCTGTTCTTGCGGGATAGCCGTGTCGAGCGATCACCCTCTCTACCTCGCAACGTTTCGTCTCCCATGTTGGAAGCATCATTAAGCGTTAACTTGGGAGGCAAAACGTCACAAGGGAAAGAGGGAGAGAGGGGAGATCGCTCAACACGGCTATACAGAAAGAACAGCTCTCAAGAGCAACCATCATGAATCGAGCCGTGAAAATCTACATCATTACTTAATGCAATGCTTGCTTCTGCAGACGTGAAAACGTTGACTCGCATAGTGCACTTGCATACGCAGTTTCGGAAGCAATGGATGTTTTAGCGTCTCTACATGGCCACAGTAGCAGTAGCTTAACTTGTTATGTTTGGAGTAAATACAGAGTAAGAACCAATGAACAGGGATTGGTGATTTACCACCCTAGTTGACACCCTACTTTACCACACAGGTTGACAGAGGCGATGAGAAGCACTGGCTTAATTGGTGGACCTAACCTTAATGCGAGAGGCCACACACACAACACAGTTAAATCCGTAGTGATTCATCGATTTAATTATAAGGTCTAGTGACTCTGAAAGCTTCAATTTGCAAGCAATCAATCATGAGGGATAAACAGACAACATTAGCCTTTTCTTACCATCAACCGTTGAGACCTTTCTTTAGTACGATTCCTCGATCCCCTAGGCTGCAGAAACTTCAGGCTACACAAGCTATACTATTCAAAAAGCAAAGAAGTAAAAGTATTACGGTTTCAGTTATACGTCTATAGGAATACACTTAAAGTTTAATCATTCTGCACCACAAGTCCTCTTTTGGGACTGTAAATTAGACAAACATTTCTATAGCAGTTTAATCCAAGCTTGGAGAGACTTGATACATCACAGTGAAATGTTGGGCAGTCCTGGAATTGGCATGACCTGGTTGTCTAGGGATTAAATGCATCAGCTTCAAATCTAGGAGTGTCTGAGTATTTTGTTGACAAATCGCAAGCCTAGGTCTCTAGGTGATGTGTTTTTAGAGTATGACCAAATGAAAATGGTAGCTTAGAGAGGGAATCTCATATTCTGACTTATACACATTCAGGATAATGCTGGTAAATGTCCTCACACTTTACATTTTAAAATGGTAAAGGTGCAGCCCTGAAATTGCTAGCTCACGTAATTGCTGGCAGAAGGGCCTCCACTAAGGGGAGCTCTAAGGAACCCCTTCAGAGTGTCATTTGGCCAATTCTTCTATGCTGGTCAGTCATCTGAGAAGTGGTGGAATGTTGACACTTTTCCCGACTACACACGACTTGCCGATCGACTAACTGTGGTAAGTAATTCATCCTGTTTATCGGACAAAGGTTGCGGGGAGGATGCATAACATTTCCCGTTGTTTCAACTACCGCCCTGGGGGATCACACCGGTGACCCCTAGATTTCAAGTCGAGACTGGAAAATGAAATAACTGGCATATGTGTTGAACCTAATACAACACAACATCTTAACCAATGTTTTATGAAAGTGACATCAGTGAAGAGCTTTAGCGTGGCACTGACTTGAAGTTTCATGAAAGCTTCACTTTTTGGACATGTCACTCCAGTATCCCATGACCATATGCTCATTCAATTACTTGTTTACTGGTATTTTATTGAAGCTGCTTAACTAGCTAATTTTAGCTATCGGTAACCCCCAGTTTAACGTTTCTGCATTTGTATTGATGTAGGTTTTTCACGACTTGATGTATAACAATAGTTCTTAAAAGCTGCTCTTTCGAGATAGCCGTGTCGAGCGTTCCTCGTTTCTCCTTTACGACGGTTCGCCTCCCATATTGAAGGTCATAGAAGTCTGATTATCCCTGATAAGGCCTCCAACGTGGGAGCAGCTCTTAAGAGCAGTTCTCGTCCTGCGTTTAATCATCGAGGGAGACTCACCGATCATGTTTAAAGCAAAGAGCTCCCCCTTGGATGGATGTGCTCAGTCTCACCCACTGGCCACCCATAAGCCAAGTGTAGCTCATAAGTCCAGCTCAGCTCAGTCTGGTTCTGTATAAACCCTGTTGAAATGCCTCCGATAAGTCAGACAGGCATGATGGTGTGCAGAGTGACGACAGCGATGTTTAACACAGCTGTCATTTCCCGAGAGGCTGATGACAGCCACCGCACACAGATATGAAAAAAAGACCTTCACGACAGCACATCCTTCCACTGTTTTTCACTTTAAATGAGAGTGGTTTACTGTGCATCTGGTATTAGATCACATCACAGTATACACTGGCTTTAAGTACAACCGCTGGCAGCGAAACCGAGTGGGGATATATCCGAAGTGTTATTTACAGTCGTAAATAATCCCGGCTTGGGTGCCTTTCTGTGTGGAGTTTGCATGTTCTCCCAGTGTCGATGTGGGTTTTCGCCGGGCACTCCGGTTTCCTCACACAATGCAAAGACGTGCTGCTGCATAAGTTAATTGGCCTGCTGACCAAATTGCCCCCGGTGCCCTGTGATGGACTGTCGCCCCATCTGGGGTATATCCCTGCCTTGCGCCCTGAGTCTGCCGGAATAGGCTCCAGCTCACCGCTGCCCTCTAAGGATTAAGCGGTTTCTGCAAATGGATGGATGGATGAACACAGCCACAGTAAAGTACTCCCCCTGTCTGTGCCTTTCTCTACCACTGTCTGTCCGTTGGGTGTCTCAGCCTCACTCAACCCTGCTTTAATGTCGAGAACTAACGGGATCTCGTGCATTCGGGGTGTTTTGGTTTTAGGCAAACTTGGCTGTCTCCGTACCTTCAGAATCCTGCTTCTGAGCTGAAAGACAACGATGTCCAGAAGCTGAGCATCGTGCTTCGAAGAATCGCAAAGAAGACCCAACTTGCTTGCATGCCTGTATTCGGCGACTGAAATGAGCAGAACAGTTAATCATAACTCTATACAGACACCCGGCAATACTATTTGACTTGTGAAAATCTAATAAATGTACAAGTAGGGTATGTTCGCGTGTAGCCAGCTGAGTTGTTGGAGGCTGCTATTATGTGTCATGTCCATTTTCCTTTTGGTTTTAATAGCAGAATGTAAATGACCCATACATAAAGTCAAGCACCGTAATTAACGCAAATGGTCAACAAACATGTTGCAAAGCTTGAAAAAAATATCGTGACATTTACAGTACATTCATTTCAAAAGCAGTGTGTTTAAATCGACACCGTGCATTGCTGAGTTTGTGCATGAGTTTCTTTACAAACTTAAATCCTATTTATTTATTGAGCTGTGGACTACTTATTCATGTACTTCATCGTGAGGCAACAGCCACAAAAAGACTTTCCTATTCCATGCTGGTCATGGGGTATGCTTGACCGTACTTCACCACGCTGGTCCATTGCAGGGTGGTGAACGAAGGGGACCCAGAGCAAGTTAAGATATCACAACCCACAGACGGGAGTAGTGGCTGCAAATCAAACTTAGGTCATCAGGTTCACACCACAGTACATGGGGCTGGAACACCCTCCTATAATCAATATCAACATTATGATGATGAATTTAGTACGGAGGCATCTTTGGTTGATTGCTAAAATGCTACATCTCAGTCCATGGTGCCTCACATACATTAGCATTCGCATGTGTTCGTATGTGAGATGGATGGAGCTTGAGTGGTTCTCTCAGTCTGTCGGCAGGGCGAGCATGCTTGGACCCAATTCACCCTGCTTTGCCCCAGCTACTGATTGGCCGCAATGTTTCAAATTCCATTTTGCACAATTTCCAGACAGCATCGGAATTAAACCAAATACTACATGAATCGAGCCCAAACAGTACACAGAGATGACAATAGCCCAATGATCGTTTGGATAAATTAGATATTTTTTCTACGTAATAAAGCAGCTGCAAATGTTAAAATGGGCTGCTTGAGTGTTGTTTTTTTAGATTAGCTTTTCATAACAATTTGGCTGCCCTTATTTTTGTTGTTGTAGAAATGGTTTCTGAGCGTTGGCCCAAAGCCCCAACATGCCAAGATGAATACGTTTTTTTAACACAAGGTTATAAGTCCTTGAGAAAAGAGATCACAGTAGAGATTTCCAAGGTTGAGCAGCATGTGGAACGAAGCAGTAAGAAAGGGTTTTATCTTGCCCAAAGTATAGTGGTTGTACACAGTGTGGATGAAATGAAATGACCATTCTGGTAGACCGAACGCTTTTGCAGGCACACATAGGACTGTAAATATCGTAGCTGTTGGGATGGGGTATTTTGCACGTCCTTGACCCTGCCCTGGCTACACCAGTGGGACAAGTGTCCCATAAAATTGGGTTGGGACACTGTGAGCAACTAATCTAGTACCTGCATGTACAGCAGCCACTGTGTGACATGTCAGAAGGCATGGCCCAATGGCTTGTCGGAGTCACTCTGGTTTCAAATTGCTCACAGCTGCCTGGGGGGGCAGCGCAGGCATTGGAAAATGTCAGCTTGATAGCTAGAAGTAAATCACAGCAGAATCCGGTCCAGATGTGAGCTATCAGCTGAGCTGTGCACAAGAGATATGGCCACTGGGCAGACCATCAGGCAAACGCTTATGTGACTTTGCACGAAAGAGCTATTTCCGTTTCTATATCCTCCTCACATTTAGAGTTTAACCTCTCTGCATTTGGTAAAGCAACACTGGATGAGATAATGTTTTGTTATTGTCATCGTGACCGTGATTAGAATATTTAGTGACAAAATGTTGCATTGCTCAATGTTTGTGAGATTGTGAATGTCTTACCGGTACATTGTGTTTTTTTCTTTCCATTCCATGAAATAGAATGCGATGTAATACATTTTCAATCTGGCACCTATACAGTACAAGTCGTTATCAAATATTTATTTCACGATCCCTAGCGGCTTGCAGACAAAGTAGATGTGCTCAAAGTGCTCGTCGCATTGACACATCAATTTGTCCGGATGTCCTTCGGATTAAGAACTAGCTAAGTGGTTGCTCCCTTGCCATGACCGTACTGCTATCATATTCTCCACATTATAAGATGATAAGACACTCAAATACTGCTCCCCAGTGTTAATAAAGGTATACGAAGCTTGTCCCACTCACACACACCTACTAGGCTATAAAGCACCACCCAAACTTTTGCGTTCAAATAAACAGGGTAAAATGCGTGACATAATCTGGAGAATACGGTATATGGGTGCGCTTAGACGAGTGCCAGACATTCATAGCTATATCTCATTACATTCACTTCATGTGACAGATGGATGACCAGCTGGGTTTATGGCTGAAGGATACCGACGAAACCATTTAACCGATAGCTCCACATGTATTTTGGAAGTGAGATAAGGACTGAGGAAATAAGTGCTGAGAGATGTAGGTACGACGGTCAAAGCCACTGATCCCTGGCCTATGCAACCTGCTTTACCGGTATCTCAGCTGCGTTTATTGTGTTTTTTACTACTGGGCTGGTTCTGTGTTCTAATTTGGGATTCTGTACATTCCGCATGACCATTAAGTGTAGCTTACCGACCAGTTCACTCTAGTTGTATCAGGACGTGGGTTTTCGGCGTTACCGGCCGTGCTCAATGTATTTGATCGATGTGTATTTCTTTTTTTGAGACCTACTTATTCAAAAGGCAAAATTAAATTTTCAATTACAGATAGTTCAACAATTATTCACACTTGACTTTACGATGGCCTGCGGCAGATGTGTGCTGACCGCTCGATAGCGACGGCTACAAACCGTCAACCTATGAGAGCCCAGGAAATGATCGGTGATCTGACGCATGCCTAGGCCTATTATGTATAGGGATAAGCGCTACCTAGGGCCACTTTTCCCTCAGTTTGGAAAATCAAGCAGGTGGATGCTTAGTGTAATTCCTGGCCACCAATGTGACTTTGCTAATGCTTACTGACAGGGGAGATCCAAATACCAGTCAGTATATATTGCCTCTGGCCCAAATAGGCAATCATGAGTTTTTGTTATCATGTCTATTGAGAGACCACACTGTTTTGTATTTCCATACTGACACACACAAATGCATCCACTGAAAGAAACACAGGGCATCATACGAAAGATATATTCTGTAGAAATAGTATTTAATTTTCAGGCTGTGCTAATGAAAGGGCATAATGGATGCAAAGCAGGTCATGAAAAAATATTATTCTTATTTAAATATCTGAACGTTATATAAAATGCTATTATTATATAAACCAAAGCAACTTCCAACATTTCCTCCACACATTTTACATCAGAAAGACGTAGTTGGGGATAACTCTATATTCATAGCATGGGCATAATATAAGTGCTGTTTAATGCACTGTAAAAAGAGCTTATTTCAACTAGAAATCCGTTAACTTACAATAAAAAATATGGAACATCTGCTGCAACAGCACATATGTTCAATTCTGTATAAGGTCAGCTGAGGCGCCTGTTTATAGGCCGCGCCATTCTTGCAATCTATTCCAGTCGTCATTTCTACGGAACGCACATGCATTTGGCGAAGTTGATCACATATCGAGTGGAATGTCTCGAGTGAGAGTCAGGACAAGAATGGCGTGCAGAAGATTGTCCTCAACAGGTATAATTAGGATGATGTGGCCAGCAGTGGGACACCGATTATCACCGTATTGGGTTAGTGCCTACTTAAACCAGAAGTGGGGAAATTCCAAAACTGATGATACCTGCAATCTCCTTGCTGTAAGTCCAAAGGTTACACTTGCCATCAGTACGGCCGGATTATTGCAGGGCCTTTAGTGGCTGGAGCCTAGGGCCTGGGGTTACGAAGGGAACCAAATACATATAAAGTGCACTGCTCTGTACCGATGCAGTTTTTCACGGCTCCATGTATGCGAATTGCTTCCCATAGCGGTTCTTTCGAGATCGATGTGTCGAGTGCTCCTTCTCGCGCCTTTGCGACGTTTTGACTCTCACGTTGGAGGCATCATCAGACTTCCGAGGAGCAATGCTCGCAATACTGTAGTACTTTGACAAATCCTACAAGGTAATAATTCATTCATTCATTCATTTTCAGAAACCGCTTAATCCTATACAGGGTCGCGGTGAGCCGGAGCCTATCCCGGCAGACACAGGGCGCAAGGCAGGGGAACACCAAGGATGGGACGCCAGTCCATCGCAAGGCGCCTGGGGAAATTTAGTCAGTACGCCAATTAACCTGGCAGCATGTCTTTGGACGGTGGGAGGAAACCGGAGTGCCCGGCGAAAACCCACGCGGACACGGGGAGAAAGGTAATAATTAGTGTAACAAAATCCATAGCATTATGTGTTACGACCAGTAATATTAATTAATTCATTGTCAGAAACCGCTTAATCCTGTACAGGGTTGCGGTGAGCCAGAGCCTATATCCACAAACACAGGGCGCAAAGCAGGGCTATAACCAGGATAGGACGCCAGTCCATCGCAGGGTAACAGTTATTTACTGAAATTAAATAGCATTGTTTCAACTGTGATTTAGCTTTGCATTTTGTATAAAAAAAATGTAAGCTTAAAACTAAAAATAACCAACAGACAATACAATACAGTGGTGGGCATCAGGGACGGATGATGATAAAACAGGAAAGGTAAGGAATTATATAACAATGTCCCCTCATAACAATGAGGGGACATTTTTAACAGCCCTGGGGCGCAATCTAAGGAGCTCACACACTGTCTCTTGAACTTTGTGACCCAAGTTCGGTTGCCTGTGACAGCCAACATTAGAGGTGGGTGACATTTGAACCAGTCCTGGGTGCCCAATCTTCACCACCTCACACTGACAAGCATGGTGAATTACACCCAGACATCCATCAAGATCGACAATGTCTAGGGAGGCCGTTATCCAGCAGTTTATTGACAAAGGGCTGTAATAAACTATTTTATGATGAATTTATTCATTAATACATACTTTGGATTAGCTATTATGAACCTATATTTATTTTGCACCTTCAATGTATTCCTATTGCACTGTTGCACGTGTGTCTTATTAATTTATTGATCATTTCTGCCCTGTGCAATACTGTCTATTACTGTTTACTTTATGATTATGGTTAGGGCTTCATCCTTGCACAATTTGGTGCTGTGAGTTCGTTCTATTACCTCGTGATTTTAAATGTTGCTACGTTTCTTGTGTTGGTTAGTTCGAGAGTTTGGTGTGTCACAGGAATCCCACATCTAGAGTTTGCAAGCTCACTGGGTATTTTTGCTATAATAATAACCATATAGCAGTCTAATAATCTCTCGGCATACAAGACATTCACGAAGTGAGTAAAGCATACGTGTCCAATGTTCCATTGTTAACGTTATATTCTGAAGTTGATATTCAATTGCAACGGGTTTTTTTTATATAATAAAACAAGTTTTTGCTTCTTTTTGCTTCTTGTTTCATATACATTTCAGTAGTGGTCAATGTATCACTTTCACTTTGTTCGTGCTTCACAACCACCTATCAAACATAACATTCTCACATCTCATCGGCCACCCTGGTTACGTGAGCTGCAGGGATTAATTTTCCCCAAAGTACACCTCCCATGAAAAGTTCCGTTCCAAAGTTGAAAGCCAAACAGAGAATTGGATCCTGCTTCAGAGCATGTGGTCCCATGTGGCACGAACAAGCTTTGTGAAATATATCAAATCATTCCCATTTTAAGAAACACATTATTTTCATTCATATATCAGTTACTTTCAAGTTTATTTTTTCAAAAACGCCATTCGATTTTTTTTTTGCTTTGATGTTTGATGAATAACCACAATATTCGGTAAAATGTGTAGTTGCAGGGGAAAGTGGTGGTGGAGTGGTTAGCATGCTACGCTATAAACCAGGCAACATGAGTTCAATTCCTGGCTGGGTCGCGTGATATCTTCAATACGTCTCACTGACCTACCTGCTGAAGTATAATCAAACAAGTCTCATGACCAGCATGGTGTGAGAAGGCCTCATCCATCAAATGACTGAATGTTATTGCTGTTATTTATTATATATTTAAACTAAATCAACATTGCTGTGGTGAAAATTGGAAGATTCCTTTGTCACAGAGTGGTGGAGTTTGCATGTTCGCCCCGTATCCACGTGGGTTTTCGGCGGGGCTACTCCGGTTTCCTGCCACAGTCGAAAGACATGTTGCCTAGATTAAATTGTCCTTACCAAATTGCCGCCGGTGTCCTGTGATGTCGTAACTTGCTTACCCCTCCCTGCTGAAAAACTGTTAAAAAGAGCTACATAGCGCAACGGTTCTTCCCAGCTTCAATAAAAACTGACTATAATTCCTTTCCTTGTATTTTATTAATCCAGTTCTTTCTTGCAAAAGGACAAAATAATCTAAAGAGAGTTTCACAATAATAAATGTGTAAGTGTTAATTTGATAAATGCACAATGCAGTATTCTTTTCATCTTAAACGTATTATCCCTGTCTCTGGCAGTGGGGCTCAGTGAGGTTCATCTTTAAATGAAGCGCACCAAGCAACACCCAAACGAGCCCATGAACACCGAATCAAGAGCGCTGGATGGCCGCTGTGAAGGGCGAGACAATCTAAAGGGTGTCGTCCTCAAACCGCCGCTGTAATGAGCAGCACACAGCTGCGGTGTGCCCCGCACACAAACAAACCGAGAGCTCCTGTCCGTCACTTTGTCACCATGCCCTTGTAACGGTCAATTTAACCCAATCGCAGCCTGTAAAATTACCCCGCTCAGCATTCATAATCATCAGCATCACCAGCCATGATCAACCCACTGCTAGATGGAGGGCTTCCAGAATCATCGCCGTTTCTCACAATTCTGCAATGTAATATCTACCTCGCGCCCAAGCACGGCCTGATTTCACAATTTCCTCTCGGAGATGGACATCCTCTCATATGCCTCCCAAGCTTGGCTGTCACTCTTGAAATGCTAAAATAACCGAATCAGAATCTGTCAAGTTACTTCCATTCAGCATTGCGATCTCAAAAATCGTGATTGATAGACTGAATAAGGAAAGAGCTAAAAACAGCCAATGCCAAACTCCATTTGTTGATAATTATTTTCTTCACAACATATGTAGACTATCCAACTCGTAGTATGGGACGCAATGTTTATCAATACGTTGGTAACAGTGTTTCAAATGTAATTTATACAGATCAAGTGTACCACTGTAACTGACTACTCGATGTATATGTTTATCCCAATTCCAATCCATTTGGCCTCCATTACTTCTAGAAACTACACTGGTAATATCATTTTCTAATAATGTCAATTTATTTTACTATTGTGTCTCATACTGTAAACATGTTGCCATGTTGGCCCTAAACTGTGTGAGCTTGTATTAATGGAATGCTCTTCCGCTGGAAATTCGTTCAGCGCAGTCCTTGAACATCTTCAAATCTAGTCTTAAGACTTATTTGTTCCGTAAAGCCTTCAAGCCGTCCTGTCAGGACTTCTGATGCGGCTCGGCGCTGTCGTGCCAGGTTGTTGGCTCTCTTCATACCTGCACCTTTTTGGGAGCATTCGTTCCTTCCTCTGGCTTGGATTGTTGGAGCGGGTTATCGGTGCCGTGCCGAGATGTTGTCTCTCTCTCGCTCTCTCTTCCGATCTGCGTCTGCTCGGGGACATTTGTTCCCTCCTTGCTTGTTGAAGAATTATTATTATTGTTTTCCTGTTGTTTTTTCTTTTGTCCTTTGTCTTATAATTCGTTGCTATCGCTTGACTCTCAGTTTTCCGTCTCCCCGTTGTTGTTATGCCGTTCTCTCCACAGCTCGGATTATTAAAAAAAAACCCAAAAAAAATGTGTTGCAGATTTTCCGTGCTCTGTCGTTGTTGACATGTCGTTCTCTCCGCAGCTTTGTGCGGCGCTTTGTGACCCTCGGGTGAAAGGCGATATATAAATGCTATTAATATAGTGTATTGGTCTGTGCTCTACTACCGAACCTCTGCAGCTCAAAAGACCTTGCGGAGTTCAATGAAAATGCAAGGGGCTGTGTAAGAAAATGGGAAACTGTAATTTGACCATCGCGCTGCTTCGAAGAATCGCTAAGAAGAAGACGAGGATTATTTCACCACACTTCACGATGATGGTCAGTGGGGGTTAACAAAGCAAATAAGGGTCTAGGACCAGTTCAGCTATCACTCATCAATGATGTAAGCCATGGCCGGAAATCAAATCTAGGTCACCAGGTTCAAATGACTGTACATTAACCACTATGCCATTGCCCGAACCCATACAGTGTTTCAGCATGTTCATGGACATCATCAACATTCCTAAAATATCCACTGCTGCATAAAGGTCTCCCCTAGTCATTGCCATCTATCAGAGTACCTTTATCCCACAATCCATGTTGCACCTGCACAAAGCTAGTCTCATTCGTCCATCTCCAAAGTCGTCATCGTCTTGGGGTGCCATTCATTCACCAAATTCATCCATCAGCCATCAACCATTCCAGCAATATGGGCTGCCCGAACCCACTTTCCTTCACGGTCAACACGATGACTCCACCTTGCATTTGCTCTCTGATCCAGGTGTTTCTTTTTTAGTTCCCCAATGTAATTTCCAGAATGTGCCTCTAAATGCTTTGCTCCGAGTCAGTCGATTCTGACTCCCTGAAACCACCAAATCGCTCAAGACATTTCGACATATATTATTACTGCATTTTGGGCCGTATCTTGTGTAAACATAGCATATGTCATAGCAGGGAATGTGCACTGAGTGGAAGCTTTCCTTTTTTAGGCCATATTGTGGCTTTTCATTCACCAGCATGTTGAGTTTGCATGTTCTCCCCGTGTCCACGTTGGGTTTTCGCCGGGCATTCCGGTTTCCTTCTACAGTCCAAAGACATGCTTGCCGCATAGGTTAATTGGTCTGCTGACTAAATTGCTCCCGGTGCCCTGTGATGGCCTGGGGTCCCATCCTGGGTACAGCTCTGCCTTGCGCCCTTTGTCTGCCGGGATAGGCTCTGGCTGACCGCAACCCTGTACAGGATTAAGCAGTTTCTGACAATGAATGAATGAATGAATCAGCCATGATCAATCAGCTGCTGAATTAAGGTCTCTCCAAGGAGCAGCCATATATCACAAAACCACCCGCACATGACCAGATTTCATTGCTGCATGTCGATGTGCTCTTCCCCTCGTCCGTGCACTTTCCTCTCCTTTGGCTGTGACTGTCGTTATTCGACCATCAACCAGCATCCCTCATAGCGGTGCAATCTGCTGAAACCCAGTTACGTTTCTTAACAGTCACTGCAAATGCTCCGACTTGCATATGCTCATGTTCCACACTGTGTTTAACTTGCTTGCATCGTTCTTGCGTGAGTATGCTTCAGCTCCGTAAACAAAAAAATCTCTCTATATATACAAAATGAAAAAAAGATTTGCCTTCGCAAGCTTAAAGCTTTGTAGGATTACATAAAGTGTTTTGGTTGGTTAGGTTGTCTGTGCTAGCAGTGGTGGCGAGAGATTTAAGCAAACTAAGCAAAAGTTTAACACCCCAAGCGGGTCAAGGGGCCCCAGAATCATGAAAAAATGTAAACCAAAAATCAGCCCAAACTCAGATTGATTATGAAACAAAAAATCTTATAATTCAAATAACATTATTAAAATAATTGCAATTAGGCTGTTTAGGTTATAAAGCCTGTATAGCATTTAATTTTAGTAGTCAGGGGACAGCATACAAGAATAATCTACTTCTGCTTCGGGCCGTAAATGGGAAAAGCCATGAACAGCAGCAATCAAATAGTCCCGAGTAAGCCATATATTGTCTAAGAGTGGAAGGATCGTGACCGTTCATGAGTGCACACTGCAAAGTAAATACCTGTTCTATGCTGGTTTTAATTAAAAATTTTGTAATCAGAATGTTCTTTCCTGTAAATTGTCTTAAACTTGGAAAAATGCTTCAAGCTGTCATTTAAAACAAGCTACAAGACACGCACTTGATTTCATGTGTAAGCAATTAAAAGTGAAATGTGATTTATATTCATTGCATGGAGACATCAATACATAAAAGGAATGCATAGAAATAAACTTTGTTCAAATGCAGGCCTCATTAAAGCTTGTCAAAATGTGAACTGTAGATCTGATGAATAGTCCTTGTCTAGAGTACTGTATTGAGAACACAAATCTGTCATTATTAAACTTGAGCTGCAAGCTGGAGACATCAGGTAAAGTTTTAATGTTTTTTTTAATGATCGCGACAGTTAGTAGTGCACATTCTGTGAACGCATATTTGAAATACAGAAGCGTACGTGCACATGCCTACATCGTGGAAGTGTGCACATCTTGCATGCTGTGTATACTCACAACCGGCAATCCAAATAGTATTAGATTAACCTACAATTTAAAGCCATGAATTCCTTAGTTAGAACTTAGTCCGTCCCATGTTACGGCCTCATTGGGAAACCCACAAGCTCCATTTCACACTATCTTGTGCCATCACTATGAGCTCTAGCCAGGTAATACCTTGTGCTTTCAGCTCATCCAGCGGTCATCCCCATCGTTTCCATCTTACTGGGACCCACTTAAAGACCTGCTGCACACTCATCTGTACTGCTGTGCGGTACACGTCGCCAAACAGTTCAGGTGAAGGTCTGTGACGACTGTTCGGTCCATTGATGGACCTCTTCGTTTTCTGCCAGGATGTAGGTAACATTTGCCTCAGACGACTACGGTGGGCAGCTTCCAACATGTTTTCCTTGACTACAGTCAATGCAAACATGTTGGGGTTACCCAAATGGGCTATCCAAATGAGTGTGGATAGCCCTATTTTCATTATCTACAGTCATTGTCTATGGTAAGCCTGACCTAACCATAGCAATGCATAAATTCCACCGCGAGATCATCTGTGAACAGGAGAAGAGTGCTGCCATATGTTTGAGTGGGAAACCAACTGATCCTTATGAACGTAGTGTTGTTGTGAAGCATACTCCGGCCACTCACCTCAACACATATCCCGCACTCTACGCAGCCCATCACAGGACCGACTTCACACACCGCGCTCACGCACAACCTTCGCACAACGCCACTTCTCCCTCGCAATTCCCACAACCTGGAACAGCCTGCCACGTCTACCACGCCGAACACAATCCCCCGCAACCTTAAAAAACTGCTAAAAGAACACCTCTTCACCGACTCACCACAAACCCACTGAACCAGGCTCCGCGCCTCTGAATCGACAGGTGCTATGCGCCCGTGGAATATACCCGCATTAGAAATGTATGTATTATTTATTATGACATGACTAATACACAAGTTTGAGACTAAAGAGTGAATCTTTACGTGAAGTCAAAAAATATTTGACAGTCTATGTTCTGTACACATCTTCCATGTAGCATTTGGTTAATGTGGCCCGTGGGAATAGTTACTCATGTCAGGATCCATTGCTCTAATGCATAGATCCTGAAACAATTTCAGCTGAAAAGTTGATGTTGCCTCTGGGGCTGGGGAATATGTGGGAGCCAGAGTCCACACATTCACAACACACTGGTCACGTGACACTGCCATTTGATGGTGCTGCAGATCGTGTATAAACAAAATATATGAGAACGCATTGCCCAATTACTCGACTATGGCTGTTCATCAAAAGAATGCAACACATCACCTACCCACCCCCAGCCACGAATTCCGCTGTTGTCGGCAACTTTGCTGATGGCTACTGAAAGGGACAGGGTTCTTCTCACTGTACACATATTTAGCCCCGACATCGGTGAAACCCCCACTGCCCGTTCACCTACCTCGGCGTCATTACCAGGGGGGGCAGTGGATGAATGGGATATACCCCGGATGGGATGTCGATATCCGGGCACTTGGAACAATATTAGTCCGGCCAAATAACATAGGCAACATGTCATTGGACTGTGGGAGGCAGCTAGAGTACCGAACGGAAACCAACGCAGACAGGCGAAGCACGTGTAAACTCCACACAGGACGGCACCCGAGCCGGGTATCAAACCCGGGTCCTTCTTCCCGCGAGGCGGCAGCGCTACCTGCGACTCCACCATGCCACCCTTTTATTTTACGTGTGTGACCACATTCTCAGCATTATCACAACATGGTACATTGGCGTGGGAGCACGTGTACTGCTTGGACGAAATTCTCAGTGCAAGACACCCACATGGACTTGAACATAACTCGTTGCCAAAAATGTCATCTCATCTAATATGAATGTTACCGTCAGCATTGAGATACAAAAAGTCAAGGTGACGCCATTGGCTGTACATCGTGTTGAACGCATTTCCCTTTCTGTCCAGCAGCAAAACGAGCCAGTAAACAAATGCATCGAGGCCAAGAGCCCAAGCTCCATTTATTATGGCGTGTCGTGCTGGATTTTGACAGCACAATATGCGTGTTGTTTACGTGACTGATGGGTAGACGCGCAGGAATTGCCATTTAAGTAATTCGTTTTAAAAAGTGTTGGTCTGATGAAAACGTTGAGCAGTGTGGTATTAATGTGACACTAATTGACTTTTTTTATCTAATTTGGAATGCATACATAATGTGTTTAATTTATAAGGTAGAGAAAATTGTTAAAAAAATGTAGTCTACATTATCTATTTTCTCATATCATTGACGGCTATGGTAAAGGTTATGTAACAAGCAAAAATGACACGATCTCAACAGTCCCTCACCGCATTAGACAAATAATTGTTTATTACTTACTCTTGCGATGTTTTAAATGCATATTTATTAAAACACGTCAAATTATTTGGAAGCAATGATGGAATGGCAAGTTCTCTTTTAAAGAGATTTAGTTCCATTACTAATGCATGAAAGATAATTATGCGAGCAGCTTCTGAATATTTAAGAGCATTAGTAACATTTCAATTACTGATTATTACTGCAAGTACTAACATTACAGCTGCTCCTTCTTCTTTGCGATTACAGCTGCTCTCAAAGGGATATAGGATGCTCAGATGGAGACTCGAGTGTAGTCATTGTGTTGAATGCCCATTTTCATCTGGGCTAATACAATTCACATGCAGTGAGTGTGATGAGACATTCGCAGAGCTCACGGCTGCTCGATGTTTATTATCCAGAGTATCACTCGTCAGTAGATACATTTGGCTCCAGCCGCTGCCTTCTCAAAACCGAGAGTGACCCGCTACTGCTCAAGATAGAATGAAGTCACGGAGCATCTTCAGTTTTGCTCTCACGTGCACGAGGCGTTGTAGCGGTGACAAATCATAGGAGGTGTAAATCATACATCGATTAAGTAAGCCTTGAGTGAGATTTTCATTTCTAAAAGTTACAATGCACCTACAGCAGTCACACAGATATCAAGATTGTGGACAGGAAATGTGTTTCAATCCAAACATCAGAATCCATAATGCAGTCCTCCCATCGATGTCAAACACCCATCTCTGCTCGTAAATCGTTTATATAATGCGCATTGTTGTAAGAAGGGACCGGGTTCAAATCCCGGCTCGGGTGCCTTTCTGTTGGGAGTTGGCATGTTCTACCCGTGTCTCCGTGGGTTTTCGCTGGGCACTCCGATTTCCTCCCAACGTCGGAAGACACGCTGCTGCATATGTTAATTGGCCTGCGGACTAATTTACCCCCCGTGCCCTTTGATGGACAGGCGTCCATAGTCCTGCATTGCGCCCTGTGTCTGCCGGGATAGGATCCAGCTCACCCCAACCCTGTACAGGATTAAGCGGTTTATGACAATGGATGGATGCATGGACGTTGTTGTAATTGTTAGACATCAAATGCTGAGCTAGATAATTGTATGTAAGCATTGTAAACATAGCAAATAAAAAACACTGATTAAGTGCATGCCAAAGAGTTCTGATGCTTCTTAATCATTATCATTCATGATGATTCCACTGCTAGATGACGGTTTCTCTAATCTGTCACCAACTCTCCCTTCTTACTACTAACTGGATGAGCAGATTGATTCAGAACAGCTCATGGATGTGTGTGGTTTTTTTTACGTTTGTGTGCAACAACTAAAAGCTTCTCGCGAGGCAACGCATTAGGAAGAGACGCAGCTGGCAAAGTCACAATGAAAACCAGCATTCGATATCATCATTCTGAGGATGCTACTGTCCTGACTCTATGGGAAATGACTGTGCAGGGTAATTAGTTTTTATTTAACGAGGACTCTTTTACCCACTTAAGGCAAATTACGAGACCAGCACGGAGCAAGAAGAGTGGAGGTTGATTGGAGCATTTGCTCCAGCGTACTGTTTTGCTCATTTCCAATCTACACTATATGACAAAAAGAACGAGATTGCGGATACAAGTGGCAGAAATTAGATTTCTCCGCAGGGTTGTTGGGCTCACTCTCCGTGACAAGGTGAGGAGCACAGAAATCCGGGAAAACCTCAAAGTTGAGTCCCTGCTCCTTTGGATTGAGAAGAGCCTGTTGAGGTGGTTCGGGCATCTGGTAAGGATGCCCTCTGGTTGGCTCCCCCGGGAAGTCTACCAGGCACGGCCCACTGGGCGGAGACCTAGAGGCCGACCCAGGACATGCTGGAGGGTTTATATCCTTCGGCTGGCCTGGGAATGCCTGGAAATCCCCCAGGAAGAGCTGGAATCTGTTGCTGAGGAAAGGGATGTCTGGTCTACCCTCCTTAAAGAGGTGTCGCTGAAACCCTCACCAGGACAAGCAGTTTAGAAAATGGATGGACTATTTGGCTTAAGAAAAATCAATAATTATGCCACAAATGTGAATTTAATGCATTGATGTACGTGATGCTATCCAAATTATTCATCAGATTGTAGGAATTTCATCCCCACAGTAGATGTTTCAGAGCTATCATGGATGTCATGTCTACTTAGCCCCTTGCTAGTAGTTTTCACTGGTAATGAGTGACATTTTCTCTAATTTCAAGATGACAACGTGACTTCAATCATGCCAGAAGGGAGACTACAGGTCCTCGAGATGTCATTGCAGCATTTGTAGTTGTGCACACGGACACACACATGCGTTGTATATATACGAAAGGCGTTATAGGTTAAAGTAGCTCAAGAACTATTGTGATTCTTATCCTGGAACTACGATGCCATTATTAGAATCAAAGTATGATTCCTCCCCGCATTGTGGGATTAACGCATGCATGGGATTGTGGGGCTGCGTTGCGTTCAGGCACAATTCTAGTCAATAACAGCCAGTTGTTGTCAAACCCAATTGTTGCTGGCGGTACAGGTACAGAGAAGGGCTATGTTTGGGTCAGCCCCAACTAGGCCAGAACATGTCCGAAGTGCTCTGCCTTCACGCTTGAATTCCATTCGGAATTGGGGTAAAATTGGGCCAATGCCATGCGTTAGGCATTGCCTGCCTGTAACGAGTCAGAATTTCCATTCTAGCTGTCTAGAATCAGTGAAGGTTAGCGTAGCATAGCTGAATCTTAGCTAAGCTCTATTCACAGCGGAATCTTGTTCTAGATTACACATCTTCCATGGTAGAATTCCTAAATGAAGATATTAACATAAGAGTATCCCCCAGAAGAATTGAGAATCGTGAAGCCATGCAGCATTAAACCGTAGGAATCAAATTTAATTCACCCAGGAATCATCTAGCTCTTTAGACTTAATGAAAACAACAATGCCCATTTCATCCAGGAAAGTCTCACAGAGTCGTCAGACTCGTTATTAGGAGGGTCCTGCATTAGAATGTTTGGCCAATTCCATTTTGAGTAAACTGGAATAACAAGAGAAAATCCGCGCATAAGAGGGAAATGTACAAAGCTCCACACAGATGGATGTAATCCACTTGCTGTATACTGCCATGTCTTAGCCAACGCATAGGGACAGAGGTTTTAGGAATGTTACAAATGTGCGTGATCGGGAAGCCCTCAAATTAAAATTGCTGTGTTAGAAGGTGCGCGTCACCAACACCCAGCTACACATACGTTCCAAATAATACACAAATATACACTGTTGGTTTGCGGTTTCATTACATAGTACACTATGCAGCGTATTTCATTCACAAGTGACATGGGCTAAGGGGATACACGTTTACGAACGGTCCATTTAGGTTCAGTAAAATGTAAAACCACAACCTTCACACGCCGCCTATGCCAGCCAGCCAGCCTCAACGCAGAGGGCACCATTAACCACAATCACCCACGTGCCACAGATTTCCATACTGTACAACAATAACCGTAGATGCACTCCAGCACCTCGTTATAATTGGCAATCAAGAAACATCGCCATATATTTGCGCTCGAATGTCCCAAGGCATGTAGGCGGAATGGCATTAAATATGTAGCCTCCCCAGAACAATGCACCCACTGCAGGGGTCAAGGTGGTATATTGTCTATTGTGGGTGAGCCTGCGGGCAGACTGGGGCCACAGGAGGGGAGCTATGTGCCTGTCAAGCTCCGCATTCCACACGTCCGGGTCACGTAAAGGCTGCTGCTCACAAGGGAGGTGCACTGCTTTGAGCTGTTTCCCACTGCACTATATTTAAATACAGAACTCCGAATAGGTTAATGTGATGGACTGGCGACCCATCATAGGTGTAACCCTGCCTTGCGCCCTGTGTCTGCCGGGATAGACTCCGGTTCACCGCGACCCTGTACAGGATTAAGCGGTTTCTGATAATGTTAATGCATACGCTGTTTACCATGTGTACTGTTTATGTAATTGGATGGGATCAACTCTTAAGCTCATGATACACGCATCAAATCCTGAGCACTGTTTTTGAAATGAGTGGGTTTTTTTATTTGCATATGTTGTAAATAATTTGTTCGTGGTACACCTTCAGTTAGCATAATTTGCTAAAGTCACCACGGTGTTCTAAAAGGAAGCAGGTATTGAATCAAATTGCAGCCCTGAATCGTGGCAGTTCGTTGACTTGCAAGGAGGGTGACAATTATTATTGCCTCAGAATTTATTTCCAAGGCTGCTCCTTCGGGATAGCCGTGTCGAGCGCTCCCCGTCTCTCCATCGCGACGTTTCGCCTTCCACGATGGAGACATCCTGAACGTCTGAGCGCTTGACACGGCCTCGGAGTCGAACCGCTGGTCCTCAGGATCAAGAGCAGCCAGTGGAGGTGGTTCGGGCACCTGGTAAGGATCCCGTCCCCTCTGGTAGGCTTTCTCTGAAACTCTAACGGGCTCGCCCCACTGGCCAGAGGCCTCGAGGCCAGCACAGGAACACGCTGCCGGGAATGTGTCTCTCTACTGTATGCTGGGAGTGCCTGGGGATCCCCCAGGAGCGGCTGGAGTCTGTCTCTAGGACTCACTGGGGGGGGACTGTGTCTGCAGACTATGAACGCCTAGGAATCCCCCAGGAGGAGCTGGACTTCGTCGCTAGGAAGCGGGAGCTATGGTCCTTCCTACTCAGCATGCAGCTGCCACCACCCTCAGCAGTGAAAGCGGCCAATTGAAAATGGATGGATTGAACATTGGTACCAGGGATAAAGTCATCAACTCCGTGTACAGAAACCAAGTGGTGGGTGCAGGAACCGCTACGTTACATATAAATGTAAAAAGTACATACATTATTAATATTAAGCACTCTCTTTTGTGCGAGAAACATTGTTATGGATTTATACATGCATGTATTCCCCTATAAATAATGCATATGTGAAGCATTACACCGTGACACAACAAACTACAGTATAACAATCTGGCAGTATTTGGATTTCATTAAGCACCGTAGAGAGGTAATCAGTTAACATATCTCAGAGGTTGGATTAGGGAAAGCTACAATAAATCTCAAAAAATCCGGAGCTTTATACATTTTCCAGAAACTTACAACTAAACTCATGCACACAGATAACCATTGGTGTAGGATGAAGTGGGAAAACAACAACGTTGATGTTTGCAGCACAAAATACTGCCTGGAGCAGGTGATATTATTCCATATGCTAGTATTTCTAGAAGTTGACGATGAATATTACTGGTAAAGAAAAACAACTTAATCTTAGACTGCCATGTGTACCATGTGCTTAACAGAATTACACCTGCTGCGTAAGTTGTGTGCAGTTGTGTTTGACAACCCTACGATATGTTTTCTGGTCGTGCAATATCCGACATCTGACATTTGGTGGTATCTGATGTTTTGGCTCCATGTGCTGGGAGCTCATTCGGTTCGCTCCAGGGGAGCGAACATTTCAGTTTCTGAAGACGCTCCCAGCCTATGGAGTAACTTTTTTGGCAAAAACGTGGGACAGCAAGCAGAAAAAAACACATGGTGCCCATTGGAGGAATTTTCTGCTCCCACTCTTCCTAGTTCATGTATGCCTAATTTCTACGACCTAAGGAATCTGGACTCTGCTGGCCCATAAATGGTCCAGTTCTGGCCCAGAAATCCTCCAGTTCTTGCCTAGAAATGGCACAGGAACCTTGGTTAGCATTTCCGGCTCAACGAAACCCTTTACAGGATTAAGCGGATTATGACAAGAATGAATGTATGAATATAAGTTACTCCGCTACAACGTCATATGAGTGTAAACTAAATCTGCTTCACACATTGTACTCCCCAACGAACTAGCCACTGATTGACTTATTGCAACACTGCTAGGATGGCAAAGGGAATGCTTGAGGAAAGAAAATATAACCTCGCCCAAAGTATCAATTGCTTACCAAACATCGAATGTGGGAACACAATTACAGGCTGGCGTAGAATTGTTCACATCGCTCGATGCCATCTTTCCACCACTGGAAAACATTTTAACAATATATTTTTGTAGAAAAATGTAGTGATGGCATGCTAACTTTTCCCCCATTCAGGGACCAATTATGTATGCCACCGTCTACTTGTTCCAACACTGGCTGCTTCACGCTAGGCTGCATGATAGCGGGAGACTACACACCCGGAACGGCTGAGGAAGAGCAAGCAGGGATTCCATTACAATACAATAATGGCTTTAGTCACCACTATGTGTGAGTGTGCACAACACATGCATTGTTGTTCATTATCACTCGACAGATACCCTTGTCCGCGTGGGTTTTCACCAGTGCCCTGTGATGGACTGGCATTCCATCCTGGGTATAGGTCTGCCTTGCGCCCTGCGTCTGCTGGGATAGGCTCCAGCTCACTGCGACCCTGTACACAAGTAAGCATTTTCTGACAATGGATGGATGGATGGTACTTTTTAAGCAGAATAATCTCAGGTCACATTGTTTAACACGTTTTTTTACTTGCGGCAGGAACACTGGCTAAGTGGTTATGAACCCCAGTGACCTGAGTTTAGTTATTGGCCACCGGCTGACAGGTGTCATTAAGTATCGTCAAAATACCCCCATGAATGACACTACATCCTGCATTGGTTCATAAAATGCTGTAGATTTATTTCTAAATTAATTACGTTGGTATGCATATCTTAACCAATAAAACGTGTTTGGTCAGGAGCACAAAAAATAAATACATTTTAAATAGCAACTAACCATGTTGCAATACATTTTCCTGGGGGTTTGTTGAATCGGTTCATGAATGATCATAATCCGGGCTTTAGTTCAAGAATCACAATTTTTGTTTAATGATGGGGTGAACGTAATTGCCGCAACAAGGGGTTTCGGGAAACCCAGTGCATACAATATGTTTAATTACAAATAATATTGATTCCTACACACAATGCTCTATGATACGTATTGTGAGCGCACAAATCAATATAACCGATTAATCGATGCATCATTATTCCCCTAACAGGAACATTGCAAAATGCAATCATATACACATACCGCATAAAAGGCATTTGTTACATATTCAAACCAGATTTTTATTTTTATTTAAATGGCGATAAATAATACACTTTCGGCTGCCAAGTCTTTTCTAATCTTTAAGATGGCTGTTCAGCAACATTAATCATTCTCATTTTATGGACGTTTCACTTTCACTTTGACTACCCAGTATATTGATTTTTTTGTTGGTTGATTTAAATTTGGTTCAATGTGAATATTGTATATATTTTAAATTATTGTCAGCAATTTGCATGTTTCTTGTGTCGCAGGAGTCCCGTAAAGAGTTTGCAAGCTCACTGGGTATTTTTCTGCTGTAATAATAAACATTATCTATTTATCTATCAGTAAAGCAACTTTTGTAAGGGATCACATACTATATGCTGTGCATGCGTAGTTGTTTACACAAGTAAATATTTACAAAAATAATCTACATTTCACGTTAAAAAAATTACCTGAGCGTACATACTCATGAATATGCAAATGAAATGCGTAAATACACCTTTGAGGCCAGCGTAGAAAACATTTGAACACTCTACGTCTGCCCGTGCCTTGCAGAGAAAGCAAACCACAAGAGAAATAACAGAGACGGAGCATCAAAAGGTGGTATGAGCTAGAAAGACAGAGAGAAAACAAAGAGAGAGGGAGAGAGGACCAGATGGTAAGAGCTTACATTTTACGTAATGCATTTCAGATTAAGCTTTGTGGATCAATTGGTAAATTCATGATAAACTCTTGCTATAGATGCATATTTATCACACCAAGCCTAAGAGTAATGAGACATTGTGAATTTAAATATTTGTTGGCATCGGTCATGAGGGGAGTTCCATCAGGAGGAAGCTAAAAAGCCTAACGATAAACATGTTCTCTACTAAGTATGTTTCCATGGATTTTGAGAATTAAATCTCATTGTTGCTTGATCATGGTGTAGGTCATGAAGTTTGATTAGGTAGTCCACTGTGTACCAGTTCTGTGACATACATTGAGAAATGTAAGGCTCTAGCCCTGCCTTGCGCCCTGTATCTGCGAGGATAGGCTCTGGCTCACCGTAACCTTGTACAGGATTAAGCGGTTTCTGCCAATGGATGAATGGAAGAATCTCTGCAATAATTTTTTTTTAGCTTTGCACTTTTGTGAGCCCGGGATGCCAGTGCTTATCACACATTCACAGCTCTCACCCAGTGGCAGAAATTCGGCATTTTTAGGCTAAGTTACGGGGGAAAAAACATCGCACGGTATCAGAAGAGGGGAGAACTACATATTAACACTAATATGCAACTGGTAAAAATGTGGAACTTTTCATGTACTCAGAAAACGTAAGATTTCCCGTGACAGCTAACCAAAAACATGGACGTCCTGGGAAAATGAGAACAGGTGCCAACACAAATTGCCACTGTCGACCTCCCCACAAGTTGCTACTTATTTTACTGGTCATGAAGAGATGATGGTCTGAGTCATCCCCTAACCAAAATGTTTAATCGCAACCTTCTGATTGTGAGTCGTGCACATTACTGCTGCATACGTGGGCCAGATCAATGAAGATACTTCATTCATTCATTCATTTTCAGAAACCGCTTAATCCTGTACAGGGTCACGGTGAGCCGGAGCCTATCCCGGCAGACATAGGGCGCAAGGCATGGC
>JAZEWU010000002.1:4198047-4211539 GCA_036362915.1 Geotria australis
CTTGCTGTGAGGCGGAAGCGCTACCCACTACGCCACCGTGCCGCCCATGAAGATACTTTCTTGAAAATAATGAAAAGCCATTTCTACGTGGATTCGCATTGGACTTTCCACGCATTAGAGATACCGCAACTTAAAGGGATCTCATACATTATACATATACAGGCATCCATTCGTCACTCTGGATATGAATTAAATCTATTTTTGTAGATTAGCCTGTGTGCTTTCGAGACCAGTATTATCCAGCACCATTTATTTAAATAATACAACTTCTGATGGTTGCTCTTCAGAGCTGTTCTTTCGGGATAGCTGTTACTCGACACGGCTATCGAGCCGTGAAAACCTACATCAATACAATACAACTTTTGACAGGTTCAGGGTTTTCTTGGAAATATGAGCTTTATTAAACAAAAACTGCCTGGTTGTCAGGTGTTATTGACAACAGCACTCTGTGTACAAAATGGGGCCTTGGTCAACACAAACAAGCAACAATTTAAAACAATATATCCTCCTGTGCTGTTGTGGAGCATCACAAATAATGTACATTATTGAATAAAAAAAATTCCATGCCATATATATCAAGTGTATTAGCTCATTAATGTGGTAATTGTAATGTTCAAAAGTGAAATAGAGGTATTGACTTGGAAGTTACCGTTGTAGACGTTACCATTGGTTTCAAATGCCATAAGTGTGAAGTTTAAACGTTTCAGTGCAATTGGTGACCAAGCTTATTAGAATGATATACGGCCCAAGAGTTCCAGCTATTAAAACCTCTTAACTTTTATAAACGTTTGATTTAGTTGCAAGAGGGTGGACTGTATTGTACTTGGGTTTCACACAACTCATACAAGTACTCTGCAAAGCAAAACATTCGGAAAGGTGAAGTGCCAGGACATTGATAAACAAAGTCTTTCACATTTCCACAAGAATGATTGCATAGGAGGCCATATCACACATTTGACACACCATCACTTTTCTACACAGTTTCTCTTCTCTACTATAATCAGCTGTCAACATTGTGAAACCCAATTGTTTATATGTCACACCTCTCAGGAACAAGAATTTTCCATATAAATGTCAGCTCAGAACGTATTGTTTATTTTTTTCTAGACATTTAAAATTACATAATCAATAGTGTTTAAAATATGTCTTCAATGAAGGGTTGTTATATTCCAAAGGCTATCAAGAAAGGCCACTATTAATTAAATTAATAAATACATCTTAAAAAGAATGTCACAATAACAGCACCTAGTATTTTCCATCATCATGCCAAGAGAAGGTGTGTATTAAAGTTATAGAGGACCAGAATCCATCTGACCGAGTACAATAAACAATATTAATAAAACGTGAAAATAGTAACACTCATTCTAAAAGAGAAATGGACTCTATAGGTTCAAGAAAGTAGGAAAGCCTTCTAATAGAGATAATATTTTGTTGGCTAAAATATGCCTCCTCCACAAAACGAAAGTTTGTTCAAAATAAAACCACCAGTATTCTCTGTTGTCAGAGAATGCTGGTGCTTTTAGAACACAGTATAATGCCAGGGGGCACGATGATATAGGTGTAACTATTCTTTTGTGCACCATTAACTCAAAGCAATGCGCATATTCTCAACATTTAGGATCAAATGGCATTGCTCAATAAACAGCTGTGGTGTTCGCCTGAAGGCATTCGATAAATTCCAACTGCCTGGCCAATAAAATGTCTGGTCCAGCTGGGTCAAAAAGCAAATTTTACCCCAAAAGGCTCCAGCATCTTTGAAATGACCCTATACGCACATAAACCCTGTATATTCAGAAATGTACGAGGAATGGTTTAGAATTGGTACAGCACTGTGCCACGCCAGGACTGCGTTTTATATATCGGTTGCAGTAATAGCCTCATGGCTTCAAAATATGATTATGCTCATTAACTATGGACAATAACCTAATGGCAAGAGGAAAATGGCGTGTGGCTGTATTCTAACCTTGGTTCACTTTGTAATTGGAATTTCAACCGATAACGAGTGCAGGCAATTGCATAGTAAAATGTAAAAACCACAAAACAACTCATCAAGCCAGATACAATATCTCACTGTGACTTTGCTTTAACCTCTAAAAGAGGAAATATGTTGGTAAAGCTGAAACAAATTAAGCACTCTTTTTATTACCATTTTATAGGAACTGCAAAAATACTTTAAAGTCCACTTCAAAGCCTCACACTATGGTAGGGAACAAAGGTGCCCTGGTTGTCAGGTGTATGTATCTCCATTTCGCACTACTGGTGTCGTTATGCACACTCCACCCCAGGGCCATAAAACAGAAACATCAACAAAGTTCTTACAGAGAAGTGAATGTACACAAACGCTTTGCTTTATTGTTACACTGCCAACATTACCTTCACTAAACTGATGTAGGTGTTCCTTCTCTCCTGTGAAGGATTACCATCACTATTTTTTCCAAATGTACCCTAACCCTAATTTATAATTTTGTTATCTATTTGATGCATTAACATATACTATAGCGGGGCACTCCGGTTGCCTCCCACAGTCTAAAGACAAGTTACTGCTGCATATGTTAATTGGACTGTGGACTAAATCATCTCCGGTGCCCTGTGATGGACTGGCGTCCTATCATGGGTATAGCCCTGCCTTGCGCCCTGTGTCTGCCGGGATAGGCTCCGGCTCACCGCGACCCTGTACGGGATTAAGCGGTTTCAGTGAATGGATGGATGGTTTCTGACAATGGATGGATGGATTGCCAGACAACGTAACATACATAACTCTAATTAACAGTTCAACACGAACATGTTTTCAATACAGAAGGAACTTGTTGAAGCATACAAAATACGTGCAAGAAGTGAATTACAAGACATTTAAATTCGTTTTATTATAAGATGCATATATATGTGCAGGTCATCATGAATAAGCCAGCGAATCTTCCGTTTCAGCCCATTTTGTATGTAAAAACTTGCCGATGTCCCAATCGCTGAAAATTACCAAGACAATGTGTTTTGGGCTTTTCAAAATGATGACACGACATATCCCTTAATAATGCGGATAGTATGAACCTCTGATGTCACGATCCTACAACCACTTACGTTGGGCCCGCTAGGTTTACAACCACTTAAAGTGAAGAATGCTTGGCTTGGCTCAGCACAGGTTCCGAATGCAGCCTTACAGGTCCAAGCCAGCTCCAACTAGGCCAGGTAGCCCACTTTTAATGGGCCAGCATGGCTCGCTCTGCTCAGGGAGCTACACCTATTTAGCCGGACCATACTTATAAACAGCCCTGACATCACAGTGGCCAATGCCGAAGAGATACGATTGGTTAATGGTATATCTCGCTCAGATCAAACATTGTGAGCCATGTCATTGGTTTGTTTTAAAACGTGGTGGAATATTACGATAATGCCAGGTCATCACTCGGTATATTGTGACCTCAGCAAAGCCTACTCTAAACGTTATTTTTAAAACATCATGATTGTTTCCCTTTGGCCGCAAAGTGAAGGGGAGGGGGTAGTGCGATGGAGGAGAGAGAGGAGCAGGGTCCACAGAGACCCGCGTCTCTTGAAGCATCAGGACAAGAAACGAGCCGTGAATGACACCTGCAAGGCCAATCATGGTTCAAGCCTGCCACGACCTGACGTGGTTCAAGATGTATTTCTAATTGCCATGTAGATGCAGCACAAGATTACCTGTGTCATTAACCTCCACTCACAGCACTGTTCAAGCCTTATTTCAGACAACCTCAGACAATACCTACCACACATGCTCCAATTTTATCTGCCACCACCGTCTGTAACAGTTTTCACAACGATAAGAACAACTTTTTTCAAGACTACAGAAGACGGGAAGTCAGAGACGTGATTTGAAAATCCAACACTATAAAATAATGAAAAAAATATCTCAGTGAACTAGGGTTAATGTACAATGTCCAGGCAGGTAATACATGTTTTGTTGTTGGGGAAAAACAACATCGGCACAGATATGGTACATGCCGTCCATGCTGTGCTGTAGATATCAATTGGAGAAATGTTTCCAACCAGCAGATTGCAGGTGGCCAATAATAGACCTTAAGGCAAAAGCAGGTAAAATTGCTTCTTCAATAATTATTTGGAGCTGCCTCATCAAAGGTTGTTACTGGAAGATCTACTCACTGCTCCATCAACTTCAACTTAGTGGAACCGTAGTTATATCACTGTCGAGCTGGCTCTTATCAATCCCATTCAAGCGACGTGCTTTGTCGTCTATTAACTACTTCGATTCCTTTACCCACGTTGCTATCCTGATTGGTGATAAATGTACAGCCACATGATCGTTAATATTGAAAGTTACCAAATGCTTGCATTAACATTGTCTAATTGGTTGCATCCTTTCTAGATCATTCAGTCACCTGCATTTCATGACTATTTATTTGTAAACTGCAAGCTCTACAAAGCCAGTGATCTCAATTTCTAGCTACAGCTAACATCTGTGGTGCAACTGTGAATTGGTCCTGGGCTACCCACTTCACCAACTCACACTGTCCAGTATGGTGAAGTGTGGTCAACCAACCCCCATCACCAAAACGAATTTGGGGACTTGGATTCAGATGATATTATAAACGGCCGTACTTTATAAAAAATGAGCGAACCAGAAACCTGGCTATGAATGTCAATTATGACTCAAAATAATAAAGGTGCCATCTCGCAATGTTTTCATCACCCCACTATTGGCAGACGGGCCTCCACTCGAGGGAGATCCAGTGAGCCTCTCCTAGATGGGATTTTGGCCTACTCTTCCATGCTGGCCAGACGAATTGGAAGAGGTGGGAGTACCCAAACTTTCCCCCACACACTACCATCTGTCTATTGGCTGCGGTAGATCCATTTATATTGCTGGGTGGACAGACGGGAGGATTTAAGAAACTCGCGCCATTGTTTAAACTGACGTGCTGGGAGATCGAACTGGCAATCTTTGGATTGTAAGTCCAGTGTGCTCACCCTCACAACCACGGCACCATCGAAATATAATATATATAATATAATATCAATTTATATAGCGCCTTTCACCCGAGGGTCACAAAGCGCTGCACAAGGGCCGTGAAGAGGACGGCATGTCAACAACGAAAGAAAAAACCACCACTAAAAAACAAAACAATAGAAAATAAATGATTAAGGCTGCAAATCAACAATAAGAGAGCTGAACTTAAACACACCAACAAGGCGAACATTGTAAATAGCTTGAAAGCTCACTGGGTATTTTTCTGCTGAAATAATAAACATCTACCTGTACGGCTATTACATATACGGGCTACACTCATATTACTCAGAGGATGCATTGGGCAGATTGCTGTGCTATTAAACTGGAACATCAAATATCATGAAAGCTGCAAATGTAATCCCGTATTGTTACGCATATTTGCAATTTGCAGTGAGTAGCGCTGCTGCCTCACACCAAGAAGGTTCTGGGTTCCTATCCCGGCTCGGATGCATTTATGTGTGGCGTTTGCATTTATGTGTGGCGTTTGCATGTTCTCCCCGTGTCCGCGTGGGTTTTCGCCGGGCACTCCGGTTTCCTCCCAGAGTCCAAAGACATGCTGCTGCATATGTTAATTGGCCTGCGGACTAAATTGCCCCCGGTTCCCTATGAAGGAACTGGCGTCCCATCCTGGGTATAGCCCTGCCTTTCACCCCGTGTCTGCCGCAATAGGCTCCGACTCACAGTGACCCTGTACGTGAATAAGCGGTTTCTGACAATGGATGGATATGACTTGATGAATTGTTCCACCTAGGACGCACCAATGGAGACAATCACTGCCCCATGCCGATTTGACCACGGAGACAAACCTTGGTCTTGGCAATTTATTTGCTCGAGAAGGGGCCTGCACTACTGGCCAAAGAATGAAACGCTCCGTAACGATGCAACCATCCGGAAAGGTCACAGTAGTACCCTTACACGACCCATCACTGTTGTATCCGCTGCTATTTTGAACGGTCCAGCTGTCTGAATGTTGGCTCAATGCAAAGCAAGGTCAAATAGTTGTGCGTACACAGTCGAGTGTAGAGGTACACACACTGGGCAATATAACGCAGTGACATGGAGTTTGGGGTTGGTGGATCATGTCGAGATGCAACCTTCATGTGGCACCCTCGTACAGGGTATTAAAAATGAGATAATAGACATGCAGGGCGGCACGGTGGCGCGGTGAGTAGCGCTGCCCCCTCACAGCAAGAAAGTCCCGGGTTTGAATCCCGGCTCGGGTGCCTTTCTGTGTGGAGTTTGCATGTTCTCCCCGTGTCCGCGTGGGTTTCCGCCGGGTTCTCCGGTTTCCTCCCACAGTCCAAAGATATGTTGCTGCATAGGTTAATTGGCTTACTGACAAAATTTCCCCACGTGCCCTGTGATGGACTGGCGTCCCAACAAGGGTATAGCCCTGCCTTGCGCCCTGTGTCTGTCGGGATAGGCTCCGGCCTTTACTCCATCTACCTCTAGAATCTAGAGGAAGGCTTTTCTGTGCAGTATTGGTGGCTGCCTGACTATACGTCACACTGGTCGCTATGGGTCTGTCAAGTGGGTATGACTGAATATCACACGATGTTACCCGTGGTCTGGATTTGAACTCAGGATGCCAGTTATATAGTGCAGTGGGCTCTTCACTGAGCAGCTGCTTCACTTCAAGGTCGTAGTGTAAGGTAACACGAGTAGGTTGTCAATTGTTGAAAAGTGACTTTACATACAGACGTTAATGAATTATGAAAATAATTATCAGGTTCTGGCTGTTCCTGCCAAGATTTATTTTATTGACACTTATTTTCTACATTCTACAAATAAATAAACGAAGGTCACAAACATCTCACTGGCGTCATTGTCTGAGTGGTGTTATGTGAAAATAAACCAATGGCGTCAGGTCAGAAACGCAGTGAGCTCTGCCTCAGGTAGTTCCAGCCGGAACAAAAATCCAAACGTAAACGTTTGGATTTTTAAGGATATTTTTTGGGTTCTTTATTCAAATGTACTGATCTTTCACAAAATGTAATTACTTAACATGTCGCTGCAATAACAAATATGACATAACCTGATGCCTCATGACACCACGTTTAGCAGCAAAGGGACATGAGTGATGTAATATAATAATGTCACGTCAATTTCTGGACGGGCAAAGTTGTGCATAAATCCAAAATCCAAAACAAATTTCAAATCATCCAAAATGTCAAATATTAGCCCCAGTTTGCGGCATTCTTGGTATCAATCTGATTATTTGGAAAATCTACAATCTGTGCGAGCCTCCGGGCACAACAGTTCTGGAGACAAGCCCCGTAGAAATCACTGGTGCATTAAACATTGCCACCACTCTCCTAATATTCTCATTTATCAATCACCTGCTCATGTCAGGTGAAATGAGGAAATCCGCGGTGGAGCTTACGGCCTGTCCGAACTGGAGCAACTTGCTCCAGTTCGTAAAGAGGTTGCAAGCTCACTGGGTATATTTCTGCTGTTATAATAAACATCCGTCTATCTGATGTAGGTTTTCACGGCCCGATTCATGATGGTTGCTCTTCAGAGCTGTTCTTTCGGGATAGCCATGTTGAGCGATCTCCCTCTCTCCCTCGCGACGTTTCGCCTGATGATACTTCCAAAGTGGGAGGCGAAATGTCGCGAGGGAGAGAAGGAGAACACTCGACACGGCTATACCAAAAGAACAGCTCTGAAGCGCTACCATCATCTATCTATCTATCCTTGTGCGATGTAAGCCACCTCCCATTTACCTGGACTCCAGCTGCCATGGCTTTACCCGTTTCCTTAGCCTCTCAATGCATCAGCTAAACTAAGCATAATGTTGTGGCCAGAATTCAATAAAAACTGTAAAAATAATGGTTGCAAAAATCTAAACGTATATTGCTTTTTGTTAGGTTTATAAATCACAATTTATTTTAATAGCAGCCAACTTGGCCTGAAAAGGTTACGTCTCTGAATTAATGAAAGCACTGATATACAGTAAAGGTTTATTTCCCTAACCTTATTTAGAAATATGTTGTTCCACAAGTGAACATCAGTGTGCTCTAAACGGAATAAATGGTGATTCTGTGTCATCATGTCGGGGTTAAATTCCGTATCACTGGTCCTGCATTTCACATGTAAAAAGTAGTCTTACACACTCTCTAATGAGCAAACTTAAAACCGCAGAACATTTGGCTCTGATGCATCACACAATTACTTTCCCTTGTGCTAAATGCCATGGGGTTATTTGAAATAACACATTAAAACCATGGACATTCTTTTCCAAGAAAAAGCATTTGGACAGTGTTTGATAACAGGTTGAGATGGGGTTGCAACCAGGTCACAAAATGCATCGCTTGGGACTTGGAGGAAAGTGCACTGGATCTCTCAGGCACCCATCGCTTTGTGCAGCTTATTAATAGCTGTGGTGCTTTTCGATTTAGGAGAAAGGGGTCACATGCCATTAACATCATACATTACTGCTTTGAGTCACTCTTTTAAAACTAATAACGTTACGATATTGGTTGAGTAATTATTAAGAAGTTAATTGAAATCAATCCTCTGCATGCAAATATTATGCGAATTATATTGGCATCACCTGCAAAGTGTGTGACATTGGCAGATTAATCAGACTCCATTAATTCCATGTGTGACTAATGCAGTGTGCTGATGTTTTGAAAAATTGGTGTCATAAAACATCACCAACCTTGATGTGTAATTTGAAGGTGACAAGGTACCTTTAAGGCAAACAGCACACAACTCTTATTGGCTTCTGTGAATGATTCCACCTATGGGGAAAATGTTTGAAAATAGAAATGGGACAAATAGGTTGGATAGTGACTAAAATGCTAAGGCTAAAGTGTGCCCATATTAATAATAATAATAATTTCAATTTATATAGCGAAAGGCCAATGGGTAATTGTATTTCAAATTATAACTAGTGTGACATAATTATAATAGATATAAGTGGTTATTGCAATTTACAAGTTAAAATTAGCTACATAGTAACCAATACATATTTCAAATCCCAACATCAATGCTTGGATTTTATGGAGAAGTATTGAAGTGTTAGTAGTTTCATAACGTTTCTGGTTTGTACCATCATATTATAAATTTAAATTTAAACATCACACTAGAAATTGAAGTGGAATTAAAGAATTATTCAATGCTTATTAAACTGATATATAATAAGTAATTAATCATGACTGCCTTACTGAAAATCCAACGATAACAGTGATGTTGTAGTTAATGAACGTTATGTCACGTATGGCTATAGCCACAAGCAGAATATTACAGGCACATTTTGATGACTTTCCATATTATGCGTAAAGACTCCACTTATGAGCATATATTAAACATATTTTATGCATGAAAATTGCTCTCAAGAGCTGCCATTTCGAGCACTCCTCCTTCGCAATGTTTCACCTCCAACGTGGGAGTTTAAACGAACCATGAAAACCTACATCAATATACATTTCATCCGTGCCCTACATTTAAATAAGCAAGAGGAGTATCGTACGGCACATATAAGAGAAGCATATTATAAGCTCATCCACTCGTGCATTCTAATAAACATGAGCTTGGCAGGACCCTCCTGAAAATTATTAAGACTCACTGAGGCTTTCCTGGCAAATTAAGCAAAATTATAATTGTAATAATGAGCTACTTTACCAAGTTACATAATGGATTGCCTAGGACTTCATGCCTCAAATCAATTTCGACTGTTGTTGCAATCATTTGTATATGTATCCCCCAGCATTTGTTTCCTTACAATAACAGTGCTGTGTTTGCTACCGATGGACAATGTCAGCCACTTTCCCTGAGACCCTCTCTTTCTCCATCGTGTTTAGCTTTTTGACAGACAGCTATTGATGCCTTCTCTTCTGCTCACATTGCGTGTGTGGAATATAAAACTAGAAGCCACTCCTATGAGCATCATCAGTGACAACCCTTTGGGGTTCAACATCATGTGTAGAATAGGACATTTTAATACTTGGCCACACTGAAGATGACAGAGAGAGCATGCAGCGATGTGCATGTGAGCTACAACTCTATGGAATATAACGTTTTGGCCAATGTGTAAAATATACCGCATATGACATCTCACTCTCTCATACCGATACATTTTAATAATGAGATAAGCACATTTATCAGGACATGTAGGGACGTAGTATTTTATACGTATATAATTTTACAAAGTACCTTGCTTATTCCTATCCCCCCACCCCATCATTGATATTAAATTTGCACTATAAATGTGATACCAAGAGGTAATATCTTCATGAAACTCTTTCGGCTTTGGAATCTTTCATTCCCCTCGTGGTTTGATGAATCACTATTATTTGGGGCGACAATTCAATTCAAGATTGAATCGTAGTTTGCAAAGTCGTGCATGATAGCAGTTCCAGTGGCTGCAATTGCTACGTGAGCTAGTTACAACATGTAAAAATCAATCATAAATTCTCAGGCACGCACAAGTCAATGCGTGCATTGTGAGTGTAATACCATAAACAACTTTAGTTGATATTTTCATACTCCCACAGCGCCTAAACTCAGCAAAGCATGTGATCATTGTAGGTAACAGCGCTATAAAATGACACCACGGACAAGGAGCTATTTCTAAAGTCCATTTAAGCGGCCTATTTACCCAACACTAGACCTGTGGCTCCCCGAGTGTTTTTAATCCAATATAAATAGTCCCTGCCTGCTAGCGTTGCGCAATAACGCCATTATAAATAACAAACACAGCATACTAAATCATAAATGTGCGTTTTATGGCTCAGAGCTGAGCAAGCCAAAACACTCACTAAACTAGATACGTATACAGGTGTAGGAGATGTACTTACCTGGCGACGTGTGGATGGGATTCCAACCCGTGACCGCTTGAGGTGGTTAGATTCCGGGGCAGGACAATTGTAACAGGGGATTGGCTGAGGAAAATGTGCGAAAACGCGCGCAGTGGCGTTAGAGGGGAGTGTAGGAAAGGGAGGACCGAGGAGGAACTACAATCGGAGGAGACGGAGTTAGAATCGGGGCGGCATGGTGGCGCGGTGAGTAGCGCTGCCGCCTCACAGCAAGAAGGGCCCGCGTTCGAGTCAAGGCTCGGGTGCCTTTCTGTGTGGAGTTTGCATGTTCTCCTCGTGTACGATGGGGTTTTCGCCGGGCACTGCGGTTTCCACCCACAATCCTATCACATGCTGCTGCATAGGTTAATCATAATAATAGCATTTTCGCCTGAGGGTCGCAAAGCGCTGCACAAGGGCCGCGAAGAGAACGGCATGTCAACAACGAAAGAAAAAAACAACGAATAAAAACATAAGCAACTAAAAAATAAATTATTAAGGCTGCTTCGAATATACCGGAAGGTCGTGAAGTTGGCCTGCGGGCTAAATTTCCCCCGCCGCCCTGTGATGGACTGGCGTCCAACGCTGGGAATAACCCTGCCTTGCGCCCTGTGTCTGCCGGGATAGGCTCCGGCTCACCGCGACCCCTGTACAGGATTTCAGCGGTATCTGACGATGGATAGCGCCAGAATGGGGGTCGTTGTGCGCGAACTCCTGGGTAGAAGGCGCGCGCTCAGGGAGGACCTCAGGGCGAGCCGTGAGTTACCGACGTGATCAAACACGCGTAGGCACCCACCACCAACCAGTTGGTTGTATTTCTTTATTCTGTTAAATGAGGTTTGCGCGTTGTTATTTTCCCTTGCCTCGCGGGGTCTATTCGCGTATATATATAATTTGGTGGTGTCTTTCGTAAAGAGGCTGAGATGCCATCGCACTGGACCAGAGAAGCTTGTTCCAACACGGGTCTTCGCCGGGCTTCTCAGTGGCAGTGATGCTGTTACACGGCTCTTACATGCGGGGGGTCTTCATCCTTTCAGTCACCTCACTTCACGTCCGCCTTCAGTATGTTCTTGCTCCTCGGCTGTTACAAAAACATGAAAGCCATATATATGCCCGCATCTGCCAAGTTATGTTGAGCCCGCCGAGCAGGTTTGGAGGCGTTCTGAGCTTCTGGAGCCAAGGGCCACACATTTGAAATACAACATTAGGGTCACTGCTATGAATTCCATAGCCTGTAGGGAGTAGAAACTAATAAACATTACCGGGCAAACAATTGCATTAAACCTTACAAAACATCTTATCAGCAGAGTACAGTACGCGCTTCAGGTTGATTCTGCCCGACTATAAAACTATGAAAGCATACCAATGAAGACAACGTTTTATGCTGTAGTCAATATGCGCAAATAAGAGATGGTAACGTTTGTGGGGAAGGCAAGGGACATCTGCAATATATGATTCATTCATTCATTGTCAGAAACCGCTTAATCCTGTACAGGGTTGTGGTGAACCGGAGCCTATCCCGGCAGACACAGGGCGCAAACCAGGGCTATACCCAGGATAGGACGCCAGTCCATCACAGGGCACCGGGGGCATTTAGTGGGCCAATTAACCTATGCAGCAACATGTATTTGGACTGTGGGAGGAAACCGGAGTGCCCGGCGAAAACCCACGCGGACACGGGGAGAACATGCAAACTCCACACAGAAAGGCACCCGAGCCATGCTGCCTGTGTAGAGTTTGCACTAACATCACTTTTTCAATCCACTGCGAAATTAAGGAATACGCACGTTGCATCGATCGTGGGGTTTGTTTGTCCATACTTCATGACAGTGGTCAGTGCAGGTGTTTGAGGGATGGCCTGTTTCGACTATAACTCACTACTGATGTCAGCCCTGGCTAGAAAGTGAACGTGGTTTACTGGGTTCATAGCGCAGTGCGCTAACCGCTATGCCACCACTCCACCCAGGAGCAAGGGATAACGTGTGATAATATCACCATTGCAGTGAGAAATTGTGCATCGCTACACATTCTCAATTGTCCCTCTTGATAATACCATTAGCAAAATAGGGCAAAAAAGTTAAACGAGCAGTTCTATACTAACGTTGTGACTCTGGTAGAAAATTAAACTGAGGTACAGTATAATACAAAAACCTCCACTCTAGTGGGCTGCCAGTGGGCTACTGATTAACCCAGCGTACAGCCATCCTAATAAACGTGTTATTGCACAACATTTAAACATTCACGATTTTCATCATTAGTGCAATAATGCACTATCCTGGCAATTTGATGAATTGCTGCAACGCAGGGCCAAAAAGAATACATCTTTTTTTTAGGGTGGCACGGTGGCGCGGTGAGTAGCGCTGCCGCCTCACAGCAAGAAGGCCACGGGTTCAAATCCCGGCTCGGGTGCCTTTCTGTGTGGAATTTGCATGTTCTCCCCGTGTCCGCGTGGGTTTTCGCCAGGCACTCCGGTTTCCTCCCAAAGTCCAAAGACATGCTGCTGCATAGGTTAATTGGCCTGCGGACTAAGTTGTCCCTGGTGCCCTGTGATGGACTGGTGTCCCATCCTCGGTATGGCCCTGCCTTGCGCCCTGTGTCTGCCGGGATGGGCTCCGGATCACCGCGACCTGTACAGGATTAATCGGTTTCTGACAATGGATGGATCGTTTTTTTATTGTGGTGAATTGTTAGC
>JAZEWU010000002.1:4211599-4234096 GCA_036362915.1 Geotria australis
CCCGAGCCGAGATTCGAACCCGGGACCTTCTTGCTGTGAGGCGGAAGCGCTACCCACTACGCCACCGTGCCGCCCTAAGGTACAACAATTGTGTTGTATTCGAGCTGAAACCCGTCTATTTTTCCAGACAAAATGTGATGGGTTGTTGAGAAAATTGGATTTTCTTTGAATCGTTACATCTAACCATCAGTCCAACCGTAGTGTTTATATAATGTGAAGCATTACGTCGTTTCCTGCGGTAGCCATAATAATTATGGTTACAATCATGCGACAGTTTTGGCCCATTGAAGCAATAAATGTGTACAGTGTATACATACGAGCCTAACATTTCAGCTCAGAATACCAAAATGATGTTCATGAAGGTGTGTATTTTGCAGCACAGCTCCATATGCCATCATCCTGCTTAAAATGGTGGCACTGTGGCAAGCGCACTCCACTTTGAACTCAGCGACCCGAGTTTGAAACCAGGCACGGGTAACAGCGGTGAGCAGTATTCCGAGCCGTTTCCGGACAACCCCTATTTCACCAACACGCACCGAGCAATCCCCGTGACAAACACGGCCCGGGGAGGCCTTCATCCAGCAGTGGACTGAAAATGGGTCTTACAAAGATTCTAAATGCCACGTGTTATCTTACTGAGAAATGACAGCAGGAATCCATACTAATATAGCACTGTTGTAACTTTATTCCAAACCTTAGTAACAGACACCAACACCACGTGAAATGAACCATTCCAGTCAGTTATGATCGTCACAGCAAAACTCTACAACAATCATGTGCTCGTAAGGCAAAGTTAGACGGACCAAACAGCTATTGCGAAATCTAGTTTTACATGTCTCTAGCACAGACCCAAGCCAAGTAATACGTAACATCTATAGTCAATTTCAAAACACACCGTAGACCTTCACTCAAATTCAAAACAGGAATGTACCGTTACATGTTAATCATAAGCTTATATGGTATATTTCTACATATTTTATATGAAATTATGTACGGTGTATGTAATTAACTTTTTAAAGCGATACATTTCTTAAAACAAATTTCTGTGCGTGGATTTTTCAATCGGTGCTGGGTTTTAGAACTACTTAAAATAAACACTACCCAACGTGTATCACCTTAGAGAACACTGAATTAAAAGATAACCCATACAATTATTGGGATTTAATAAATAATTATGAATAATAACACCATCGACTTTTTTTGTTTTTTTTTAAGCAGGCGGTAAACTGATTGCGTTGAGTGCTTTCCATATACAATCTCATTGGATTCGCAGTATAATACACGTGATATATCGATTGTATCTTGTTTGTGAAAAAAAAACGCACATACAGAACAATAAGACCTTCCAATGCACACGCAATACACATTTTAATACCGTCATATATTTAAGTAAATGCTGTTACATTTAAGGCTTAAGCAAATGTGTGCTCAAATACAATATTTACATCAAACATATATATGGTCGATAACCACTCGGCTCTAAAATGGGACTGTGCATCACAATTGGCAAGTTAAACATATCTACTTAAAAACACAACGTGAATTGGTCATCAATCGATATTGTAAAAATGGTAATTGCTACACAGCAGCATATATTGCATGACTAAAAAACACACGCAACAAAAGATTAGGTTAATTTATCAGTCAGAATTCAATGTTGACATGGTACACTTCTGAATATTGAGGCGCTGTGTAGGGATTACAAAATGACGGCAGCAAGTGTTGTTTTTTTTAATATAGATACAAGTAATTTGTGCCCGACATACCACAGAATGGCTGAACATAATGTAATAATTGTAATGCCTCGTGTTATAGGATGTGATATCAATAGTGGCCTCGAAAGAAAAACACACAACACAACAGTAAACATTAGAAAATGTTTACAATACAGTGCAACAACACTACATGCAGGATAGCCCCTTCTCCCAAAGCATTCCATAGTAGAAAATCTCTTTTTTTTTAGACAAAATAAGTTACAAAATCACATGTAGTTATGATATACATATGTCTACAATGATTTTACATGACATTACGTAGTGCAAAAATAATGCAGCAGTGGAGCTCACAACTAGACTTGCAAGGCAACTTCAAATTATGCAATATGCTGCACGGTTTGGCATTGCAATATTCATAAATGTATGCTTTATGCAGAGCTGTTTTTGCAGCTGAAACGCAAGGACCCCTTTGAAATGTCCGTGTTCATTGTGGACAGGGGGTAGTTCTCAAAGTCCTCCTCCACGGGGCTGCACTGGCACCGCATGACCGTAGCCTTGAGCTCCTTCTGAAAGTTGTTGTTGAGAAACCCGTAGAATATCGGGTTTATACAGATGGAGAGCATGGCTGTCAGGTGACACAGCGAGAAGATGAGGTCATGCTGGCAGTTGAGTAGCAACGTTGGGTTCCAGTCTGAAATAGCGTTGAAGGCATAGAGTGGCAGCCAGCAGATGGCAAAGCCCACGACTATGGCCACAAGCATCATGTTAATCTTTTTCATGTGCGAGGCCCTCACTCCGTTGCCCACGCCCTCCCTTCCCGAGGGCAGCATCTTCTTGCGCTGCCGCAGTCTCAGGAATATTCTCAGGTAGCAGAGGAAAACGAAAAGCAGCGGGCAGCTGAACTGGAACACCAGCAGACTGGTGGTGAACGCGAACTTGGAGGTTTCCGAGGGCCACATCTCCATGCACGCCACCTTGCCGCTGTAGTCTGGGATGAAGCGCAGCACGTTGCGGTACGGCTCGTCGGTGAGCACTTGGAACGCCAGAAAGGGAGAGGACATCGCGAAAGCCGTCACCCAGATGGCGAAGATGGCGATGTATGCGTGGTTGAGGCTGGGCTTCCAGCCGGTGGGGTTGATGATGAGCTGGTGCCTCTCGACGGCGATGAGCACCAGGGAGAAGATGGACACGCTGACGGCCGAGCACTGCAGGAAGGGACTACCCTTGCAGAGCGCCTCGCCGAAGATCCAGTGGTCCATCAGAGTGTAAGCGATGGTGAGTGGCAGGCACACGAGACCCACCACCATGTCGGAGAACGCCAAGTTGACGATGAGGATGTTCGTCACATTGTGAAGCTCGCTGTGGCGCAGGATGACCAGCACGAGCAGCGAGTTTCCCAGGAGCCCCAGCGCGATGAGCACGCAGTAGGTGGCGATCACAAACGATTTCACCGTCTGGGTCTGGCAGTTCTCCATGTCGATCGGAGGCATTTCACTCCAGTTGGACTGATCAAACCTGGACATGTTGAGCACGTTCAGATATTCCATGATGTTCATCCTGGTGTCTTGCTTCCACGCTGCGTCCTCTAAGTTGCCGCTTCATTCATCGGGCTAAGGGACGGGAGCCAAGCAGGCATCTGTGTTGTCAAGCCTCTCCTCCTCTGATGTTAAATGCTTGTCATTTGTGATTTAAGGGGGAGTCGTCACTCTCGTTTCAAAGCGATGGGAAACATGTTCGTAATTACATTCCACGTCTTTAGAAAACACCCTGAAATAATAATGCATGCAGCACAGGATTAATTTGACACGCAGACATTAACAAATTATCATGAATCATAATCTGACGTTTTTAATCATTAGTTACTAAATGAATCACTGTTAAACGACTAATATATTAACATCAACCGTCTGACATACTGTCAATAAAGCTGACAATCCCTCGTACGTGTATATCGAACACTAAAATAGTGTAAATCGGGCTGTTTAACCAGTCTGAATCTAACACACTTTTACACAAATGTTTACTTTTTAACATGAAGCGTTAATGACGCCTGATGATTCTTCCAACGTGGGAGGCGAAACGTCACGAGGGAGAGATGGAGATCGCTCGACACGGCTATCCCAAAAGAACAGCTCTGAAGAGCAACCATCATGAAGGGTTAAATTATTTGTTTATCATGGCGAATGCCATAAAACTAATGGTTCAACTAGGGTAAACATGAGGACACGTAGGTGCGTGCATACATAACAGGATTCTATACACAAAGGGCTGCAGGTAACGTGTTTGCGGATCTCGAAAGTACGCTCCGCTCTCAAGAACTCAACCGAATAACAAGACGTACCTTTTCCCCCAGTATTTTAAAGCAAAGATTGGGAACTGCGTCGTATAATCCCGGTAGATGGGTGTGTATGTATCTCTATTATGTCGGGGCGAGTATTACTTTCCTGCGGGTCTTACAATCTGGAGAATACGGTCAGTCACACAAATCGAGCGGTACACTTGCGCGCTCGTAATTGTCAAGTTCAGCCCGAGACGGAAAAATCCGCTCGTGTTGAGTCGGGGTGTGATGTTTCCTTGTCAAAACAAAACCAGATCAGTGCCAGTGGCTAGAGAGTGTAAGTGCTTGTGTCTCGAAAAGCTCATATTAAACTAAATACATTAACACAGTGACGCGGATCTACTGAACCATTATATGGATTTACAGCAATCTAATCTAGCAAGGTTATGCAACAGTTCTCACATACGCACAATTCCTGTGAGCGCTTGCTAGCAGTCGAAACCATCGTGAACGCATCTAACACACGTTAAATAACTCCGCTCTAAGACTTCTTGAAAACAAGAGGCAAAGTGCAACTGCTTTGCAAATGTTGCACTTGTTCACTCTCAATGTTGAATAAGCTACCGATAATTTGTTTTAGTTTTTTCCCCATCGCAATGCATAACTGTATTTTACTAGTTTATTTTGGGGGTCAAGGTAGAAGCGTTCACGTCGCGATCCCTGTCAGGTAGTACTGGGTACTGCCTGCGAATTCTACCAAACACTTCGAGGCCGAGCTGAAAGACGATGTCCAGAGGCTGACCATCGTGCTTCGAAGAGTCGCAAAGAAGAAGACTAGTTTATTTGACCAATTATGTTCAATGCTGTGTGTAAATGTGTTGTTTATTTAGTTAATTTGTTATTTTTATAGTTTTACTTATTTTTTGTCAAATCGCATGTTTGTTGTGTCGCAGAAATCCCGTAAAGCGCTTGCAGGCTCACTGGGTATTTTCTGCTGTAAAAATAAAATAATTATACACATCTATGACTGGATAATTACCACATTCGCTATCTTCAACACTGTTTAGCTTACATTGTGGGCAAGCGGGCTTATCTTGTACGAGTCGAATTGATACATATTTCAAGCGTAAACCGCTGTAAAGTTCTCATTAAACGTACACTATTGTGAGCGATAATCAGCGGTAATTAACACAGTCGATGTTCACACGGCCTTGTTTGTTTTTATTTCATGGCACGCACTCCAGTTGCTCGCTGCGACTCATATAGATAGAAATATGTGTATTATTCCAGCAGAAAATACCTAGTGAGCTTGCAAGCTCTGGAAGCGAGATTCCTGCGATGCAGCATTGGCTCCTGAAGAGGCTGCTGATTAAAACTGGAAACCATTGACTAACACGGGGACCCACACTTACATAGAAACCCAGAGATTTATAGACCCGCATAACAACATGTCTGGGTATAAGTCTTAGTTTTGATGCATGTCCATGGACTTGCATCAAAACTAAGACTTATACCCAGACGCGGAGAGACCCAAAGATTCACATAGACCCGAACACTAGCACATCGAGACCTATACAGGATCCTTACCTTATAGTCTAGCACAAATGTAAGCTCACTTACAGAGACGCATGTCTCGAAGAGACCACGGACTGCCGCTGTTCAAATCCAGATTCAGGACCTTTTTCCTCTGCCTATGAACGAGTGCATCTTTGTCTCGACAACATAAGCATTCTCACCGCCCCTGCACGGCGTCTCGAGACGCGGTCGCGTTCACGCGCTACCTATATATGGAGAGCGCCTGCGCCCGGGTTAGCACCAAACCGCACTGCCCAGCGTGGTGAAGTATGGTCAAACATCCTCCTTGAGCGACGCGGAGTGAGGGAAGGCTCCATGCAACAGTATTTTGAAAAAGGCAGTAATGTATTTCATAGCATAACTCCACTATGCAGTCCAAAAACATGCTGCTGTATAGGTTAATTGGCCTGGGGACTAAATTGCCCCGGGTGCCCTGTGATGGACTGGCGTCTCATTCTGGGTATAGCCCTGCTTTTCGCCCCGTGTCTGGCGGGATAGACTCCGGCTCACCGCGACCCTGTTTGTACACGATTAAGCGGTTTCTGACAATAGATGGATCGAACGCCACTTTCTAAGTGCATTGAAACACACAGACACACACACACCTTTTGCCGTATTGAAGCCCGCGCCACCGGAGCGCAGGACACCCCGTGCTCCGCTCGACACCTTTTTCACAGGCAACGTTCTGTGCTCGGAAGAGTACAGCCGATTGTGTGTGCACGACCGCAGCTCGTATTCACCACCCTGCTGCCTCGCTCCGACACCACAGCCCCCCGAGCACCTTCTGCGTCGCCGAAGCGCCGTACTTCTTAAAAAAAAAACAGACGATCCAGTCGCCGCCTCTTGCGCGCACGTCACTGCGATGTTAGCGGGGGTGGTGGCGGTGGAGAGAACTGATGATGATGGGGGTGTTGTTGGTGGTGGTCGAGTCAGGGTTTTTCGCATGTAGGAGGGGGGGGGGATGATGCCTTCAGGCTTGTTGGTGGGTGGCGTGGGCGGAGTGTTGTGATGGGGGAGCGTGGAATGGACGGGCGGAGGTGATGATGTTTAGGTAGTCAATGGACCGAACAAGCGGTATGTGCAGGAAGAGGATTATTGTGGTGTTGGGGGGTTGGAGCGGTAGTGTAGCAGTTTGCGCGTTGCGCTACGAATCCGGTCACCAGAGTTTGATTCCCGCTCACGGCCAACACCAGTCACGATTTTTTTAATCCGGTTGTGGACCTCCCCTAGATAGACTCAGCCTCAAAGTAGTACCGTACATACCGGGTGCGCTTTGCAAACATCACCGCTGGGGAGGTAAAAGCGATCGGGCGTGGTGGCGGACTTCAAAGGTTGCTCGCAAAGCAGCACTGGCCCTAAAAAGCATGTTTTTGTGGGTGGATGGGGGAGGGTGGGGGAGGGATTTGTGGAGAATTAGATGTTCCGGCAAGTTCGGTGGGTGGTTTGGGTGGCAGCAGAGTTGGACGCTTGACATTGATGCAATTATGATGAATTTGTGATGCGTGGGAAGAACACGTGTTGGGGGTCGAAGGGAGGTTTTCTGAGCGGTGTGTGAGCAGGCACTGGCTGCAGTGGCGCACTGCGGGGCGCTTCCTTTAATTGCTCCGCAGTTCATACGCTTCAAACGTCATTTTTCCTGTGATGATGGGATATCCCGATATCCCGATCTCCTCCGGTTTGCTCCAACGTTCCAAACACTCGCACTAATAGAACTGGTTGGTCATGTATCCCAATGCGTGAAGAACATTAGATGTAGAAACAACACTATCGTCACATTTGTATTTAGTATTAATCTGTCACTGATGCAAACGCGTCAATAAAAAAACTGTCATTGTTAACGCTGTAAAGTTGTGATGCCTTATACAGGCAGCGGTATTCGCGCAGGACAAATAGTATGCGTATTCAAACGTGTTGACATTGTAAAGTCACCTTTTGGCCCACGTGGACATTTCCAAGTCATCTTGTGACGCCACCATCAGCACTAAGTGTTTAGCATAAACAGGAACAGTGATCTGTTGTACTGATGTATGTTTTCACGGCTCGATTCATGATGGTTGCTTCTCAAAGCTGTTATTTCTGGATAGCTGTGTCGAGCGCTCCCTCTCTCTCGACACGGCTATCCCGAAAGAACAGCACATATCATTACTTTTATTTCCCAAAGTGTGCACAGTACACTCCTGCATTCCACAACTGCAGCATGTAATGGGGCACACAAATAACGAAATTCGTACAATTGCCAGAATTTGCAAAACGATAGCCGCAAGTGGCAGGGGCTCACAGAAACAACGGGGGTTACGCAACACGCATGCATGGTATCGTAGCAGCGTGCTCCCCTGAGTCAGCAACCCTCACGACATCATCCGTTCCCATAAACACGACCCCGGTACTGAAACTGGCACCGTAACTGCGTAACATCAGCCCCCCCAACAGTCCTGTTATCGGGGCGTTACAGCTCACATATTTGTGTGCAGTCCAACTGCTTTTTCGAGTTCTCTCCCCCCCCCACAACGCACCGCTAACTCAGCAGCAACAGCGACAAACTGAGTCGGAAAGCCGGACGTTGTATACGGACACCCTCCCATGAGGGAGTGCGGCCGCACTTTAGCGGCGATCGATCATGGGTTGAGTACGCGCATCCACACGCGGCATCGATCGCTCCACTGGACTTATCACGCCTCAGTGTGGCATGCGCCATCAATACGGTACAAGCGTGTTAATTAGCTAATTAGTAAACCGGCGTGGATTTGCGGGAGGGGGGCTTGAGTTACAATTAAAGACGAGATGAGAACTATTGAGACGTGCAAGTATTTATCGTAATTGGATGCGACTCCGGTCTCCTCCCACGGTCCGAAGACATGCTGATGCCTATGTTTATTGGCCTGCGCACTAAATTGCCACATGTGCCCTGTGATGGACTTAGTCCCATCGTGGGTATATCCCTGCCTTGCGCCCAGTGTCTTCCGGGATAGGCTCCGGCTCACCGCAACCCCGGATAGGATTAAGCGGTTTCTGATAATGGATGGATGGATGCGATAGTTTCAGTGCAGGCAGACATGCGCTAATAATAATAATAATCATTGCTTACGACAGGAACTTCTCAATAATTCGCCCAAAATTAGATTCAACAGAGTTCGCTTTGTATCACAAATTCATATATAATTATATTTTTATTGAGTCCGGGATTATGTCCAGGTATTCCTCCCTAAGACTTAAGACTTTTTAAAAAGACGATTCTGTCTTGGCATGTTTGGCCAATTCCATTATGAGTATTTGGTTTCATGTGTGAGGAAACCGGAGTGCCCGGAGAAAATGCTTGAATGCGAGGGGGTAACGCCTCAAGGTTGCGCACCGACAGAATAATTATTAAACTGATTTACTGCCACCTACTGGCCACCTGGCAGCCCGAGCATACAACAACCTGTTTTTTCCAACGCAATCTCCCATTCAATACCCGCGTAATCCTCTACAGGGTGGCGGTGAGCCGGAATCTATCCTGGCAGACACAGGTCGCATGGCAGGGCTATACCCAGAATGGGACGCCAATCCATAGCAGGGCAGCGGGGGCAATTCAGTCAGTTCAATTAACATAGGCAGCAGCATGTCTTTGGACTGTGGGAGGAAGCGAAAGTACCTGTCTAAAACCCACGTGGACATGGGGAGAACATGCAAACTCCGCACAGAAAAGCACCCGAGGCGAGACTCTAACTTGGGTGCTTCTTGCTGTGAGGCGACAGCACTACTGCTGCGCCACTGTGCCTCCCATTATAGGGTACATAATGCCAAGGAGATGTGGCGCTCCAAAATTATTTCCGGAACAAGGATAGGGGATTGTACCAGATTACGTTTAGCAGTGGGTATATCCCATTACAATAATAAGGGCGATGCTACAAAGAAATACGTTTCCGTAACCCCATTTGAATTTCAAAGCCAACACTTAAAGCCACTCCTCTGTAAGACATGGAGCCATCGCTCTTACAACACTTAATCACATTGTGAAAAGAGGCGTTATTATAAATCAGTGGCGTGTCTATAGAATGGGTAACTTCTTGCAGGTCGATCAATGCGCCTTTGCTTGCGTGGTTTATGACATTTGCGTTTTCATCACAGAGAAAATCGTGTCGCCTTCAATCAAGGAGAGTAATTGTCCCAGAGGCATTTGCTCGTTAATTGGTCTATCAGATAATAATACATAAAGCTTCGCACGATGCATGCAAACCACGTGCCGAGCCACCGACAGCAATGACCGCGTATCTGAGGCAGCGGTTCTGATCGGAAGGCGGTCACACTAACCACGTGGCCAAATCACCTTCATGTCTTGCCATGTAACCAGAATAATAATAATAATAATAGCATTTAAATAACGCCTTTCACCCGAGGGTCACAAAGCGCTGCACAAAGCTGCAGAGAGAACGACATGTCAACAACGACAGAGCACGGAAAATCAGCAACAAATTTTTTTTGGGGGTTTTTTATCCGAGCTGTGCAGAGAACGGCACAACAATAACGGTGAGACAGAAAACTGAGTCAAGCGATAGCAACGAATTCGACAGGCGGATCCAGATGTCTTGTGACCCCCGATTAATTGACCCCGAACGTGTTTTTTCCTTTGCTCATTCATCTCCGTTTTAAATAACCTTTGCTGATTAATAAAGTTTATACAATTCATTTTTATATTGCTTACATTACATGACACACCCACCCTGTCGCCTAAACGGCGGTCACAAGACATCTGTACCACTCTGTACTGTAGCCACCCCACCTTCATACTGGCTTTACGGCTGCCTACGGCCTACGGCCGCCTAGGCCAGATCTGTGCTGACCGCTAGATGGCGATGATGCGATCATATTGGAGCCGAGAGAACAGCCTACAAGCTGATTGACGAAATCTTCTGCAGAAGGATGACACGCCGACTCTCGGATTATATACAGATTAATAACATTCAGCTCAACGTCATAAAGCCGATATATCCTGGTATAATAATTGTTCATGTCAACACGGCTATCCCGAAAGGACAGCTCTTAAGACCAATTCTCATACATCGAACCGTGAAAACCTACATCATTACATTATCCTGGTGCAGACACAATATGGGAAAATGTTACACAAACCGTTTTTCTTATTGCTTAAGGTTGTTTTGTTTTACTATAGGATCTGCAACTAACGCGTGCTTTACCATACACGTGTCGACCTTAATTGCTCATTAGACATATTTGCGTGGGAGTGACCCTAGCGATATATTGGCCTTAAGTACCGTTTCGCTTTGGCATCGACTTTGGCCATGAAACCGTCAATAAATCTAGAATCCCGTGGCGCGATAACCGACCTTAATTGAAGCTCTAAGAGTCTAAGCAGTCTTTGAGCTCCGGTTTAAACGTTCGCTCAAGCTACGCGAATGCAGATCGAGTTGGCGTGTAGGTGATGCAAACGCTGGGCATCGGGCAGCGTGTTTTCGAACTTGAAAGTTAATGTTATGCTGGACGGGTTACCGACCATAAAGTGCACTGGCGTCACTCAGGGTTTGTGGGAAGATGAACAATGACCACCCCCGCACACTTTCCTCCACAGAGGGCCGGCGATTGCCCGTGAGGCCATGTAAGGAACTAATTGCTATGCACTGAATGCCTTACTAAATTTACTACCTATAGGCGTACTGGTGCATTCGCGTGTATGTATGTGTGGGTGGAATGCATTGGATTCCGTTTATTAAATGCAATGCAATATTTTTGATGCGGAAAATTATCGTGTACGTAATTGTTGCGATCGTTATACAGCCGATGACCAAATTAGCCTTAATGCGCCCGATTATAGAGTCAGATCGCGAATTATAACCATGTTTGAGCCTGAATAGTGCTTAGGTGTGCAAAATCCATGGTTGTGCTTTGCTATGCACCCTTCACCTTCCAGCACTGCACTAATTAGTGGTAAATTATACTAATGTCGATTTTCACGGCTCGATGTATGAGAATTGCACTCATAGCTATTATTGCCGTGTCGAGTGCTCCTTCTCGCTCTGTCTCAAAATAGCAAATCTTGAAGGACGTGCAGCCTGGAGTAATGAGGAGACCTGCGGTGAGATGATGGTGATGATACTAACACAGTGGTCATTGAAGCACGAGACAATGCTTTAGCAAGAGTAACACGCGGAGTCACGCTGTGCATGTGATGGGACTGTTGTGGTGGTGAGTACTGTGGTGTGGTGGGTGATGAGACTGTGGTGGTGGTGATGAAACTGAGACTGTGATGGTGATGAGACTGTTTTTGGAGATCGGGTGTGGACGTCATAGCCACAGCATCATCTAGTGAGCGGTTGTGAGTGGTAATTGCGAGGTGTGATGACATTATCCATGATGTTCTCTGAACCTTGAAAAGAGGACATTCAATTACGATAAACAATAAAGGCTTGCGTGCAACTGTAGATGCCGTCATCACATTAGCCAGACCTATTCGAACGTCATGGTAAAGAATTGAGGCACTTTAAGGCACCTACCCCATTACAGTATTACATTTGCAAAACGAAAACAACCTAATGCGCATTGTATAAAAAGCATAGAAATTGTCTAAAAAAACCTAGTAATTGCTCGAATAAGCCAGGCATTTATTCACTACAAGTCTATCATTCCACATTGCATGACATACAAAACCAGATCAACGCAGAAATTAGTGGAGTCGCCAAATTATAACCTCGTGATGCTTACAGCTGCCATTCATGAGGGTAGTTTGGTCATACAGGACCATACAGGGCCAGTTCAGGTATCATTCGCTATGTTAGCTTTGGCCGGGAGTCGAACTCAGCGGCACAGTGTAGTGCGATGGCCACTGAGCTACTGCTGCGCCAGGTATATACATCTACGATGCATAACTGTGTCAACACTCTACCGCAGTGAGCAGCGCTGCCGCTTCCCAGTAAAGAGTCCCTTGGTTCAAGTCCTGGCTCGGGTGCCTTTGTGGAGTTGGTATGTTCTCCCCATGTCCGTTTCGATTTTGCAGGGTACTCCGGTTTCCTCCCACCAAAATTCAGCGTGTACTGATAATGAATGACCTTGCAAAGCCTACAGCAAAATCAGCATGCATCGAAACGTTCACATTTTTACGCTGTGCATAACCAACCCCGATTGTGTTATATACTTCAAGCCATAGATTTGTAGCAAACATAACATAAAAATAATGCAATGTTATGCATTCCATGATTCGTTATTGTCGAAGCGGCAACACTGCACCTCGCTGCCATATAGCTGGATGCAAATAATTTTAATCTAAAATTCGCTGTGTGTATTTTACCCAGAGGGTGAGTAATAACGGACTGGTTTGTGGCGGAGGCTTGCAGAGCTGAGAGCACAATACGGCACTGCGAGACACGTTATGCATCATCACTTGTTTCTCATCTCATTCTCAGAACAATATGATGGGGGGTTTTTTCACTTGGCCTATCGCACACAATAACGCCTGCTAGGTTTCAACAAAGTTTTTGTTTGTCGACTTTCCAGCATGTACAACAAATAGGAGACACCAGTCGGTGTGTTTGTTGTCATAAAACATTGAGTGTGGTCTTACGTGTAATAACAGGTTTTTGGCCACAAAAATCCATCAACGGAAAAGGGTACACAGTTTACATCGCATTGAGTAATAGCGATGCTTTTAGATTGATCTATGAATTTTGTTATGGTATAACATAAATTAGTTGAAATCCACTTTTTGCCAACAACTGTGTTAAGGCTATTTACAATAGTCCTACGCAATTCGTTAGATGGTCATACAATTCACGTTCCAGTTCCTGTGGGTGTTTTATTTATCATTCTTGTGCTTATTCATGAGCTGTATTGATGTGGGTTTTTGACGCCCGGAGTCATGATGGTTGCTCTTCAGAGCTGTTCTTCGGGATAGCCGTGTCGAGAGGGAGGTCGCTCGACACGGCTATCCCGAAAGAACCGCTCCGAAGAGCAGCCATTATTAATAAGCTGTCACTTGAGGCTGTGAATAAGACTACATGGCTGGATAGTCCACATCCAAGTAGAGTCTTGTCTGTGGGTTATCCGGCAGCACTTGCTTTCGCGTGGGGAGAAAAAAAAAGACTCCGAGTCATGTCGTAAATGTGCAGGACAAAGCTACCATCTGCTGGATTCGTCTGACATTACACGACCAGCGAGCTGGCTTGTGTGATCATTGCTCAGCAGTGCCCCCTGTCGGTACTATCATGATGGGAACACATTACTGGCGGCAGGGTGGCGCAGTGGTAACACCTGCGCCGCGCAGAAAGAAAATCCTCCCCCAGGCGGTTCGATGCCCGACTGGAGCGCCTTCCTGTGTGGAGTTTGTGTGTTCTCCCCCTGTTCTGCGTGGGTTTCCTCCGGGTTCTTCGGTTTCCTCCCACAACTCAAAAAACACTCATTAAGTAATTGGCCGATAACACAATAATATACTGTGTAGGACAGCAGTGTCTGGCGGGCTGGCGCCGGCTGACTCATCTGCTGTTTCCTCCATATCTGTGTCTCGTCCATGACCAGGCGTGGAATTTACGCTCGTTATAAATTGTATTATTATTATCTATTCATTAATTCATCAGTACCTGATTAATCCAGTGCATTGTCGCTCTTAGCCGCAGAAGACATTAAGGCAGACGGCAGGGCAAGTCAGGTGGTAAAGTGTTGTTCCCAACATTGTGGACCAGGGGACACGCGGATGGATCTCAGATCTAGCTCTGGGGGATCCTTTCTTATGGGATGTTCTCTAACACGAAGAAGGGTGGCACTGCTCTGCGAGAACTTATTGGATACTTTGGCTCATGGCACCAACATCAACATCCGGATGAACATGGGAGGAAAGCTCAAAAGGCAAAAGCATCTAAAGTTTGCAGAGGGCATGATGGTGGAATAATACTTGGTGCACGTGTAAACAAAACATGTATATTGTTTAGCATATTTATTGAACAGTCTTATTAAGACATCCCAGCAAAATCTAATTTATAAAACCACTCTTATTTGGTCAGATGTATAGTATAACACGGAATTTACATATTCCATAAAATATCGAGACGTTTCTATTAGAAATACTCACTTTCTGACATACATTAACTTACTAGTGTATACTTTCAAATGACTTGCTTGCACAAATATCATAGCTACAGATATCGATGTATGGCAATAACATTCATACCTTTGTCAAATCGAACAGAATCACAACAGCGGAGCAAACGGCACACCAGGTGTATGAATTTCGCTGTCCTCAACGAATTTACACACAACAGCAACTGCCATTCGTCACTAAGTGATGGTGACATTACCACGGCGCTTGTGCCAGGCCAGGTGCACTTTCAGATCTTGTGAAATGTCGAAGGCTCGCTGGCAGGAGGTCACGGAGCAAACTCAGGTGCCATGGGTTGCCGGACTGAAATTACTGGCAGATGCATCATCACCTGTGCTCCCTGCTGTGCCAACTTGCTGTGTTTTAGCCGCATTCCCACAAAAAGGTGCTCCGTATGGCCTTAACACACTGTAGGGTCAAGTGCTGTTAGCGAGCACCTATAGAGGCCAGCACGGCACACCAAGCAGTGGGGTGGTCAGCACCACACCCGGCCGCCTTTGTCTTCTCAATACAGGTGTTTACACACCGCACCAGGTACTCATTTGAGGCTGCGTCGACTTCTAGGGGAGGCCCAGGATCGGTTTAGATAATCGTCACCGGTGTTGGTGGGCTTCAATGGGATTAGAACTGGGGGTTCACCGGGTTTTTTAGCGCAGCTTGCTAACCGCTCTACGCACACGTCGCCGAGCCAGCATTTCCCGGAGTCCTCATTGCACAGCGGTGAATGAATCACAGATGTGCTCGAAGGCGGCCGCGCCTTCGTACGCGGCAGGCACTTGCGCGCCGTCTTCGTGCAGCAGGTGGCAAGGGCAGCAGTGAGACTCGGCGGCAGACGAGAAGGTGGCAGCCTCTTCCTCAGCCAGGCCAGGAGGCTCCCCGACTCCGACAGCAATGCCCAGCTCGGCCCTGGCCACCAAGCGGCTGAGCGCCGCAATGTAACTCAGGGCCATTTGCAGGGTCTCGTACTTGGACAGCTTGCGGTCCTGGCCCCACTGCGGCACGACTTGCCGGAGTCTCTCGAAGGCCACGTTGAGGCCCTGCATTCGCCGCCTCTCGCGGGCGTTGGCCGCCAGGCGTCTCCTCGCGCAGCCAGGAGTTTCCTGCGGCTCGTCGGCCCCGATTGTCCCCCTCCTCCGGGCCGTCTTCATCCCCCACGAACCTGCGTTCACAGCGGGGACGTGATAATAATAATTTTACATTTGTAACGCGCACATATTCGTTCACTGTCGAAGGTACTCATAGGACGAGAGAACGACTCAGAGGCGCGAGGAAAGCACAGAGAGGCCGAGGAGGCAGCCAGGTGGTTTCGACGGCGCCATATTGCCACACGCTGCTTCCTATATAATAGAATGTTATCGGCCAAATAATTCACGAGTGTTTTTTATAAGTTGTGGGAGGAAACCCACGCAGAACAGGGGGAGAACACACAAACTCCACACAGAAAGGTACCCAAGGCGGGGATCGAACCTGCTCGGGCAAGACCACCATTCTTTCTGTGAGGCGCAAATGTTACCACTGCGCCACCCTGCCGCCCGTCACCGCCAGCAGATAGGGCCGTATGCAACCTGGATTGGATTGCATCCCGCGATTCAGCTGGGGCGTTTCAGCTGGGTCTGTCCAGGTCACTGGCCTTTCCTCAGCAACAGATTCCAGCTCTTCCTGAGGGGGGATTCCCAGGCGTTCCCAGGCCAGCCGAAGGATATAATCCCTCCAGCGTGTCCTGGGTCGGCCTCGTCAAACTAAAATTAAACCCCAACTAAGAAAGGCCACAATTACGCCTGATAATTATCTGCACATGTACAGGCCTGTATCGATCTACTGCTGAATGAGAGTCTGCCCTACACCAGGCCAACCGCGGCAGTTGTCCATACTTCACCACGCTGGTGTAGTGCTGTTTCGTAAATGCGGGGGAGCATAGCCATGTGGGCATTTACGTACAGTACTGCACTGCCCTCTGACGACTGTTGCTGATACACTTTTTCCCATCCAAGCACTATCCGGGTGCATTCCGGGTAATGTGGTCATATATACACAGCGACACGCAATCAATCACCAAACATGACAGTTTCGGCTAGCATTTTAAACCCTTGTACCGTACAGCTATTAAATTATTGATTTAACATCATCATATTTAAGTCAATTGACTCTTAAGAATAATCCCAACGCTTAGGTTAACATATTGCATTTGTGCAAAGCAGAAGCCATATGAAAAGCAAACATGTTTACTTTTGATACCAAAACCCATACAACTACGTGGTTTTAAGTTACCTTGTTCAGGGCGTGTCTTCTGAGTTACGACTCTTTCCGCACGAGCTTCATAGAAATGCAACCAACGAGTCACTGTAACGATCCAGCTTTAAAATATCCCGCTGACAATACCTGACCTATGAAAACTGCCCGATGAAGATAATTTACAGCCCTTGGTCAATCCGCTGCTGGATGAAGATGAGACGCAGTGCCTCTCCGTTCACTAACACAATGCTCTTCTTCAGATTTGAGTAACCTTTTACTAATTATTTGGTGGCCCTGCGTTGGCAGTGGTGCTTAAATAGCACAAATGAGATCTATTTATTTTACCCTCTATACTATATTCAACTATACACTGCACTATATATGCATTGAACGCAACCACGTGCTCACAATAGTCCGTGAGCTAGAACTTCACGTTCTGCAGATAATGATAACATGTTATCTAATAAATACACACATCTAGCTCCCAATAATTGTTTGTGCCCTTTCGTACTCCTGACTCTGGTCTCGAACAAAGCTGCCCGTTGTTTCTGGGGCTGGATGATTTATATAGACACAGTCAGTGCCCCGTGTGAGTGAGTGCGTGAGTGTGGAGAGGGAGAGAGAGGCGAGGAGAGCGGGCGAGCTCGCTTGGCAGGTGGAGCAGCGCGTCAGTTCGAGGCGAATACCGCCGCCACCACAACCACCACCACAACCACCACCACCAGCACCACACGGCATCCCGCGGCGTTGAGCCTCCCTGGGAAGCATCCCGGGCCCTGCCTTCCATGGGGCTGGGGCACTCCCGGACCGGCCATGCCTCGCCAGATGGCCCCCGCGGCCACGGAGCCGCCAAGCTGCACTGGAATAATAAGCAGTGTTTTTCCCATGCGAGGAGCAGCAATTAAAGCACTTAAGCGGCACACGGCTGCTTTCAGCCAATTAATATTTCTGCGCGTGTATGTGTCATGGGGGACGGTGGTGGAGTGTTCAGTTCGATGTGCCACGAACCGGACAGCTTGAGTTCGATTCCTGGTCCCCGGCTAACATCTGTGGTCATGGCTCTCACCCAAGATTGACTCAGCTTTCCATGAGTGCCTGTCTGGTGCGGTGTGTGAACACCATCAATAGGGAGATAAAGGCGGCCGGGCATGGTACTTAATCGCGATATAGTCCAATTTTACTCGATAGTAATTCCTGCTCAAATACCATGTGTACATTATACGGAGGATCTTTGTATATTGTGGTAGAGAAATACTTCAGTAAGTTGTGAGTGCGTGTGTGAAATTGTGAGTCTTGTGTTTAGTGAACAAGACTTTAACTATGCATCGGGTTCGTACGCGTACAAGTAAGCAGTACATGTGATTATGCAGTTTTTTAATGAGTATGTTAAAATCATTCATACGCAGGTGTGAAAGATGCCATATGTTGTTTTCAATGCAGGCCATGTACTGTTTTGCACATTAGCAATGTGCATCATACAATACAGAGATATACCGTGTGTTATCATTTTTAAAAGTCCAACGATTAAAATATGAGGAATTAAAATCAGTATTTTGTCAACCCACCATTGATTTGAAGGGCTTCACATGCGGTGTAGGTCAACGTTGGACCATACTTCACCACGATGGTTAGTGTGGGTTGCTCAAGGCGGTGAGTACGGTCATAATTATACCACACCTGCTCGCTATGCAAACAGAGCGTGCGTGTGTCCTGTAATTATTCAGTGTTTTGTCAATACCACACACGAAGCATAAACTACATTCATTTTAAGTGGTATTTCATATTGTAGGGACAGTCCATTGGTCATAAGGGGCCGGTAGACGCCGGTATGCTATACCTGCACTTGTCATAACGCCTACCACGTGTATGGCACCAGCACTTATCACAATGTTTGATCAAAAGCAGCAACACTGGTAACTCTGAGGGCAAACGGCAGTGAACATGAGCGTAAGAACATTTCGTACCAGGCAGTGGAGGGACTTTTAAATGTCCAACTATACCATCACCAATACTACTAGTTAGTAGACTTAAAGGGGGTCAAGGTAGAAGCGTTCACGTCGCGATCCCTGTCAGGTAGTACTTGGTATTGCCTGCGAATTCTACCAAACACTTCGAAGCCAAGCTGAAAGACGACCATGTCCAGAATCTAGCCATCGTGCTTCGAAGAATCGCAAAGAAGAAGAAGTAGACTTAAACATTACATTAATTCAATGCGTAACGATAAACATTAAAAGGTATCGTGAACATGTTGCTTAAACCTGTGGATCTGTGAGCGTCCTTAATAAGGTGGTTTGTTTCATGAAAGTGACGTGAATTCCATTTGCTGACTGTTAGCGGTGTATGTTTTGAGTTCGCCTCGCCGGTAATTGAAGGCTACATTGGACAGCGTGCAATCATTTTCGCCATTGTTTGGCCATCAGAAGGTCAGCAGGGCGTATGATTAAATGTTAACGCATCAATATGTACATCATCCCTTTTGGCTTTGGAGGCCCTCCTGAGATGCGTCTCCGGTCAAAGTCGGTACGGCGCAGTCGCAAACGCTACCATTTAACTTGAAAGTAAAAAAGTCAACTATACAAGGACAATACGTAAACTACACAAGGGTAATACTTAACATCAGGATGAACATGATTTGCTACTCGTATTGTTGTATGTTGTAGCGAGAAGTGAGATTCGGCTGATCTATACTCATACTCTTACAAAAATTCCCTACATTGTGATGATGTCCTGTTTTGATTCAACACCTTTGACACAACAACAACCGCCGTTCGCCATTAAGTGGTGGTGACATCGCCACGGTGCTTGTGCCAGGTCAGGTACACATTGAGGCTACGTATATCCACATACAAACATACAAACTCGTGCCATGTATACCACAACAAAATAGTTCAAATGATTGATTTCCATTGTTGGAGGGCCAAATCGAAACCGTTTAATTTCTGCTTTTTCTCGTTATAAACAACGAGTTGATTATATTTTGCCAAATGTAATATTTCTATTACATAAACAACATTGTTAGAATGTACTATATTATAATGTTACGGCATTATAAGTTGTGGTATTACGTACATTATTCTTCAACACTGAGTGTAAAGGCGTGTGGCAGAGACAGCACATACAACGTGGGAACTTTGAGAGTTGCGGAAACAGTTTATGATTACTGTTCAATTTACAGTAATATATTAGCACTAACTCCTCTTTATGCACATGCGACGGGTGAAATCGGTGCATGTTGTCTGCTACGACATGTGGGTCTGAAACACGGACAATGACAGAATTTGTGGAACAAACACAACATCTGACAAGTGAACAAAAACACATAGGGGTACATTCATGGATTCACGCTGAGAGACATGAAGCGGAACATTTGTAACAGAAAAAACACAATCACGAGCGTCAACTTGTTGGCTGTTTGGCAGGACACATGGCTGAGGGATTGATGGTCATTCGATGGTACTGGTGGAGGAATGGCAGCCAAAGCAGAGAACGCGCCCGGGAGCATGACCACGTAGAGATGGAATTACGAGGTCAGCTCATACTAAGGAGAGCTCATACTCAGGAGGCATCAACAGGGGAGGCCTTCTATCTAGCAAAGTATAGACCACGATTGCTGATAATAAAGGGGTAACGCTATCCGTGTAAACCGTGTGTCCACACCGATGATAGCCAATGTTGTTGGCCCTTAAATTGCACGTTTATCCCAAATACAAATGCCATGGTAACCCATGTTTTCAAAATGATATATAATAATCTGAAAATGGGTTGTTGACACATGTGTATAGTGTGGCCTCTGATTAGCGATTTAGCCAGCTGCTTTTCAATCCGATATACTTGTCAATTCGACATACTTGAACGGTGCTGGGGCCACGTATAACACGATTGCATCTTACTACTACCGTTAGTGTCTGCTCTCTGTAACAGGCCTCGGACCAAAGGCCCCGACTCGCTGTAGCGGCGAGTGCAGTCAGAGTAGAACTCTGTTGGCGATGCTGTTGATGGGCATCGGTGCTACAAGACGCACTACAAGCGGAGACATTCCCAACGCGGCTGCGACAGATGCAGGGCTAATGCGAGGACTTGGGACAGCGGCGGCCGGGATTAAAGGGACTCAACGGACGAGCGCTAACACAACGCGGCAAAGGCACAATGCCGTGCGCTTGGGCGAACATCGCATGTGAAGAGTTAATCCTTCCGTGAGACGGCCGCGCGGCGTCGCCCCGCCACGAACAGCCAGCGGGCGGCCTCCTCCTGCACTGATGAGCCATTGGGAGATGTTTGGCGTGTGTACATAATCTGTATATAATGGAGCAAGTGTTGGTTGGCCGCACTGAGGGTAACCGGGTTCGAATCCTGCGTAAGTGCACATCGTATCCACAGAATATCAAGGCTTTTTTTGGCTTATTTCCGCTTTACGTTCCACGTGTTGATTACTCTTCTGAAACTTCAGAGCCAGCAGTAATAGTCCCAGGAATAAATCTATGTTAAAACAGTCATTTAATGCGAAAAAAAAGGCCATCAACAAGAGACGTTAAAAGAACGCTTAACACGCTTGGAAGACGATTGCCCGTAGGGCGGGTACTCTGCTAGTAATAATAATCATAAACCATTAACCCCATCAGAACATCAACAGGCCGATGCGCGTATCTCCTTTATAAATGTAACATTAAATACACAAGCAACAGTAGTGCGATTATGGCCATACAACCCAAACTTTGGACCATATATAGCAAAGCACTGCAGTCTGCGCTCCTTCAACGGAGGAACATCAAAACTACACGAACTATTTTCTACTGAAGCCCTCTAGTGGCCAGTAGACCAAAGTTGGCATCTAGCTCCTGAACATATTGCCAGACGCAAGTATTGATTGTAACATTAATAATTCACAGCCTTTGATCTATCCACCGCTGAATTGATAATCTCCTCACGCCGTGGTGATCACTGGAAGTAGTTTGACCAACGCCAGCACGAGGCAGGTCAGTGAGTGTTCGTGAAATTAGGGAGAGGGTCCAGGAACATTTCAGCTCGCCACCGATGTTAGCCGTGGCTGGCAATCGAATGTAGGGTCGTGGGGTTCACAGCCGAGGGCGTTAAACACTGCGCCACCAGTCCATCTCGTCGCGTGTGAGCGAGCGCAAGTTAATGCTGCAAAGCTAAGTCACGGTGTGACTTTGGTGTTTGCCCCAAGCTAAACTGCGGCAGTTTGCCCCAGAGGTGTCTCGATTAGCTGAACGTTCAGATAAGATCAGCATTTGGTCAAAACTCTGCAATGAACCCTTTTCCGCAGAGTTCGATTCCCGGTCACGTCTAAGATGAGTGTTGAACGATATTGGAACCGTTCTTGGGTCGCCCTCCACACTTCACCTCGCACAGACAAGCGTGGTGAAGTATGGGTCAAGCATCCTGTATAACCCACAGCGTGGGAGGACTTTCCTCCAACAGTGGATGGGCATAATGGAGCTTCATCACAACTCAGTTAAGTATTTGATTGCGTTTTTAATAACCGTACAATTCCGTATTACCGTGTCAATTTGTATGAGGGGGCGGCACGGTGGCGTAGTGGGTAGCGCTTCCGCCTCACAGCAAGAAGGTCCCGGGTTCGAATCTCGGCTCGGGGTGCC
>JAZEWU010000002.1:4236429-4265405 GCA_036362915.1 Geotria australis
GAGATAATTAAAAAACAATTGCTGATTTTCCGTTCTTTGTCGTTGTTGGCGTGCCGTTCTCTCCACAGCCCTGTGCAGCGCTCTGCGACCCTCGGATGAAAGGCGCTCTATAAATGCTATTATTATTATAAGTCACGCGTGTCAGCTCCCGATATCGCGCGTCACCTTCCGTAGCCTCCCTCTTCGCTTCCCCTTTAACGTCTTCAACAGCAACAGCCTCCTTGCCTCTGCGTGACCCCCTCCACCTACCCTCCCCCCCGACACTGCCCGGTCGGGGAAACCGACACGACATTCGTGGTCGCTCACGACAACCACCATCGTGCGAGCGTGGGGCGTGATAACCTGTGCGAGCTGCGCGGTGACACAGTTTGTACTGATAGAGCCACCAACGCACAGCGCCTCTGGTACTGGCAGTTATTAGAGTCTAATATCAAGGAGAAAACAACTGTGTGTGTACGATAGACAAGACTCACGCAGGTGTAGTTGTATGAATATTTGCTAGATAAAAACAAAACAGTATAAAGGACGACAAGGCTACACAAATTAAACCGAGCAGATTGCCTGAAGTTTTAATCGATCGGTAGGTTCAGCCCCACGGCATCGTTCCGTTCGCTCACCTATTCGGCTCGTTGATTGTCTTGTTGGACGGACGTTGCTTCTTGGTTCAGAGATGAGTGTCAATCAGAAGGGCAATGTCTACGAGTCTCGCCAGATTTACGACAACGATGCGTTCGACGGCTCGCGCCCCGGCTCTCCCACGGGCTCCGTCCGCACCGTGTCGGCGGGCAGCGCTTTCGGCGTGTCGAGCCACAAGGAGATGCTCACGGAGCCAGTCTCTGCGGCGGGGCCCGGGCTAGCTCTCGCCGAGACCAAAGGCCGCGACCCGGGATGTTGTGGCAAGGTCGGCAAGGCCATCCGAGGTGGGTGTCTTAACATTCGTATATTGTATTTGCAGAATTTCTGTTGGGAGAATTGTTTTTTTTTTTAAGAGCTGCACTTTCAGGAAAGCCGTGTCGACAGGAGGAATGCTCGACACGGATAGCCAGAAAAGTGCAGCTCTTAAGAGCAATTCTCGTACATCGAGCTGTGAAAACCGACATCAATACATAATTCCTTGTATCCGCCACCCAGTTTGTGAAAACTCCAATTATAAGCTACTTATGTTTTCATAATATCCGCGAATTGATCCATAATGCATTGCGGATACGAGGAGTCGTGCAGCGTATTACTTGTATTAACCGCAGGTTCTCAGCGATTTTTTTCACCCTTTATTTTGGAGGAATTAATCCGTGGATAATAGGATCTACTGTATTGATCCCCATATCACCGCGGACAAACGGCATTCTGTATTCATATTACCATATTTTCTGGATGATGACAGTACGATCCCAAGGCGCTGCAGGAAACCAACGCTATCCTCCAAAGTGTTGGGTTACAAGCGTGGGCCACCACGCCCTTGACCTATGGGATGTGGATGATGACGCAGCAGAGTTTGTAGCGGGTGCTTGGCGATGACTTGAATTGGTCATGAGATACACATAGACGGTGGTTACAGAGTGGCATGTGCATCTTAACGGTGCTCCAAAGGGACTAGGTAGCTGATATTTTGAACAATAGCTTGTAATCGTACGTGCGGAAGAGTACGAAAGCTGTGTACTAATAATACATGTTGATGTTCATTCGTTCAGCAACATGGAACATACAGGGAAGAAGGGGGAGGGGGAGTGGGGCCGCTGGAAAACATAAATTCATTATCAGTACCGGAGTCTATCTTGGCAGACACAGGGCGCAAGACAAGGCTATACTGAGGATTGGACGCCGGTCCATCGCAGGGCACCGAGGGCATTTCAGACAGCAGGCCAATTCACCTAGGCAGCGGCATGTCTTTGGACTGTGCAAAGAAACCGGAGTTCCCAGGGAAAACCCTCGTGGAGAACATACACATAATGGCAACTGAGCCGGAAATCGACCTGCTTCCTGTGAGACGGTAGCGCTACTTATTGCGCCACACCATGTTGCCCCCACCCGCCCCCCGGAAAATGAAAGCATTAATCTACGGGTTCAATTCCTACTAACGTGTTAACACACTTAATCTTGCGTGCGTAGAGCCACCGCAAACAAAATCCCGATTTGTAATCACTGCCCAATTGTACGTATGTTTTATTTAGCAAACAAACTTTAACCATAAAAGTTATAGAAATGAACAAAGGCAATCTAATTTGTCATTATGCATATAACAAAAGTCGCCAAAGTACTGTGTTGTGTTTATATACCGGCCAGAGTTGTTGCGGGTGATGGTAAAGAAAGTCAGACAAGTTTGCCTGCAGCAGTGATTCGCTAATAGACGACGGGATGGGGTTGTGGTTAGTTTGGCGAGAGTTGGCTGCATGGTCAGGAGTGCAAAGAATTAGTCTCATAGTGCGAACGTGTTACAAATTGGTTGACAGTTAACAGTCATGTGTATGGGTTATCACCAGGGTCAGGCAGTTCCAAAGCTCATATTTGAAAGAAAGCTGAAACATGCCACAGCTGCTTATAATCAGGACTTATATTTCAACTGGAGCTCTCCGGGGCTGAGTTCCGGAAATAATTCGCCACCCCACGACAACGTGAACCCTGCGTCTAATACAGCGGTATGGCAAGTTGCTTTCCATTTCAGCACCCCCTGACCGGCAACATTGTCGCCCGTGCTGTCCAGGGTTCTGGGGAACGCGCCTCACTGAAGTCAATGCTACTAAGGAGCAGTACTTCAAGACGACTCTTCGTGAACTCATCATTTACATCGTCTTCCTGGTTGATCTCTGCCTGTGTGAGTCGCATTGCTGAATACCCACCGCGTGTTCTGCATATTTTAAGGCTCTTCGTACGGGTAGACTTGCTGTAGTGATTGCGGGACTTTACTAGGTGGTATACAAATGGTTGTAAAACATTTCAGTTAAAATGTGTTATTATTAATAACAATTCATTCACCTGACGATCCAGTTGATTGTGACGATTTGGAGTAACGATTCGATTCAAGAATACTGTATATTCTTTTTATCAACAGTGTGGTCAATGTAGTGTCCTCTAATGGCCAGTAAGGGTCATGTGTACTGATTTCATACAACATATACCAATCAGAAACATCAATTCTTACAAATGCCAGCCGATGCTTCTATCAGTAGCTTAAGAATTTATATTGATGAATCCATGCATTCAGCGCTCTGTGACCCTCGGGTTGAAAGGCGCTCTATAAAAAATGCCTTTATTGTTACAAGTCCTGTAGTATAGGTTTCTGCCTCGATCTTAGTCGACCTTAGTCCAATTTGAGTGCTGTATGACAAGTGTTTTATATATCTTACTCCCAATATTGCGTGGTGGTAATGTGCTGGGGCGGGTCGCGGTGGCAGCAGCCAAGGAGAATTGACCAGACATCCCTTTCCTCAGCAATCTGTCAGCCTAAACAGCATTTTCTAGATACACATACACGTATTGCAGACAAAATGGCAATCATGCACTGGATTTTAGAAGAATACGTTCAATTATAATGTATAACGCGCCATGCAGATTAGTTCACTCTCGAAGAGAGAGGAGAACAACTCAGAGGAAAGAGAGGGGGGAAGGCAGCCACGTGGTAAGCTGGCGCCAATATTGCAGACACTGCGTCTCTCTATATATTAAGATACTATTGGCAAAATAGTGCTTTTTTTAGGTGTCATGTTAAAATCTAGCATCTGTACATGACACAAAGCAACACGTGGTTTTGCCAAACTTTCTACGTTGATTGTAAGTCACAGGACATCCTACCCAGAACACATAAGCAAGTGTAAAAAAAATATCCTGACGGTGAAGTTTAAACATGTTGTGGGAAGTGATTTGTCTAATATTTAAATGCCCACGTCATGTAGCTTCACTCCTCTCGGGTATTTATAATACACAAAGGAGGTTTTTTATCTCTTGGCTGCAGGCACCACAGGGCAGTTAAAGCCTTGTTAAACAGAACACAGCGGGCGACCGCACTAACTTCAGCGAGCTACTGTAAAGGAAATTTCTGGCAACATTAGCTTGTTACAATAAATGTTTGCAGATAGGTCGTGTGACCAAATGACGTCAGTCCGGCTTTGTTGGTAACATTTGAGTTATGTTTGTAAACGGGTAACTGATCGGGTTTCTTTTAACTACCTGTGGACCAAATAAGGGTCCCATTGTTTTTGAACAAGCTTCACACAAAGCGCCTACTATCTTGGCTGCACAGCATGTGACTCATGTGTCAGTGGATCAATTATATAGCTTTAACTAACACACACACACACGTAGGTTGTCTTGGACATGTACACATAGCTCGCATTTGAATGGGCAATTTCACATGTTTCCATTGCATAGAGAAACGTCGACATCACGCCCATTTGTTTATCTGCACAGGCAAGATAGATTGTTATTCAGGCAATCATGTGTTTAACGCATCCCGTTTTAAGAGGATAAATGCCCCCTGTTGACAGCGATGTTATATCTGTAAAGCACACGTTGCCCTTATGTTCTTTGCCGCCAAAGTGCGTTTATTTTGAAGGCTGACATTCATTTACGGTAACATTTATATATATAAACGTTTATATTTATAAACGTCAATACATATACAAACTATTAATGATTTAATTCTCATCTTGATGCAAAGATTTTGTCAATGACGAGTGGAATGGTTAGAGCACGGCTGCAAACCTGGTGCCCTGAGTTTGATTTCCAGCCAAGGCCAACATCAGTGGCGGGTGCTATTTGAACCGGTCCTGTATCACCAACACCCCATTCCTTCACCATTGACCAGCAGGGTGAAGTATGGTCAAACACACCTCGACGACCGACACGCTATGGAGAGAGCTTCATCCAGCAGTAGAATGACAATGAGCAACACATTATATCTCAATAAACATTTAACATCTTACCTACCCTAAGAGGGTCATAGTGTGTTATTATTCCTATAAAACACAAATAGATGATTAGAGTGGAAAATTGCGAGTCTTAAAAAACAGTAATGTATTGTACATGGCTCAGTGACAAACCAAGTAAACAATTTAACCCAATGTGGGGTCATATTACAGACCTATGATTATGTTTGTTTAAACTGAGTTTCCAATCCATAGCTCATATAGTGCAGGTCATGGTGGAGTTATTTTAGCATACTTCACCACACTGGTCAATGAGGGTTGGTGAAGGTAGAGAACATAGACATGGGAGCATAAAAGCACAAATACAGTCATGCTGTTTGCTGTACATCAACAACAACTGCCGTTCACCACCGTATGGCGGTGGCATCACCACGGCGTTTGTGCCAGGCCAAGTGCACTTTGAGGCCGCGTGAAGGGTTGAAGGCTCGCTGACAGGAGGTCACGAGACAGAGCCAGGTGCCATGGTCTGACTGACTGTGATGCTAGACTCAGATTTCATCTGTTGACAACCACGCAGCTCAGTCTGCAAATAAATATTAACTGGTTTTTTTTCTACCTGCCGTTGCTTTCTGGGTGTAGTGACGTTTGGGATGACAAACACCAACACGTACTATTACACGAAGGTGATGATGGACCTGTTTGTCCAATCCCCCGTCTCTCCCATTGATGGGACCAACTTCAACGGCATCGGCAGCATGGATGACTTCTGGAAGGTGGGACTCATACACCGCAATGATTATGGATTGTGTTTTCATACATATTTTAGTTATTGTTGCCGGTTTAAACAACCAGTATTCAGGTTGACCCAGGTTAGCCGGATGCCTCCCAATGGTGGGGGTATTGCAGCAGAATTCAATGCCTGTATGCTCTTCCTGACGCCAACCTCCTTTAGTCGCAGGGTCTTCGGACCGTGATTTGTCTGAAACCTCGCCCCAGACCTGCTCACCAAGGGAGACCATAGCAGGAGTCCTGGACACCAGGTGACATATCTGTGGGGTTCATTGGAACACGCAAACCCCTCCACCACGATAAGGTTACGATACATGGGGGTTTGTATTAGCCACAGATATACCGCGACCCTGTACAGGATTACGCGGTTTCTGATAATGTCAATCCACTGAGGGCCTCTCCACTCCATGCGAACAGTGGGGAATTATTTGACCATACGTATCCTCGCAGGTCACTGCGGGTTGATGAAGGTGGGGGCATAGACCATGGAGCATAGTACAGCACAACAATAGATTTTGCAGCACTACCCTCTGCTGACAGAAGTCGCCTCGCCACAGCAGCGGCCTACAGCATATGTGTTGTGCACAGTGGCCTCCCGCACAATCACTATCCAGGCTCAAACATACTTAGCTGTGGAGATGGGACAAGATCGGCGCATTGCGGGTGATTTGCTCGTCAGCGAATATTTGAACATAAACCCACAAAACAATCGAAAAGCATAAAAACAATTGCCTAAATAGCTTTGACGATGCTTCTCTACTCCCCTGAACACGTGGCCCCATTCACCACGACAGGTCGTGCAAGGCCCAGTGCTGGATGGGTTATACTGGGAGAAATGGTACAACGACGACGAGCTGCCCGCCAACCAGTCGTTCATACAATACGAGAACCTCATGCTAGGAGTGCCCAGAATCCGCCAGCTCAAGGTGCGCAACGGCTCCTGCACCATCTACTCGCTCTTTCGGAACATCATCCCTGGTTGCTACGACGGTTACTCGCCCGATCAAGAAGACAAGGCATCATTTGGAGCAGGCGTAGGCACAGCGTAAGTTACCGATGCGTGCACACGAACTAATGCTTTGACAGGTTAGATACATTGGAATTATCGGCACGCTGCTGTTAAAGAGAGCTTGCGTCGTGCTTAACCTGCGGATGTATACATCCTACTAATGGTTTGCTGAAAGAGGTTTGTCATTCTGCTTGGGCAGCAGAAAAAGGTCTTCAAGGATGAGCATTGCTGGTATTCTCCGGATTCTATAACACTTTTTCCCTGTCTTATAAAGCAACAGTTGGGGTGCATGCTGAAACGCAATTTGTGCGATATATTTGTGCAATTGTATTGACACTGGACATATGTTTTGGGTGCGTCTTACTTTTTGGAGCATCTTATAGCCTATAAAATACGGTCACACCAAAATTCAGGGGTAACATTTCCTTTTCGAGATATAAGTTTGTTTTTAGAGAGGCCATCATCTCAAAATGCAGTGATTGGTTAGTAGTGATTTTTCACTACAGACACCTATTGATGGCTGGCTGAATTTCTGATCACACTGACATTGATTGATTAAAATATATTTGTGTTTATCATCTTACTAATATCAATGATATGATTAATATTTGTCCACGTGTATGTTTTAAATTTGAAAACCATCGTTTTGTATACATTGTTGCCTTCTTTTGTACATGACCATAGTGGTGAGACAATGCCAATTGGCACTGAATAAATTATTCGTTAATGTTATTGTGATTGTCACCTTAACAGTTGGTCATACTCGTCAGAGGAGCAGTTAGGTGGGTCATCCCACTGGGGCCTCCTGGCTCAATATAGCGGAGCCGGCTTCTATAAAGACTTGTCGCGTCGCAAGAACGAGAGCGCAGTCACGCTGGGTAACATGAAGGACAACCTCTGGCTGGACCACGGAACTCGAGTCGTTTTCCTTGATTTCACCACCTACAATGGAAACATCAACCTGTTCTGTGTCGTCAGGTGTGTCTTTGTTGTGCACGTTGTCTTTTGAGAAATGAACAAAACGTCACAGTATTGTAAAACATACATTTGACCTTTCTATGTTGTAGGTCGGAAACTGGAGTTATATTTTGGGATGAATTTCTTCAAATGACACGTGTTAAAAATGCACGTGAAATGTTGTTGCATTTTTGTTGCTTTCAAAACGAAATCTGGTACTAATGACAACATTTGAGTTTTCAGTATTTTTTCACATGAAGGTAACTGATTATTTGAAGTATATTTTTGTTTTCATTTCTATTATCATATTCATTACCCTCAAATTCACTTTGGTTATACAGTAGCAGCACCACGCCACTTCCTCAGGGGAATATGAGATCCCTCTGGCATCATAATGTCGAGCATTGATCTACTGACAAAGCATTGTTTAACTGTCGACATTTTCTATGTAGCTCACAATGCAATCGTAGCGCTGCACCTAAAGAAGATCCCATGATCCTTCTGAGCCACACATCGCTGGTTCGTTTATGTTTGACGTGACCAACATGGAAGTGGGTTGCCACGTTGCAGAGGATCGTTGTTTAAGCCTAGAGGTGACCCTGTGTAATGCTACCAGGGTATGACCTGCATCACAGTTGCGTTTATCTATAAAGAGCAGACCATGTGTGCTGACGACACAGTCAAAGTGTTAAACTAACGACTTGTGCGACTTACGACCACCCGGACTTACGACGTCCGTCCCAGTAACCATATTATAATATTATAAAGTTCCGACAGTTAGTCGTAAAGTCTAAAGAGGACCGCTCCAGCTGCGGTACAACAACATCGTTTGGCCGCGGTGCCGCAAGGCAGCCATATTTTTCATTGTCTGGGTCTCAATCTGTGTTTGGGTGTCTCGCAGCTGGTTGTGTTTTATTTACAAACTTGTTATACGGGAATTTTCAGCTTACGAACAAATTAACTTACAACGGGGTCATCGGACCCGAACGTAACCCCGTCGTAAGTCGAGGACAAACTGTAATCACCCACAAATTGTGTAATCGGGCAACAGTGGCTCTCTACTGGCAGACTAAATCCGTTCGCGAAGCGTAGCACCTCCGTGATAGCCTAGCGCTGTGAGAATGGCGCGAATGTCAATTGTACCGAATGAATTGCAATTCGGTTGCTCGCAGGCTGGTGGTCGAGTTCCCACTCACCGGAGGGGCACTGCCCTCGTTCCAGTTCCGCACCGTGAAGCTCATCCGCTACGTGAGCGTCTTCGACTACTTCATCATGGCGTGCGAGATCATCTTCTGCTGCTTCATCCTCTACTATGTGGTCGAGGAGTACCTGGAGCTGCATCTGCATGGCTTCAAATACTTCAAGAGCGTGTGGAACTGCCTGGACGTCATTGTGATTGTGGTGAGCATTTTCATGCCACCGGATATAGTGCCAGACGTTAAAGGTCACTTGAATGAATTCAATTAAATCTTTACGCATCGATCCTCCTCATATGATGATGTGTCATGAAGGATAATGTCACAGAATGATCTGCCCTTGGGTGTCCACGCGCCTGATTCTCTCTCCACTTTATGCTCAAGTTTAACACGTTTCTACCGTCCTCTGCCACTGACTGGTTACGTCCTAATAGTCTCCCTGTAGTTTTTCCCACTCCTTTGGCCTTCGGTCTCCATAATTGTCACTACCGCCATTCTTGCTCTGGTTATGTAGATTCCAGATGTTGTTGCCTCAATCATTACGCAACGCAGTATGATAGAATTCCCTCTGTGTGTGCGGCCACGGTGAGTGAGGGCGCTCTGCGTGCTGTGTCACACCACTGCTAAATCCGTTCTGTTTAATTCGGTGTTATTGTTTGACCTGAATGTGCCATTGGTGTTTAAACGTTTCACCCATAGGACTGGGCAATTACACATGTTTAGCTGACTAAAGTATTTACATGCTACGTGAATTAAACATTTTAGCATCATTTTTGTAAGGTAATAATCACGGTACAGAATCTGTGCCATTATTACACCGGTAGCGGAGAGTGCGTTTGACATTAACACCTTTGAGAATTGCTTTCCAAAGCTGTTATTTCCGGATAGCCGTGTCGAGTGCTCCATCTCTCTCCTTCACGACGTTTCGCCTCCCACGTTGAAGGAAACGTCGCGAAGGAGAGAGAGGGGGAGTGCTTGACACGGCTATGCCGAAAGAACAGCTTTGGGAAGCAATTCTCATACGTCGAACAGTGAAAACATAAATCAGTACATTAACACATTTCTCATGCACGCGGCTTCCTGCAGCTCTCGGTGATCGCCATAGTCTTCAACATCTTCCGAACCATCTCTGTGAGTAACCTACTGGGAGCACTGCTCAAAGACCCCAACATCTACGCCGACTTTGAGTTCCTCGCCTTCTGGCAGACGCAGTTCAACAACATGTTGGCCATGAATGTATTTTTTGCTTGGATCAAGGTAAGAGGTCTTCACTTGCCTGGACAGAACATTGCTTTGGTATACGGGCCGTTTTGGTGGTTATTTTTTGACTCATGGAATCTTATAATAATTGCAGTGGATGTCATATGTCCAACTCACGAGGGACCAGATATGTGAAATGATGGGAAATGTGAACGTCTCTAGATTGCCAGTTACACCGTGCACAAATAGAGTCTTGAACAAAAATAAGGTGCACACACTGTAAACTAGGGGATAAGCTTTGCTATAGTTTAAAGTAAGCAAATTTACACAAAGTGAAATATACATCGGCGTGCTTAAAAGGTCATATTTGACAAATATCTATGATATTGACATTTACACGAAGCACACATTTCTACACGTTGTGTAAGCGGTGAATTCATATGCAATGTCGTGTGCTATTACTACGCTGCTTAGTGCGATGATGAACTGGCAGATGGAGCATATTCGTTCTCAATAAATAACTGGAAAATTAAATGTACGACGATTGATTCTCATACCATCGCATCCTTAGATCTTCAAGTACGTGAGCTTCAACAAGACCCTGACGCAGCTGTCCTCCACGCTGGCTCGCTGCGCCAAGGACATCCTGGGCTTTGCCGTCATGTTCTTCATCATCTTCTTCGCCTACGCACAGACGGGATACCTCATCTTTGGCTCTCAAGTGGAGGACTTCGGCAGCTTTGTGAACTGCATGTGTGTTTGTTGCAGAACCTTTAAAGATTAGTTTCAATATTCAACTCAAGATGGTTGTGCCATCATCAAGGACACGTATTTGCAGTTACAGGGCACTTAAATGCTTCGGACAATTAGAAGCGCCTTACATCACATCCCATCTGAATCATTTCAGTGCCCTGCTGTAATGTAACGAAGGAAACCACGGGTGGCAGCTGTCCCTGTTTGGTTAATGCAGCACCGGCCTGTAAGTGGGCATAAGCTTGCCGTTAGAGAGTGATGTTGATTCCTGGCTTTTTCCAATTTAGCACACATTTGGACTGTGATGCTGGCACAATTATGTTGCATTATGCATATTACATTCAGTCTATTGCGTTTGCAAATATGTGTAATTTCAATACCTTTTCGTGGTAAAATCCCATCAATTGATCTTTACTGTCAATCAGAGAAGAAGGGATTGTGAATATTGCTTAAATGACAGCTGTGTTTAGCTGCTATAGAAATCCAAATAGAATTTTATATATATCCAAATTTGTGCTGTGCTATGGGTAGCAGAGGGCCGTGTAGCAATATCTATTGTTGTGCCTCTACCCCCAATGTCTGTGCTCCTTGCCTTCACCAACCCAGCTTTGGGGCAGCACGGCAAAGTGTGGTCAAGCAACCCCTGCGATCCACACGGCAGGGGGAGGCCTTCATCCAGCAGTGGTTAGGCAAAGGGCTGTACGAATACTGTGTTAACACAAATGACTGTCTCAACAGATTCACGCAGTTCCGCATTATCCTGGGTGATTTTGATTTTCACGCCATCGAGAACGCCAACCGGATCTTGGGCCCCATCTACTTCACCACCTACATATTCTTTGTCTTCTTTGTTCTGCTGGTGAGCTCTCTATGACCCGCGTGAAGCTAACTACGTGTTGGATAAACACAAAGAGGCGCCAAGCCAGATAACACAATGAGACATGATTCGGTGATAGAAGCTGTGTAATGAAGCTTCAACGCATTGCAACCAAACCGTGAAGTATTGATGCATCAAAATATGTAATCTTGTAGGGAGAATGGCAGGCGATCATATTTTCGCAGACTTGTAGAAAAACAAGTCTATTCTAAATGCTGTCACTTGTTTAAGTTCACCATATTTATATTGTTCACTTAGACAACATGTTCTTCTTAAAATACTTTACCATCATAACCTTGAACAAAAGCCTTTTAATCACAGCATTACATCTACATTACTGGGGGTCAAGGTAGAAGCGTTCACGTCGCAATCCCTGTCAGGTAATACTTGGTTTTGCCTGCGAATTCTACCAAACACTTCAAAGCCGAGCTGAAATACATCGAGGTCCAGAAGCTGACCATCGTGCTTCGAAGAATCGCAAAGAAGAAGAACATCTACATTACTGCAGACGTTCGTTTGATACCAGGATATTTCCTCTTGTGAAATCCTATTATTTGTGATTCTGTTTTGGCATTGGTCCACAAGCACAACTAACAAAAAATATAACACATTTGTCAATACACCTTCATAAAAAGAAACAATACATAACAATTGACATTTGGGCAATGGCCTTTCTTCATAGCAGTGAGATAGACCAGAGAGACTGTGTGATTACTGGTTGGAGACTTCTCGGTACACGATGAAGCCTTGAAGTGGCTAGCAAAGCGTCATGCCTGTTTGTTTGCCCTACAGAACATGTTCCTGGCCATCATCAACGACACGTACACGGACGTGAAAGCAGAGCTGGCAGAGGCGAAGGATGATTTTGAGATTAGCGACTTCTTCAAGCAGGTGGGTGTTGTGATCTGATATAACACACGGACAAATCTGAAGCTTGATAGGCTGAAAGACAGGTCACGATGGTTGGTGTAGTGTAGGAGCTGAAAGTGACTACTACTGACAAAGCCAGGACACGGTGAAACGCTGGACAGCACAGCAAAGCCCTGCTGGGAAGAACACATTATCAGAATAACTTCACCTTACAGGACACTTGCTTAAACTACACAGCAATATGGGACAAGCAATAAGGTCTCCCAAGGGAAATAGTTACTCGGTCAAATTCCGGCACTCTTGCCCTAGTACCTCCTGCATTATGGAGACGGCACTGGCCGAGCTCACACGATGAGGACCTGCATCGAGAGAGGGGGGAGACGGACGGCTCAGGAGCCAAAGCCACGAGCCCTTGGTAACCCACGCCACGACCCGTCAACGAGTGGCCCCAAACACAAACACCCAGAACATTTCACCCGCAGTCCCTTAAATCGACCCAAGCCACAATGTGCCTCTGCGATCTGCAAATGTGCATGTTGCTGGGGCGGCAGGGTTGCACAGTGGTAACATGCGCGCCTTACAGAAAGAATGTCTTTCCCGAACTGGTTTGCCACTTAGTGGCGAAGGGCGGTTGTTGTTGTTGCTTCCCATTTCGGGCGCTTTTCTGTGTGGCGGTTGCGTATTCGCCCCCTGTTTTGCATGGGTTTTCTTCCACGACTAAAAAAAACACACTCATTAATTAATTGGCCGATAACATCTTTATAGGACACCGTGTTTGGCGGGTTGGTGCCGGCTAACCTCTCTGCAGTTCCCTGCAACGACTTGACCTCTGTCTGGGTGAAGGGAATTATATAAATGATTTGTAAGACTGTCCAGTCGGGGGAATGACTCGCATCAGTCACCCGTAGCTCCCCCTGGGTTGGTTGTCATACGATCACCTTTCTAGGTGAAGACACGTTTCTATTTGAGTTGCAAAGGCAGATTCACTGCCATCGGCCGAATTCCGATCCAAATGGGTAAACAACCGCTGCGTGTCTCTGGGCCACAGAACATAACCCCGTGGCACCACACGCCACCCTCTCCTCGCCTTGATCTTCACCCCAGTGCCCAAGGCATTCAACTTCTTCCACTTCCATGCACACACAGCAAATGGTCATTGTTTGTGTTGTTTAATCGTTGTTTAATTCGCAAGTTTGTTGTATCGCAGGAATCCCGCTTCCAGAGCTTGCAAGCTCACAGGGTATTTTCTGCTGTAATAATAAACATCTGTCTATTTACCTTTCAATGGGGGTGTTACATGAGCTAATTGGAGTGGTTATATAGATTTACTTTCACGTGTTAAATATCACGACTTAATATAATAATAATAGCGATTTATAGAGCGCCTTTCACCCGAGGGTCACAAAGCGCTGCACAAGGGCCGCGGATAGTGTAAAATAGTCTTGATATGGGTGAAATGCGTGAACTGTAAATGATTAATACAATTCTATGAAGCCAGGAATGGTGGTTAATCAGACTACGAAACCATTGGCATAAAACGTGTTTTAAAATACGTATGTAAATATGTATTATGCGTTATATTTTTGAGCCCAAATAAAAAAAACACGTCGTTTGGACTACATACTAAGGCAAGTTACTTTTTTTTAAACACGAGTTGTATAAGGCTCTTCTCACATTTATCCTGGCATTGTCTTTGGCTGGTTCCCAGGGTTACAAGAACGTGCTGAACAAACTGAAAACGAAGAAGGATGACATTACAGACATGCAACGAACCCTGGATTCAGCTGGGAAGCACTTAGAATATGACATCTGGCGCAAGAACCTCAAACAGTACGAGTCTGCGTGCACATTGCCAGCATTTAACTGACTCCCAGTGTTAATAACTACGACACCTAACGATGCTTGTACCTGTGTATTAGACATTAGGTTACACATCGAGGTGGATCGATTCATCTCACTTGCAATTCGATAAAGTGTCGCTATTCAGCGTCCAGATTGGAGAATCGATCCGGTGCAATGGTACCGCCTCTAGTGGCTGCAGGGGTGACGTAAACCCATTGAACAATATAATGTAATGTAAAATTAATGATAATCACACCTGCGAGCGATGCTTGTATGAAGAGCCTAGGAATCGATATGAATTGGTGCATTATTGCACCCCTTATAGGTTTGTGTTAAATTTCTTCACTTTAGATACTTCACCGCATATTGCTTGATTGTTATTGGGTAATGAGTAGAAATGTCATGTGAAAAAACTCTCGTAATAAGAACACACAAATATAAACCAGTATATGCATTGCGGATAATACAGTGGAGTGTTTTGCTTCATTTTACTGCTGTATTACCTTTGCTTGTCTAAATGTCGATAATTTTTCTTCTGAAAATTTGCCTTTGATGTATCATCATCAGGCTAGGCCACTCTGACGAGGAAATTGCGGCTGCCTTTTCCAAGTTTGACAAGGACTCGGACAACGTGTTAGACGAAGATGAGCAGAAACAGCTGAGAGAGGAGCTTGAGGGACAGAAGGTAACTACATACGCACACAGCATGCAACGATCATGTCGTGTTAATAGAAAACAATATCTAGTAAATAGCTCTTCACCAACCATCATGGGCAAGCATGGATAAACATCCCACATAACCGACACCAGTGTCAGGATCAGGTCTTCATCCAGATGAAAATTGACAAAGGGCTGCTTTGTTGCTCAAGGGCAGGCGCTTGACCACACTTCCCCAAATTGTTCGATGCATTGCTGCTTTTAAACGCAAATGTCTTGAAATCTGTGGTCTCATTTCTTGGCTCTAAGTAGAGCAACTAAGCTGTATAGTAGAGCAAATAAGCTGCTGTTTGAACAATCATAGCACAGCACAAATTGGAGATGATTGCAGTGTGCACGTGGTTTTTATTGGTGATGGTGGAAACTGTAGTACAGATTCTCCACAGATTCGAGCTGCCTCTGATTTTTTTTCATTAAAATTCTCATCTCATTGGCTGCAGGAGAAATTAAATGAGGACATTGCAACGCTGAAAACCATGGAGAATTCTGGGAAACCCGGAGATGCACCTCGTATCACAAAGGACGACTTCAACAGGCAAGTTGACATTGACAGCACATGGATATTATTTCACAAAAATTTATAAACACAAGCCCAAGGATTTAAATAATCCTGGAGAACATTGAGGGTTTTCATCAACATGATAGTACCAGAACATTGGCAACCTGATGAGATGGCCATGAGATGGTCATGCAGGATTGGATTCTGGAATGATTGTGTCCAGGGTGTTGAATATTACGCCCTTCTACGTGCGGTGGGTTTTTGATTCCTTCCCACATGCCAAACACTCAATGGACAATATCCCTATGCTTGACCTTCCTTAAAAACAATGTTTATTATAAGCGAAGTTTTCATGGGTAAATAAAGGTCATTAACATCATTTTTATAATTATTGTTATTGTATACCAGTCATACTCTGATATATCTGTTTTTACAGTATCACACAATTTCTCACGTGAAACAGATTCCACCATGGCTTGACACTTTTCTAGTAAACACCGATGTATGGTTCGTGAAACGATGACTGCCTTGTTGATTCTCCCCACCAACTCTCCACTGTAGACTTGCCTCTCGGGTTGCTAAGGTAGAGAGTTCTATGGCCAATATGATGTCCAAGGTGGAGTCGCTCCTGAGCAAGCTGGAGATGAACACCCCTGAAAACAAAGAACATAACCTATACAACAATTTCCACCAGGTATGGGCAACTGCACCCGCCAAATTAAATGTACGTGGAAGTCATACATCGTATACAGAAATGTGCATACATATTTACGTGCACACTGTCATGAGCACCAAGGTGGTTTGTCGCTCACGCGTGAAGCGGGAACTTAGTTCTTGTATACAGCTCAGAGCCTAACGTAAGAATTTTGCATGTATATGTCAAATCTATATTGCACGGCGGAACGGTGGCACGGTGGCGTAGTGGTGAGTAGCGCTGTAGCCTCACAGCAAGAAGGCCCTGGTTTGAATCCCGGCTCGGGTGCCTTTCTGTGTGGAGTTTGCACGATCTCCCGGTGTCCGCGTGGGTTTTCGCCGGGCAATCCGGTTTCCTCCCACAGTCCAAATACATGCCGCTGCATAGGTTAATTGGCCTGCGGACTAAATTGCCCCCGGTGCCATGTGATGGACTGACGTCCCATCAAAGGTATGGCCTTGCCTTACCCCCTGTGTCTGGCGGGATAGGCTCCGGCTCACCGTGACCCTGCATAGGATTAAGCGGTTTCTGATAATGGATGTATGGATGGTTTTCTTTGTTTTATAGAAAGAAAATGACAATAACAAGGACAACATTCTGTGATTGTTAGGGTAAGTGGGATATGTATGCCTTTCAGTGTGGTGCATAAAATGTAAACACGTAAAAGCAAATTGTTATGAAAATATACAAAGATGGTTTGTATATCGGTATGCATAATCGGAGAGGATCACATCAACAAACACGCAGCTCAAAACACCTTGAGCCTCATGTGACTGCAGTTTTCCATGCGCCGCCACTAATCTGGTTCATTGCATCACCTGCACACACTGGCATCCAGTATATGTAGATAAATATCTTAGCGATGGTTGCGCTTCGAAGCTGCAGAGTTCAATAAAAATGCAAAGAACTGTGTAAAGAAATGGGAAACTGTAATTTAACCATCGCACTTCGAAGAATCGCGAAGAAGAAAGCTGTTCTGAGTAATTCCACTCTTTGAGTAATTATTTCGACATTGTACGAATATTGTATGCATTATGAATTGAAATATTATAAGATTACTTTATTTGTAATATTACATTATTAAAAGACTCAGAGCTTTGTATATAATGTCTAAATGTGAACATATAAGTAATTTTCCAATTACATATTTTGGTGGCCAAAAGAGAGCAGCATGATATTTCTGAAATATATCAATGAGCTCCTTTTCTAACTTGTTAATGTATCTTTTTCAGGATGGCAACCTGCAGAATACCAGTGGCAAGATGCACATACCCAACATCTAACAATATTTAAGGAGTCATGCACTAGCTATTCCAAAAAATATCATCAACCTGAAGCAAACACACATTTCTCATCTTGCAATAGAATTGTTTTAAACCCTTATGGAGTCCCAGTAAATGATTCGATCCACAACTTATTATCTTATAATGGTCTTAAAACCTGCAGAGAGGGGCTCTCGTGCTCCTTCCACCAGCAATGGCGTGAACAAGAAATTGCAGGCCTGGAACTATACCTTTCATTCATTTACGCTTAAAGCCTAGATACATTGTGTAATTTTGGTGTGATGATTGCATCGCACTGATCTTTTTTTTTTTATTACGCAGTGTAGCTAGGCGTTTACTTCTTCTTTGCGATTCTTCGAAGCGCGATGTTAAATTACAGTTTCCCATTTTCTTACACAGCCCCTTGCATTTTCATTGAACTCCGCAAGGTATTTTGAGCTGCAGAGGTTGGGTAGTAGAGCACAGACAAGGCAGTGTTCCATAGTATGGTCTGCTTCTCCACATTTACTGAAATGGAACGAAGTCATTTGAACATAATGAAGGTTTAAAATGCATAGCAACTGTAAACATGACGGCCCTGTGTCATAAAATAAGAAGAGACTCACCGCCCTGTAGAAGAATGTTCAGTAGTAATTCCGTAATTAAATGTCGCTATTGAAATAATAAGCATTTTGGAAAACTGTTAAAATATATATTGACTGCATTTTATGCATTCATTCACCCCACCACCTTCCAGGCTTACCCCCAGGCTTTCCTCACGCCAAGTCATAATACTTCTTGCTTTGAAGATGTTAAAATAATTTAAAGTTAAAATTCAAAAGGCCACTCATTGACGTAGGCCCTGCCAAGGCCAACGTTAAAATGAGAGTTGTGCTTTGTACCTGGTCATATGCCAGCATATTTGGCATCACACATATATAAAGCAAGCTTCTCTATTGAATCATACCAACATCTGTTGGCAGGATTCAAAACAACCATAGTGGAACGGCCAGACCTGAGCAATACATTCAACTGGTATGTCCTGTTTACAATTGGCGCTACATCACAACGTATACATTACAGCCAAGCCCATTTCCAGTTCTAGATATGAAGCAGACCACCAAAACCTGCACTTCATGCCAATAAAACTAATAAAGCTGTTAACTTGCCAATGGGTGACAGTTCACTTATTGATGGCTTGGCTCACAAACCTGTAGTCCGGCACTGTTGGCTCCAGTTGGTGGATTACACAAATGTTGTGACACTCTCTTCCCGTGGGGCGTTGGGGTGCCATACCCTGGGTCACCAGGAGAGGGCAATACATCAAGTAAAGTTCGTATTCATCCATTGTCAGAAACCGCCGAACCCTGGAGAGTAGAGGGTTGAGGTGAGCCGGAGCCTATCCCGGCAGACATAGGGCGCAAGGTAGGGCTATACCCAGCATGGGCCGTCTGTCATAGGGCACCGGGGACAATTTAGTCAGCAGGACAATTAACCTATCCAGAAACATGTATTTGGACTGTGGGAGGAAACCGGAGTGCCCGGCGAAAACCCACGCGGACACGGGGAGTAGAGTTAGTAGACACATCTATTTGCAGCTGTAGGGGGTTTTCACCGTGTGCTCTGATTTCCTCCCACTCTTATAAACACTCATCATTAATTGGCTAATAACATCTTTGAATTTAAACCAAATTCAGCAAGACTCAGTGTGACTTTCTTGGATACATACGCAGTTATTACTAATGTAACTCACTGTGTTTCAACGAGCTATTTACAGTCTAGACTCTAGAAGATGACACTGATATGCCCGTGGGCTCAGTGGATAAAATCGAAATAGTTTAAACATTTCATCATCCAACAACACTGAATCAAAGCCAGAAATAGGCTATACTGTTGTCCATTATTAAATAGAGCATTATATTGCAAAGTGTGCAGATATATAGGTAATATACGAATGGTGGCCTCATAGACAACATTGTGTTTCATATACAAAGACACTAATCACCATTATTCAACGTCATATATTTGAATAATGGTAATAGTAATCATTATGTTGCGCTTTAAATATTAGACTGGGTGTAAGTAATATTTGGTTACAATTATGAAATGTAGTGCACTGAAGGTGAATGTAATATATACACAGAATATTATTAATTATTGTATAAACAGTACAATTATTTGTTTTGAACTAAATGTGTTCGTTGTGACGTACTAAAGGTCATTTTCAATATTGCAGCAGTGTCAAAAATCAAGACGTAGCAACTTGTTCAGTATGTGATGTACTTTATGGAACTGCACTTGCTGGTATTTCCTTGAGTGGGGACTTTAAATATAACTTGATGAATTTATAGCATTGAATGTTTGACATAGCTGCAATAATAAAGACTATCCCTAAATATACGTTAACAAATTCACAATACAGTAAATATGGTATTTACTATCATTACATTAATGGCAGGGATTTATATATTCAAATTTATATCATCGTTGCAATGTATGGACGTTGACAATTATTTAACTATACCGGCATCATGATTTGCTCTGTTATGTATGTATGTATATGTGTGCATTACACGAATTGTGTGTATTTCACAAGTAACAGCGCTATGAATTATGAAATCAGTAGCTACATTTCCCTTGTCATCATTGAACAATAGTCACTGTGGAATGTTTAAATGTCACTCATCTCTGAGTGTGGTTCACGCTCCCACTTTATTCTGACTCATGTAAACATGCCAACAGCAAGTCTTACTCAATTCAGTGGTGGTTGGCATTGCTCTTGTTGCAAGGAATTTAAACATAAATTATTGCAATTAAACGCTTAATTTAAATTTGTATGAAACCCATGGGAACATTGTTAAACCTTTGGTCATGCATTGGATTAAAAACCATACTATTACAAAATTAATATGAGTTTGTTACATACGCATTAATGGCAGTGATTTAAGTTGACAAATGCATATTTACCTGCACCTACTTACATCAAAAAATTTCCCTGTAAGTATATCACTGATTTGTATTACTTACATGATGCAAGACATTTATAGTGATGTAGTGTATAGATCTATGTTTCAGTGCTGTAGTGTGTACTGTCAGCAGCCAGTTGGCAATATCTAACAGCTGATGTATTATCATTAACAGTCGTAGGATAATGATAATTATCCCTCTTACATATAGTTTCATTTCAATGGCGTACCCCATCTCATTTCTTAATGTCAATTAAGAGAATGTATTATGGAAAAAAAATACTTTCTCATATTCAAGATGTCTGGTAGTTGCATGTTCTGCAATAACGTAGGTTTTTGCACATTTTCCAAGTTTCATGGTACCATTCAATCGCATAACAGTTGTTAATGAGTGTGTAAGACTTGTCACATTAAGCCAATGACTTCCAAAAAACGTTTAATTTGGCTCCAGTTTATCAGGTCTTATCGTAACCATGTACTGAGGCACACCGTTTCTAAACAGTATCATGGCAATTGTGCAATACAGAACCCACTTGATATTGCTTGACAGAGATGTGCTGCATATGCCCCAGTTTTAGTGATAACAATCGGCAATGTGAGTTCTTTGTGTGTGTTGCTCAGTGTTCATGCCTTTTCAAAAACATTTTTGATCATTTTAAACGACCTTCAGTACTTTATTTAAATACTCTCTTGGCAATCGTTCAGACAGTTCTGAAAGTAATGTTTCACCATTACTTGCGTATGAATGTCCAGTCGGCATAACAATGCCATAATGCAAATATATGCACTTGTAAAATAAACTACGCAATATATTTTCTTTTGGTTAAATGTCCCAGTTGTCAATTGCCATTTGTCAACAAACCTTCTCACTATGAAAATGAAATACAGAATGGAGATGTTCACAATAATGCTTTCATTTCATTGAGATAATTTTCTGAGTTATTATAAAATATGGTGCGTACAGGAATACTGACATATTAATTGGTCGTTAAATTACTCTCTTCACATGAGTCACAAACATCTATTGCTGCTATAAAATTGAGATGTCTTTTTTTTATTCAACCAACCTTATTTGACGTACATTGACAACTCGCACGTCGTGCTTTTAAACATTTGTGTTAAGCCAGTAAACACCCGAGTAATATGTGTAATAGAAACAGTAATGGTCAATTTTAAGCATGGAAAATAAAGCATGATGAATTAATATGCATGTGACCTGTTTTTTTTTTAAAGAAATTCAGAACGATGCGACCCATTTTCAGTGGATGATTGGTATAAATGCTATTATTATTATACTTGGTATTTAAAGGTCTACAGATTGGTGTGCTTTCCCTACGTGCTGCACTGTAATAGCCTTGTAACCTTGCATCTTAGCTGTTATTTGCGCCTATACACTTGTCCTTTCTCATCCCGCCACCATGAGTATCCATTCTTCAGATAAAAGGAGCCATGTGACATTCATACTAATATTCTTGTTCATCTGCAATTAACTTGCCATCCTATTTTCTTGGATAATTGGATGGCAACTCCACTCATTCTTTATTTTTCCTATCTGCTAAGAGATCCCCCCACTTCAGCGTGAAAACGAGGACGCTGAGTCACATTAAAGTCTCAAGCCAGAAATACACTTTCCTTCTGAACCCAAGTCAGGGACTGGACTTTGTAACAACCTTTCTCATCTCCAATGTAAATATATTGAACTGCAGTTAAACACTAACATCCATTGACTCCTACTTTAGGGTGACATGTTGAACATTACGGGAAAAAAAATTTGAGTTATCAATTAGTCTGCGAGGGCGGCACGGTGGCGTAATGGGTAGCGCTTCCGCCTCACAGCAAGAAGGTCCCGGGTTCGAATCTCGGCTCGGGGTGCCTTTCTGTGTGGAGTTTGCATGTTCTCCCCGTGTCCGCGTGGGTTTTCGCCGGGCACTTCGGTTTCCTCCCACCGTCCAAAAGACATGCTGCCAGGTTAATTGGCGCACTGACTAAATTTCCCCAGGCGCCCTGCGATGGACTGGCGTCCCATCCTTGGTGTTCCCCTGCCTTGCGCCCTGTGTCTGCCGGGATAGGCTCCGGCTCACTGCGACCCTGTATAGGATTAAGCGGTTTCGGAAAATGTATGTATGTATGTATTAGTCTGCGACTGTCAGTCCATCAGTGAGCAGGAGAAGGAGCGAGTGGACCATATATAAATGCTGGGCTTCATCCAATGTGCCGGCTCCAAGATCAAGACGGGGTGTGAATGCGGTAGTAATGCCTGGTTACTTGTTAATCAACAGGGTTATTTCGGGTTGGCTGTATTCCTTAACGCTACACCTGATGATCTTTGTGAGTGTTGAGCAATGTGTACATCCATATTCAACATTGTTTGCTTTTGCCATTGCCAAATTAGAGTATATGCTGCGGTAGGCTGTGTGTATCCCCAGACCCTTAAATTATACGGTAAGTCTTCTTGTGGGTGCGTTTTCGGATGTCTAGGATGAACATAAATAAAACATTTTACGCAGGTAAGAAGAATTGGTGGAGAGCGATCGTACAGCGTGTATCATGTGACCCAAATTCAATTCCAGGCCACAACTAACATCGGTGACGATTTTCTGGTGCAGTGTGTAATCGCCACAAAGGAGACAAAGGCGGCCGGGCGTAGTTCTGGCCACCCACCCCCTCTTGTGATGTGCTGGCCTTCAGAATTGCTCCCTAATAGCACTCGCCCTAACAGTCTGGTAAGACTATCCAGTATTGGGGTTATTTGTGTTTGTGAGATCACTCGAGTGCGTGTGGACGTGATGGGAGACAAGACAGGGGACGACTAACCCTAAGTTGTCTCATAACGTTCACAGTTGTTTTTGCATATTTGCATATTCGGAGTTAGTGCAAGTCTTAACGTAGGAACTTTATACGTTTGGGTAAGTTGTTTTGTATTCCAGCCGCTGGACATCGTTTAAAAGAGTCGGTCTAGACTAGAGGAAGACAAGCAAAAGTTCTTCACTGGTTGCCAAAACCAATTATATCTTGCAAAGGCGAATGTTGGGGGCTGGAATTAAAATCCATTCAGTGCAATAGTAGGGCAGGTCAAACAGATTTCAGCGAGACTACTGTATGTCTGCTGTTTCTCAAGGCTACATCAAATATTTCACTCAGAAAACCAGACGGGTTAACTGTGCATAGTTTAGTCATGCGGTTGTGTCATTGCAGATGATGTTTATTGCATCATCTAGAGTTTTGTTGGAGTTTGGTTACCTATTAAAACAACATTTTATGTCCACATTGTGTGTGCAGAAAATGCATTCTGAACACTTGTACAATTATTGTGATAAAGGTTATCCCCGATAGACATTCCAAACATGTGGTCAAACTAGTGTTTCCGTCATCTGAGGTAAAATGTACCCTTGCTTTTGTAAAGCAACACAGGCGCACCTCTACAATGCGATTGTAAGAGTTCATTGTCTCATGTATTAGAAACAAGTCAATCCACTGCTGGATGAGGGCCTCCTCTTCACCGTGCAGGTCATGGAAGATGATTTGACTATACTTCGCCATCCGTGTCAATGTCGATTGACGAAGCTGTGGACCATAGACATGGTAGCCACATGCAGATAAAGTTGTTGTGTAACATGGGCTGCTCGGTCTGCCCCACCTCCCCCTCCATCTTTTGGTCTGGACCTTTTCGGATCTTCTAATTTTTCACCTCTTAGAAGGGGCTGACCATCGTGCTTCGAAGAATCGCAAAGAAGAAGACCTCTTAGAAGTGATATCCCATATCGACCCTCACAAGGTGTTATATAAAGTGCATAGAAATTAGTATAAAAAGCACAGCAGCGCAATGTATTTCCTACAGTCCCCACTACAAAGCCCTGCACCCAAGCAAACTCAAGGCTGCTTAGGTGTAAAGTGGTCAGACATGTTCCCGGTAATTTAGTCATGGACAAACAAAGTGGCCCGTGGGAAAATGTATTCCACAAATGACAGTGGTTTAACATGAAAATGTAATGAAAAAGCTTAATTCTCAAATATTACTGCAATAATACAAAAATATAAGTGCAGGGTTGTCATTGAAATGTATTTGTATTGGACTGTATCTGGTGAGTGACCCTGGCAATTGAGAGCCTTAGTGGAGATAGGGATGTGCTCAACAAAACAGAGCGGTTCTTTGCAGCGAATGAAAATGGGTCAGCCAGGGAGAGCTTTAATATTGAACCGTGGCAGAAACCTCCATGTGGTCATGCGCCGATATTATAACATACAGAAATATCCCGATTATGTGTTGATTTGGGTTGCGTCGATTTGCTGTTACGTTCTAGGCAAACGTTCTCCGGTTTCCTACCACACGCCAATGCCATTCTGCTGCATAGGTTAATTGGCCTGCTCACTAAATTGCCATTACCTCATTTCGGACTCACTTAGTAGTCATCATTGAATGTGACAGCCTTCACTTGGATTCATACAGTCAAAGCGCATGAATAGTAACAGCAGATAACACATCGGTCGTATCTTGATTTTCTCCATCCATTATCAAGGGTACAACACGTTACCAGAACAGCACTGAACATATTATTAATCAAGGTAGGATCAGTATGGTACATGATACACCCATATTGCTATTCGCAATTGACTCTAGGTCTTCTATAAACATATTGTGCAGAATGTGAGTACAACCTCTCATAACATAAACATCTCAGCATCTAATTTCTCAAGCCGGTGTGTGATTATACTCATCTCTATTGTTGACCCTTAGCCATTGGTGAAAATCGTACTTTTCTAAAGTCTAGTCTCTATCTGGAAAACATTTGACTTCACAAAGATGGTGGTCTCACTTGAGTTTGTATAAACCGCATACATAGTATTCCTTTTGTGATATCTCTTCTGTATTCCAATAGTTGTAAAACTAATGGCGTTTCGGATATGTTACGGTTGTAAAAGATGAATGTACGTTGGTAAATGCAAGGCTAAAGGTTAAATAGAACAGCACTCTCCCAGGTTATCTTTGCAGCTATACATTTGGAGCATATGCAGGAGGCATCGCCTAACATGTGTGCCTTTCCTCTGCAAAATATGTCAATGTTCTGTATTCTATAATCTTGTAAAGTTTATAGTAATGTCAAGGATGCACACATAAACCCCGCCATTCATATGTAAGCCTGTCAGCCTAAAAGACTAGCATAACACACCAACATTTGACTTTGCATTTACGTTCAGAAAAATGTGACTGTGCAGCCGAAGTTACACCCGATTCAATGGCATTCCCCACCGAGTAGTGTTGCATGCGTTTAGGGCACATAATAATGTCTACCCCTTTGTCAATTCACTGCTGAGTCTTCTTCTTTGCGATTCTTCGAAGCACGATGGCTAGCTTCTGGACATCGTTGTCTTTCAGCTTGGCTTCGAAGTGTTTGGTAGAATTCGCAGGCAATACCAAGTACTACCTGACAGGGATCGCGACGTGAACGCTTCTACCTTGAGTAAAAACCTGCCCCCACGCCATGTAAGTCATTCAGACCATACTTCACCACGCTTGTCATTGTAGAATGGTAAAGGGTTGGGGCGGGCGACAGGACAGGTTCAAATATCACTCGCCACTCATCATTATCATCATTGTCAGAAACTGCTTAATCACGTACAGGGTCGCGGTGAGCCGGAGCCTATTCCGGCAGACACAGGGCGCAAGGCAGGGCTTTACCCAATATAAGACGCCAGTTAGCCATTGTCAGGAATAAAACTGAGGTCGCTAGCTTTGGTTGCGCAGTGCATAAACCAAATGTGCTACCGCTTGCACCATATGGTGACTTAGTCTCCACGAATGTCTCCAAAAATGTTACGCCTTGATGTCCGAGCGACCTAGCCTATGCTGCAACGGTGTAAAATAACCATTGTTGACTATCGTGGCATCAGCGACGCCGGTATCTTTTTTGTAACGTCAGGTTGCTGGTCATTGCGTTATTTGAACAGTTGGTTGGAGGTTGGAATAGGGGTCAGTGTAGTTTACAGTACTAAACAGAGAGGAATTCAAAATATGAAGTCGCAGGCAAGAACATTGTCTTCTAAAGTTGTTGCTGATGTATATCATCTAGTGATACAATGTGACTGTGTTACCTACTGCCTTGAACTTGATGTTTGACCTATTTACCTACAGTCCATTACTGTTTTTTTTGTTTAACACAATGCTGTCTCTTCGAAGCCAAGCTGAAAGACGACCATGTCCAGAGGCTGGCCATCGTGCTTCGAAGAATCGCAAAGAAGAAGAAGATCGTGGGTGTGTCCTGACGGGTAGGGTATTCAGTCGCGTAAATCCATAATCCTTTGCCTACTGCTTAGTATGTATATCAAAGACAACGATGTCCAGAAGCTGACCATCATGCTTCGAAGAATCGCAAAGAAGAATAAGCTATCATACAAAACATTTGTCTTATATCCTTGTTATTGTTTGCCATGCCACTGTCGTTAAACTATTTGGATAAAAGGCGCGATCTTTATTTACAATGAGCTTAAAGCCAATTAAAGTTTAACTGATTTGCAGTTGATAAAATAAGTGCCAGCATGTGAGACTTTAAGTGGCGGTGTTTTATGAATCCACAGGCCCCCACAATAAAATATGCAATTTACACCACTTGTTCAGAGTCGATAACGATGAATACCGCCCCCATACATTTAAATATGAACTTGGTACTTGTATATTTAAATGTTTTTCAAGACACTATTTTGGTAAACTGGATAAAACCCTAGATTGTAATCTACATTGGCATTAGATACACTGTCACGTGAAATATGTTGCACAAAAGGAGGCTGAAACATCGTTATTCTGAAGTTATGGGTAAGGGCCTTCCCATGGCATGTCGGTCATTGGGGTTATTTGACCATACTGTAGCGCATTGGTCAGTACGGGTTGGTCGAATGGTGGGGGTGGCGGGAGGAGGGTTGTAAGTCTGTTAAGGCTATATAGGGGATCTTTGTCTTTGTTGTAAGACTGACTCACATATAACTTCTGCGATGATTTCAGTCGTTGCCTGAGCCCCCTCACACCCACGCAGCTGGATTACTCAGCATAAAGTTGAACCCTAAGAGGAAGCACACGCCATACATCGAGCTGAGTGAAGGATATTCAAACGTTTACAGAAGTATGTCAACATAGCTGAGTAATCGCAAAAATAATGATTAGCGACAATGAAACCGCAAAATAAAAACTGACAACAATATCTTTCCCAACACGACTTGGAAACTGACCACGGTATGACTGGTCAAAACGCGGTGGGAATCAGCGTACTAAGATTGTAGTAATAATAATAATAATTTAAATTTATATAGCGCCTTTCACCCGAGGGTCACAAAGCGCTGCACAAGGGCCGCGAAGAGGACCGTAGAGATTTGCTCAATTCACAATTTCTTGTTGCTTTTATAATAATTTATGCATGGAAGATTTATATATACTACTGTATTGGAACCAGTAAAATATGTTTTCTCATTTAATCCAATAACTCTAATATTTATTGCATTTGCGTGAGAATTACACCCATGATTTAGTACATTTTTTCAGTTATTTTATATTTTGGCCAAAAGATCATTCTATTAGGCTCGCATTTTAGCACCATTAAAAACCAGGTTAGAAACATTTTGAAAAATACACTTAAACATACATATTATTTCACATTTAATTGGTTAAAAAACTCATACCCTTGTACTTTCCACCACGAGTTAAAGAAACCCACAATTCTGATCTCAAGACAGTGCGCCTGGCAAAATGCTCGTGTATAAACATCACGCACGTGTACATGCCTGAGAGTTCATTAACGACGGTGTACTAGGGCACTGGGTAACGCGGAGTCATCGTGCCTCGAGTTACGACACCGAGGATAAATGGTGGTGGCGGGAGGTGGTGAGGGGGGGAGGGTTCAGCATTTCGATGGTGGTATGTTGGTGATCGCTGTCTGGGTAGGTGGAAGGGAGTCAGTGGTGGTGTGAGTAGATGGATGGCGGTGGTGGAGAGCGGTGGAGAGCGGCGATGCAGCTGTTAGCACACTGCAGACCCGAGTTCGATTCCCGGCCACCAACACCAGTGACAATTTTCCGAACCAGTCCTGGGCCTCAGCTAGGTTGACTCCGCCTCAAATAGAATTATTATTAGTTTCCCTGTTGCATTTCCTTTTGTCGTTTGTCTTATAATTCGTTGCTACCGCTTGACTCTCAGTTTTCTGTCTCCCCGTTGTTGTTGTGCCGTTCTCTCCACAGCTCGGAAAAAAATAAATTATTGCTGATTTTCCGTGCTCTGTCGTTGTTGACATGTCGTTCTCTCTGCAGCTTTGTGCAGCGATTTGTGACCCTCGGGTGAAAGGCGCTATATAAATGCTATTATTATTATTATTTAGTGTTGTTTATAAACATCGCCACGAGATACAAAGGCGGCCGGGCGTGGTGCTGCTCACCCACCCCCTCTGGGCTGTGCTGGCCTTCATAGGTGCTAGTCACCGACAGTACTTGACCCTACACAATCTATG